>CM053580.1:463944089-463998338 GCA_028627135.1 Pseudochirops cupreus
AGAAATGTAAACAAATGTACAAATAAACTACATACAGGATAAATTCAAGGCAATCTCAAAAGGAAGACACTAGGATTAATAAGACTGGGAAATGTTTCTCCTAGAACAGTGGTTCTCAACCTGTGGGTCATGACCCCTTTGGGGGTTGAACAACCCTTTCACAGGGGTCACAGGAGTCACCTAAGACCATTGGAAAACACATATTTCTGATGGTCTTAGAAACTGAGACACCTCTCCTCTATCCATCTCCAGGCGGGTCCACCCACATGCAGATATGCCTACGTGTGAGTATTAAAGGGTTGCGGCTTTAGGAAGGTTGAGAACCACTGTCCTAGAAAGTGGGATTTCAGCTGAGATTTGAAGAAAACCAGGGAAGAGGAAAGATAGCATTCCAACCAGGGGAGATGGCCAGTGAAAATGCTTAGAGCTTGGAGAAGGGAGTGTGTAGTATGTGAGGAACAGAAAAGAGATTGGTATAGCTGATTCATAGAGTATGTGGAGGATAATAAGGTAAAGAGTGGAAAGGGAAAGAAGGGGACAGGTTATGAAAGTTTTAAAAGCTAAACAAAGGCATCAATCTGCCAGAGAAGACAGGAAGAAGTCGTATCAAAATTTATTGAATAAGGAGATGATGTGGTCGTATCTGTGCTTTAGGAAGATCAGTTTGACAGCTGAGCTGAGGATGAACTGGGGTCAGGCTGTTGCAATAGTACAGGCATATAGGAAAGTAACACCAAGGGAGAAACAACCAATAACAAGTGATGAGTGACCCCTTGCATCAGGCAAACCAAGTAAAACCAAGAGGAATGGATCAAGAGTGAATAAAAACTTCATTGAATAACAGAACTTTCAGAGTAAGTAGAAGCATTAGAGGTCATTTTAAAGCCAAGCACAAGCAGCTTTCCAGAGGACTGCTGCTGTGAATAGCTTTTCAAGGTTCTGATTACACAGTACAGTGAACTCTCTATTTATTCAATAACAAATTAGAGTAAAACATTCACAGAAAATCAAGTACAGCATTCAGAATGTTATAACTTCACAATTTATCACTAAAATGGCCACATAGTTTTCACCAAAGTGGTCACATAGTTTTAAACAAAAGATAACATTCATTTAGTAAGTCCTTCATTTAGTAAATCCTTAATTCAATCACCTTTAAGGAGGCAAGCCTCCTTAATTGACACAAAGTACAAGGGTCAAAGTCCTCCACCCATGCGGTGCAATTAAGTTACAATATCATCAGTCACTACTCAGTACCCTTTTAAGGGGTGGTAGAAAGTACAAAGGCCATCTACCCCTAAGTCACCAATAAGTTACAATCTCATCAGCATTAAATACCCAAGGAGAGGTCTTTTCATCTTGACTTGAGGCAGGCTCTCAGCTTCCATGGTTCCTCTTCCATGGTCCCAGCTCCTACCTGAATCCACCAAACTGTTACCTGGGTTCAAAGGCAGGCAGCTCCCAGTTCCTTGTCCAGTTCTCTGTGAAGATCCTGCTCCATATTGAAGTTCACAGTGTCTAATCCACCTCAAGTCCTTCACAGTTTCTGTTCCTGAGAAGACAAAGCTTAACCAAGCCACAATAGCATTTGTTCACATTGTCAGCATCCTTGTCAAAATCACTTTCTGCCTGTGAAATCAATATAGACCCAAAACAGATAGACAAAGTACCAACACCACAGTCATGCTTCCTTTGGCAGCTTCAGCTCATTCTCAGAAGCTCTCAGCAGAAGTTTCAGCTGGCTCTCAGAAGAAGCTCCACCATCATAAACTCCATTCTCAAAATCAAAATCACTTTCCCCAGCCTGGGCCTCTCTTCCTCAGCCTCAACAGGCTTGCTCCAAAAAGTTCTGATTCTCCAGCTCGTGCTTTTCCTTATATAAGGTATTAGCTCCTCCCTGTTCAACCCCTTCCTGTTATGTTGGCAACAGGGGTTCATACTTTCTGTTTCTTAATCAAGGCTTGATATAATTAACTTGCCTCTTCCAAAATATCATAACGGTCACAAGATGAAACTAAATAAAATGTCAGTGTGGCATAATAGAAGGGTGGCCTCCGAGTCAGGAAGACCCAGTTTCAAGTCCTGCCTTTGAGTCATACTGCCTGGATTACCCTTAGCAAGGAACTTAATCTCTCAGTGTCCCAGGCAACTCCCTAAAACTAATAATTGAAGAACAGTTATCAATTTGCTGTGGTAGAGGGAGTTTTCTTATTGGAAGGTTCCCACAAAATGAAATCACAAATATAGAAAAAACATATTATTAATGATGATGATAAAAATAGCAAAATAGAGATAAATATAAGGTCTATTAGCACTTGTCTTCAAAATAATTTTACTATACTAGTATAGACTAGAAGAGATGTCACTAAAAAGCACTTTGTACAAAACAAACATAAAAGCACCTTTGTGTTTAGTGGATTGAAGGCTGAATGTGAATAAATAGTGTGACTTATCAGCATTGGTGTACTGGGAAATAAATGTTCAACAACCTGCTTTCCAAAAAAACAAAAGAAAAAACTGTTAGCAGGGCACCCAAGTTTAATCTACATTATTAACATTTTCTCTATTACTTTCTTTAGTCTAGACAATAAGTCAATCCCCGATTAGTAGCATTTGCTAATTTCCAAGGCACAAATGTCCATACTGGACATTTAACAATCAGTTCTCTTGAGCTGTTCAAGGTGGCTCTAGCACTCCTTTGCTTGACAGTCACAAAAGGATAAATCAATATTAGGCTTCAGTTACAGAAGTAGAATATCCAGAATGAGCAAGATGAAAAAGACCCCACTGTATTCTCCCCCAGTCAGATATCTGGAATATCGTGTTGAGTTCTGAGGGTCATATTTTAGAAAGGATGTTGACAAGTTGGGACATATACAGAGGAGGAATCCATTAATTTATTTATTCAACAAGTATCCATTAAGTACTAGGTATATATGCATTTTTTAAACAGTCCCTCCCCTCTATGAATTTATGTTCTACTAGGTTTTATTACAATTGGTGTTCATAATAAGCTTAAAGTCTAATGGAGGAGATAAGTAATATAGGAAACAATAAGAGGAAACTGTAGTCAACCCCCAGAAAGATACACTGGTGATAAGATGCTAAATGTGTAGTGGAATCATCTTCTTGTCAAGGCTGGCCCCTCTATATCTGCACTTGATTCCATCTTCTCCTGTCTTCTCTGGCAGATTGCATCCTCAATCATTTCCTCTCTCCCTAAAGTTTAACTTCTCCCCTTGACCCCCTACCACCTTCAAACATACTCAAGCCTCCCCACTCCTTGAAAAAATGTTCACTAGATCCTATAACCATCCCTTAAACTACCATTCTCTATTTCTTCTCTATTTTCCAGCCAAACTCCTTGAAAAAGTTGTCTCTATTCACCACCTCCACTTCTTCTCCTTTCACTTACTTTTCAAACTTGAAATCTGACTTCTAACTACATCACTCAACTGAAACTACTTCCTCCAAAGCTACCAGTGATCTCAATTGCCTAACATGAATTTTTTTTGTTTAATCCTAAATTTTCTTGCCTATCACCTACACTTGCCACTATTTCTTTCTGTATAGTCTTTCCCCTCTGGATCTTTGCTATACTATTCTCTCCTGGTTCTCTTCTTCTCTATGTAACAGCTCCTTCTCAGTCTCCCGTGTGGGTTCATCATCTATCATGCTCCCTAACTGTGGGTTTTTCTAAGGTTCAGTCCTATACTTTCTTCTCTTCTACCTCTATATTCTCTCTCTTGGTTACCTCAACAACACTTTCCATGGATTTGAATATTACTCCTACACATATCACACACGTAACATACATATGTAAGTACATGTGTGTGACTCTCCAGTTTCAACACTAATTTTTAGTCCTACAACAGAAATTGCCTATTGTACATTTCAACAGATGCCCTAAGACATCTCAGACTCAGCATTTAAAAATAGATATTCATCTTTCCCCAAAGACTTTGCCATCTTCCAAACTTCTGTATTTCTTTCCAAGATACTACTCTTCTTTCAATTTCCTAGTTTGTAACCTCAGCATAATCCTTGAATCCCCACTATCCTTTACCCCATATATCCAATTAATTGCTAAATCTGGTCATTTCAACCTCTATATCATCTCTCACTCACACAGATATCACCTTAATTCATATGTTCTTCACCTCTCACTTAGAGAATAATCCAACAGTCTCCTGATTCATCTCTCAGTACTCCAGTCCATCCTACACATTGTTGCCAAAGTAATTTTCCTTAGGAGTACATCTGACTATGTGACTCCCCTACACAATCAACTCCAGAGGCTTCTGATTATCCCTAGGATAAAATATAAACTGTTCAGAATTCAAAGCCCTGCACAAAATGACCCTACCTATCTTTCCATTCTCAATGAACATTACTTCTACTCCACAACCCAACCAAAGTAATCTCCTCTCTATTCCTCACTCATAACACCACATTTCTTATCTCTTTGCTATACTTTTATACTTTGCTATACTACTATACTACTAACCATGCTGCACACGTGAAATTCACTCTCTCCTTATGTCTGTCTCACAGAGTCATTCTATTTCCTTAATACACATTTTAAGCATCATTTTCTGCAAGAAACCTTCCTTCACCCCCACGTCACTGTTAGTGTTCTTTCCCGACCTTCTATTTAACTACTTCATAATTATTTCTATTTATTCCTTTTTTTAAGCAGTATCTTGTTATCCCTGTTTTATAGTTGAGGACACTGAGGCAACTGAGAACTTGCCTACAATCCAAAGCTATCAAAACTATTCACTTGACAAGGATCTGTAGATGTCAATCATGACCAAGTATCAAAATGAAGGGGATCCATCCTATCCTGGGGCCATAGATAACTTCTTGGGGTTTGCTTGACCCAGGCATGCAAGAGGCTGACACAGAGCTATAAACTAGCCAAAAAGTGCCTGCACGAGAACGTCTGGGTGGGTTAGAATCAGCATCCCAGGACAAAATACTATTTTCAACGAGATCACAGATATATTTGCCCCCTCTTTGGTAATATACATTAACTGGATGGAAATCAAGGTTGTATAAATCAATGAATCAGATATGCTGCTTCAGAAAAAGTAATTAAACAATAAGGATTTTTTTAATCCATTTAGAAAGCTAGCATCCCATTTTCTATTCTTCAAGTACCAAATGCCATTTTCTACTTTCATGCCCTTGGGCAGACTGTTTTCCATGCCTAGTTTGCTTTCCCTTTTTATTCTACCTTTCCAATTCTCTAGTTTCTCAAATTAAAGCTCAGGTGCAATCTCCTCCCCATATTCAGCATTATCTAATCCCTCACTCCTTGAATTACTTTTTAATAATAATAACCTAGTTTGTATGTAATAACCCTAACAATAATAGCAACTGTCATTTATAGAGCACTTTAAGGTTTGTAAAATATTTTACAAATATTATTCCACAGCAACTCTAGAAGGGAGATGCTCTTATCCTCATTTTACAAATGAGGAAACTGAGGCACATAGAAATTAAGTGACTTGCCCTGGTTCACGCAACTAAAAAGTATTTGGGACAGGATTTGCATTCACATCTTCCTGATTTCAAGTCCAGCACTTTCTCCACTGTACCACCTAGCTACCTAATGCTTTTCTTATATCTGTGTGCATGTTGCTTCCTCCCAAAAGAATGCAAATTCCTTGAAGCCTATTATACTTTCTGTCTCTGTATTCCTGAATCTAACAAAATGCCGGCACAAAGCAGGCACTTAATAGATGCTCCTTGAATTTTATTTAAATTTTGATGACTTGGATATGTATTCACTTTATCCATACCTCAGATGATTTTTTTTTTAGTCTTTGACCTAATCCCTTCTCAATCTTCATCTTTACAGGTGTTTTCTAAACCATAATGTCACAGAGAAATGGATTTTAAAGAGACCGTGGAGATCAAGTGGTCCTGTCCTCTCATTTTACAGCCCAGAAAGATGAAATAGTTTTCTTGCCAAGGCTCCTACATCTAATTAACAATAATGGGAATAGAAAAATAGGTTGCTAGTTCCCAGTCCAGGTTCATTTCCATATACCATCTACTTATCTAACTAGATACTTCAGAGATAGATTCTAATACCTGGGACAAATTTAACTGAGTGGAATAATAGGAGGTTAGGGGAGGGCAGTCATGCTAGGTGGTATGAAGCTAGAAAAGGACCATCAGAAGCAGACCCCCTATGTCAATGTCCTAGGACAAAGCCCTGATTGTCCCATACTAATTACAGCTCTGAAAAATACAGAGGAAATATTTTTTTCCTCCTGAAGTTCAGGAGTTTATATTCTGAGAGGCAACGTGGCATAGTGGAAATAGTGTTAAACTCACAACAGGTAGGGGGACCTTAGATCCAGAACCTCTATCTGTTAGCATTTAATTGCTCTTCTCTAGAATTTTCAGTATATATTTCTGAGAGGGAAAGAACCACAAATGCCCACAATCTTCCCAGTACAATCTAATACTCTTTCTGATAACTGCCAGCATTTTGTTGATAAGGCCTACAAAGCATTGCCTTATAAAATCCCTTGTATAACCTCATGTTCTACATCCTATAAAATATGAGGGGGATAGCGGATGTTTTCAGTTAATTACTACATTCTCCAATTCTGATTGATTCTGTAGCACAATATTCTGATTGTGGTCCTCATTGACCAAAAATAAGGGAGCACAGGACAAACCCTTGGCCAGTTCATATGTTAGGATAAAATATTTCATATTGAATTAATATATATGTTCCATATACATTCATTTGTCTGTATCTATGGGTCTACCATCCTCAGTTTTGCCAGCCTGTGATAGTAGGATTTCAGAAGGGGTAGACTATGTCTCTTAACTATTTATCTATATTCAGCAGTGAGCTGATGGTATTTCAGTGCATACTCATTTACAGTGGCAACAGTGCTCATGATAATTTTGGTTTTGAATAATTATTTTAGAATTATCACTTTTTTTTAATGTCTGATTCCCCCAGGTACCTCAGGGAATAATAATAGCAACTGACATTCATATTACACTTAAAGATTTGCACAGTACATTCCTAACAACAACCCTGTGAGATTCATAGTATAAGCATGAAGCTTTATCAGCCCTTTGAGACTCAGAAAAGAATGTTTTCAGCGGTGAAGTTCTTAACACTGTCAAATGGTTCAACGTCAGAAAAACATGGTTTTTATCGATGGAAAAAAGATTAAAGAAGAGGTATGAGTATCTGTTTTGCTGCCATGGCCAAAAAGCCATGGGGCTTTGCAATATGACTTGCAGCTAAAACCTATAGCTGTCATCTTCCTCTTTTAGAATGTAAGCTCCTTGAGAGTAGAGACTGTCTTGTTTTTCTATCTGTCTTTATTTCTCACCAACTGTAATCCTTTGGATTGGACTCTATCATGGCCCCAGAAAACCTCATCATTAGGAAATTTATCATCCTTTGAGATTGCATCAGCTTTGGTACTCACTCTTCATCAGTACACTCAGTATTCTTTGCCCCTATGATCAGAGGGCTAGTAGGCAAAAAGTTCCTCCCAAAGTCTCCATTGATATAGAGGCCTCAAAGGTCATCCATGTTTTCAGTTCTTACCAGCAACATTCCTTTGACTTGGACTCCATCATACTTCCATGTTCCCCACCACTCTTTTTCAGTTTACTTTTGTTTGTTGTCTTCTCCCATTAGATTGTATGTTCCTTAAGGATAGGGAATGCGTTTTCTAATATTTGTATCCCTAGAATTTAGCATAGTGCCTGGCCCATATTAGGCACATAATAAATGTTTATTGACAGTGTCCCCAGTACTTAGCACACTGCTTTGAATTAGCAAGGAATTAATAAAAAACTGTTTCATTCATTCTTTTATCTTCATTTCACAAATAAGGAAACTGAGACTCAGAGAAACTAAGTGACTTGGCCATATTCACACATGTATCAGGTGTTTCAGATGGGGTCACCTGACCCCTAGGCTGACTTCTTTCCATCATGCCCTGCAGCCTCTTAGAAGAAGAGGAAAGAACATGCTTTGTATTCCCTATAGCTGTAACTGTCAGTGCCCCCAGACTCTAGCATGGGAGGGGTCTGCCTCTGATAGTATTCTGCTGACATTACTTCACTGAGAATAAATGACTCTCCCCTTCCTCCCTCATTTGAATTTGCCCCAAATCCTCAGTCATAGCTCTTACATTTCTTCCTCAATTTTGTCTCAGAGTTGAGTATTCAATAAAGCATTACATTGTGAGAAGGAGAGAATTCACCCCATGTTATCTATAAAACCTAAAGATCAAATGGAGAGCCATTCCTCCCAATGGGAACAGAAAACAATGAGGGATGGTGAACAAAATTCTTCCCCTCTTCATATAGACCTTCAAAGGACTGTCCTTTATTGGTATATGATGCTTGACCCCCTGACCTGTGAATAGAGAATCCAAATGAATAGCTATTATCTTGCCATTGATCTCCACACATCTTTAGATCAATTCATGGTGAAAGGTCATTTTTTGCAAAACACATGGATCATGAAATTGACCAAAAAGAAAAATCAATTCTTGACTGCCCCCTGGCAAGCTAAGTCTTGTGTAAAGCAAAGGACCCAGGGAAAGGGGAAAAAAAATTCATGAAAGTATAATGAGAATAACCAAAATATAAATTTGCAAATTCACAGAAAGTCCAATGGCTAACAAGGCACTATTAAAGAAAGAACCTCGCCAAATTAGCCTGCCTGACTTCAACAAGTTCTTGAACAATATTAAAAAGAAGTGTGATTGGAATTGTATTAAACAAGGCTATTTTATTTAAACTGCTGCACATCTGAAACTATCACATTCAACCTTTATTTAGTGCCATCTCTTAAATGAGAAATAAATGTTTTCTTTCCCATTTGTGTGTTACAATAGTGACATCCAGTGGCTAGCTGACTAACGTGCATTTCTGTACTTTCTAAAGATTTTCCAGAGAAATAAATTTATTCTGATAAAAGTAAATTATACAAATAGTGTGTGACTTTATAATTTAAATAGCTTCACTTAACAGTACTCAAAAATAATAAAAATATAGATAAAAGACCTGGCCTATTCAAATATGTTAGCCACTTATTAATTATTAATGTTGAAGATGTATTTGGGAATATAGCGAGACAGCTACTTTGAGTATATAAACTCCACATAGAAGGTAAGCTCTATCTCTATGCAACTGCTGAATTCATGATTTGGAGCAGATTTTTTTAAAACCATGTCAATAACTTTTTTTATATAATTGTTCTAGTTAGCTTGTTAAAAGGCAGCTAAAAATGCTGAGTTGATTTTTTGGTTGGTTGGTTATTGATTTTCCATCTGGGGTTTCCAGTTCATTTCCAGTCCACTAAAGTCCTAAACTTCAGGGTCCATACAACATATTCCTATCACACCTCTTCCTAAATAAGTGCCCTTTAGAAATTAATTTTCTCTCTGAGCATCAACCATGTCTACAAAATGTTAATACTTGTACTATGTAGATCACAAAGTTGTTGTACAGAAAACACTTTATAAACTTTAAAGCGTGGTGTGTCAGCTTTTATTATCATTATCCATATTACCACTCATAGTTGGCAGAAACATTTACATGCTGAATTTAATTTATTAAATGATACTTCATTGGCCAAAGAGTACATTCCTTTTTTTTCCCTTGATGATGAACACCATAGAAAATCTAGATTTTGTAATAAAATCTTGTAATAATTTCAGTATAAAATCACATTTCCCATTCACCAGGCTTAGATATAAAAGGGTTGATGTTTAGCCTCTCTGCACTAAACTAGTAAATTTAACTCAATTCAAAAAAATTATTAAATGCCAACTGTGTACAGAACATTGAGTTAAGGCTAAAAGAAAAATAAAAAGCTTAAATAAGATATGGACTCCTGCTCTCTTAGTATTTGTGGTATAGCAGGATCAAATAAAATAATATATGCAAAGTCCCTTACAAACCTTAGAAGTATTACATAAATATTGTCATTATTGTAGCTAATATATATACAGAGATAATTATGTGATACCATAACATATGGAGATATAGGAATTTCCGGACAAAATAATGGTTACAGACACTAAACTGAAACAATTAAGTCGAAAGAAGGAATCAATTTAGAGGGAAAAAAATGAAAAGATTAGCTTAGTATGTGTTAAGTTCAAGGTATTGGTGGAACGTCTAGATGAAGATTCCTATAGATTATTGAAGATGTGGGTTTGAATCTCAGAAAATAAATCTGGGTTAGAAATAATAGTAACAACAGCTAGGATTGTGCTTTAAAGTTTGCAAAGCACATTTACATACATAATCTCATTTAATCTCAACAGCAATTCTATAGTGTATATATTATTATTTTTCCAAATTTACAAATTAGGAAACTAAGGAACAGAAAGTTAAACAACTTGCCTAGGAACAAACAGCTAGTAAGTGTCCAAACAGAATTCAAGCTCAGGTCTTCCTGAATCCATATGTAGCACTCTGTGCTTTGGAAGCCCAGAGAAATAGATTTGGAAATTATCCGCACAGGAACACGTACCTAATGGAGTCTCTTTAAGAACAAGAATCCAGCACAGAAAACAGAAGAAAAAAAAAAGCTATCAGAGAAGTACAAATAAAACCAGGAAAGCCTGGTGCCTCTGAAGCTTAAGTGGAAGATGATATCTAGTGGGAGGGTGTGGTTAACTGTATTTATTGAATTTGCTAAAAGCTACACCAGGAGAAACTTTCTAACAATAGCATTGTCCAAAAGGAGATTAAGTTGCATCTAGGGGTAATGGTTTTCTTTTAATAGATGACTGACTGGTTATAGATGCTATGGAGTAGCTAGATTACCCTATAGGTATCGAGTAGGCTAGGTGGCTTTTGAGGTCCCTTCCAATCCCCTTCTCTGTCCAGCTACAGAACAAAAAGCACATATCTGGACACCTTCATTAATGAACAGGAACTCCAGGAATCTGTTGTTTATAAGGTTGTTTTTGGACAGAATACAAATAATCTGATTATTTCCGTGGGCTATCTGCAAAATACCAATGTAGCTTTGTTATATAGAAATGTTCTTTGTAATAGTATTCATTGCAACTCAATGAATACTAGTAGAAACATAAGATTATTATATATTATATTATTCATGAACAAAAACAGGTTCAAGAGAAAACATTGCCAAATTTTATTTGTAATCGCAAGAAAACTAGAAGCAAATTAAATGTTCAACAAAAGGGGGATGGCTAAATAAGTTATGTACATTAATTTTCGCGGATACAATAATGCCATTAAGATCAATAAGTAGAAGAAACTAAAGACATATGGAAAAACTCTTTAATATCATAAACAAGGTTGAAAGAGATCTCAGAAGCTATCTCATCCAAATCCCTCATTTTAGGAAACTGAGTACCAGAGAGGTTATACACTAAGGGGCAGAGCAAATAATCAAAACCAGATCCTTTTACACAAAATATGGTGCTCTTCCCATTAGACCACATAAAGAACTAAAACATAGTATACCCTAACCATGCTCATATAAGAGGAAAAATGAATGGGAGTGAATGGACAAAGAATGCTGATGGGGACTTAGGAGAGCCTGGAAAGCTGTTATGACATTTTAAGCTTTGAAATTCATTTAGAAATGTAAATAATTACAAAGCAAGTCTAACTAGCTGTGTTGACATTTGATATTAAGTTTATAACAAACTGTCAAAAATAAATACAATATTCTGGCCAAAAAAAAAGTACTAATTGATTGAATATGATTTACAGTTGTTGTCATGTTCTTACCAATATAATCAGACTTCTCCTCAGTTACAGTATTCCAAGTGTTCAAGTTAAAGTAACTCACAAATATTCACACTCTTTATATTGTATAAGCAGTATATCAATTCACAAATATTTACATGGCATCCTGGGCATTGTTCAACCCATGACAAGCTTACCAAAGGCAGTACAGGAGATTATTTTCACTGACTCTATGGTAGTTACTGGACAAACTGCAGAGTCAGCTATTTGCATTTTCAATCTCCCATCTTTCTTTTTTACATAATCTTCTCTCTCCAGTGCCCTCATGCTTCTCCATTGCTATTCAAAGTCCCTCACTCTGGCATCCCAATCTATCAAGCTATGTCTGCCTCTCCCCTAATAACCTTTTTCTTCCTCTCTCGAGTCATCAAAATGTCCTTTCCCACATCCTAATTAGGTATTAGGAATTCTGTTTTATTAAAATAATTCAAAGTGAGATGCAAGCAACTATTAGCTTTAACCATTCCAGGTATCAAAAAGAGGAACTTTTTAACCCAAATGAACTGCTAACCAGTGTAATGCATATGGGAGATAATTTTATTAATAACAACAGTAATATAAGTCTATTGTCCCCCAACTCACTCCATATCATCAGGCAGATATCATAGCAAAGGATAACGAAAGAGGCAAGGGGAATTAGGGCTCCTCTCCTTCTTGTGACTTAGATGGCATAGTAGATTCAGTGCTAGACATAGAACTGGGGAAAGCTGGGTTAAGATCCAACAGATACTTATCAGCTGTGTGACCCTGGGCAACTCACTTAATCTCTGTCTGCCTCAGTTTATCCTATTGTAAAAATGAGGTTCACAGTAGTACCTACTTCCTAGGGTTGTTATGAGCATCACATGAGTGAAATGCTGAGCACAATGCCTGGCACATAGTAGGTGCTTAGACAATGCTTTGTTTCCTTCCTTCAGAAAGGTGATCCCTTGCTGCCCCATACTCCCATCTCTTATCATTCCTTAATTTATGAATAAATGTTTAAATATAGTTATTTATTTGTAGGATCATAGATTTAGAGCTGGATGGCGGGGCAGAGTCTTAGATGCCATTTAGTGTGACCAACTTATTTTAAAGAAGAGTAACCTGAGACCTGGAAAGATGGTCACCTGTCCAAGGCACACAGACAGTAAGTGGCAAAGCTGAATTTGAACCCAGGTTCAAAACTTTTGTATATAAAATATGCCTTTAATGAAAGTACAGAGAAGGCAGTTGATCTGACCCCAAATAAAATTTTGAATAAAAGAGACCCTCTCTCCCTCATTTTCCAATGGCAAAGTCAGTTTTCCCCTGGCCCCTGATGCAAACATAAAGAAGGAAGGTCTTATGAGGGATGCAACACTTAGCTCACCACCAACTGGTTTTCTTTTAATGCTATTTATGGCCTACGCCAGGAGCACCAGTAATCAGAAAATAAAGCTGCCGAGCTACCAGACTGAACAGCAGGACACAAATGAAACACTTATCATGGTTTCATCTTGTAGGAGAAGATTCCCAGAACAGCAGAGAGGCAGGACTGCTGCAGCTGCTGAGCTTCTTCATGTAAAGGTCACACATCACTTCTTTTGGGGCTCCCTTTGCTTTTCTTATTCTCCATCCACATTATCGTAACAGTTGGGCTAGACATCTACACAAGCAATGTTGATTGTTCCCCCACTATTTAAATAGATTGGATATACAAAAACTTCAAATGAGCAACAACTCCACCGCACTCTCCCAGAGTGAAGGCCACCCCTGCTCTCTTGCTTCTTCTGTGGATCTTCTGCATTGCCTCTCTTGAAGTGCTAACAGCACCTCTGTTAGTTCTTGTCTCCCCCTCTCCCATCTCCTGGCTCTCCCTAATTTGTGATTAAAGTCACTAATTTGGTGATTCTGTGAAATCAATCTACTTTTTATTACTAAATAACACTTGAATTCCTTATAGCTGTAAGGCTCTATGATTCTTTTATCCTTAAAAGGGAAAAGTCAAGCCCTTTTAGTTTAAAGAAATAATCCTGACTTTCCCACAGCTGATTTTTTAGGATTAGCTTAATTTCCTCCATATCTTAAGTCTCTAGGCCTATACTAACTTGCTGAATTTTCACTGTGCTATCCTCTCCAGTAATAGAGAATTAGGAATTGGAAGTTGTTGAGGGAGGGGAGAGATAATGAGTTCAATTCTGAACATGCTGAGTTTAAGATGTCTATATGACATCTAATTTGACATATCTTAGAGGCAGTTGATATCTATCTGGCACCACAATACCTCAAATGTAAGTCATTGGTAAACAATCTTACCCAATTTTAACCAGATCTCAGCTTTCTCTTATTGTACTACACCTTATAAATTAAGTGTTTTTAAAATGTAACTAAGGATCTAATTTGGAGTCAGCTCATTCTTTTTGAGGGCCAGCTAGAGAAGCTCTACAGATGATTAACATGGAAGTTCCAAGCTTATTTCATAATCAATGTACAGTAAAATCTAATTAATTCAGACAACCCCCCCATTGAGAATCTGTTATAATTAAGTTATGATTTGGCTGAGATTTACATTTTGCTTGCATTATTTTTAAAGGGTCACTAAGCAAACTATTATCTATTATTGGGAGACACGACATTAGAGCAAATGGAAGGAAACACGTTCTCAGATAGTGGGAAAGGCCAGATAGCACAATATGCAGGCAATACATCACAACCAAGAATTTGTTAGCATATCAAGAGAAAGCATGTATTCAAAGGCTCAGATTCCAGGGTGTTTATCAAAGCTAAGGAAAAGTTTTCTGAAGGAGTACATGCAAGAAAATGTACTCTAGATGCTACACATAACAGATTCAAATCACCTACTTTTAAAAATTTGGGACAGGAAACATTAAACTTTAATTAAAATGTAAATAAAATAATTTCAGTTTTCTCCTAAAACTGAGAAAAGAAAGAGGGAGAGAGTGAAAAAGGAAAAGACACAGAGGATAGGAGAGACTGAAAATATATAAGGACAGGGAAAGAACAAGTAACAAAGAGGAAGAGAATGCCCCATCCACACAAACACACCTGCCCCGAAAAGGTATAACACTGTCCATTAATTTTCTTCAAAGCAAGAATTGGCAAACTATGGCACAAAGGCCAAATCCAGCCACCCATTTTTGTATGGTCAGCAAGCTCCTGGGTCATACAAAAACAGGAAGCAGTCCATGAGTCATAGTGTGCTGACTTCTATTCTGAAGAAAGGACTGAGAGTTTCGTCAGATGTTCAAAATTAGCAAATTGAAAGGAGGCAATCAAGCAGGAAGGCAGGGAAAGCTAACAGCAGGTTGGTCTTGATACAGGCAGCTCTCAGGAACAACAACTCCTCTTAATGAAGAAATTATTTTCTTGAACCATTTAGCAAAATCTTGCTATGGTTCCATGTTTTCTTGGTAGTCAATCCAGTCCTCTATTTCATCAGATGTTGATTCATTTTCCTTTGTCTTGCAATATTTACTATGTCAACTCATTTAGATAGTCCAAAAGCCATATTTCCTTTTGTTATTAATAGCTTCCTTGTTGGTGGATCTGCTTGTGTTCAAGGTCTTTGAGTTTTCTTCCTCCTGAGATCTTTGATAATTTCAGTCTTTTCCTCCTCATATTCTCACTTTCTGACTCAGTTTCCCCTTTAATGGCAGTTTTGGGGTAGGGAAAGGAGATAGACCTCAAAACTATTTTAACTTCCTCCTCACAATGGGCAACTCAGGGTTCACCAGTCTTGGTCCCTGCACCTAGTGATTTCAGGTGGAAAGAACTGGCCATAGTTGGATCCCAGTCTCCTTTGCTTCAGGCCTGACAGATCCAATTACATACTTGTGTCCTGCCCTAGTTTCCTTTTGTTTCTCATTTCTCTGAGTACTACTGCACCAGCCAGAGCAATTTCCTAGTTTTTAATTTTCTGAAAGGAGAGGTAATGAAGGGGCAGAGTTGAGTTCTCTGTAAGTCCTTAGATTGGCTTGTACAACACTGCCAGTGTGGTGCCCAGTAGGAAGGGGGTTCTGAATATGAGTATTAGGGATTAAGGATTAGCCTTCTCTGCTATTAATTAGTTGGGTTGCTGAAATTGCTTTATCTCTTATGAATAATTCCTCTTGTGGAGAGGTTTGAGTGGTCATGAGGAAAGAGAAAGTGTCTAGTCCTCCATCTTACTGGACACTTGACCCAGAAGTCACTGAAAAAATTCTTCAGGCTAAAGATACTTACATCGGGCAAATCATGTGAAACCTTCTGTTCTTAAAATACCAGAGTTAGCTTCCATTGCACTAGTTCTAAGAGAATCAGAAAGAAAGCATGGAAGGAAGAAAAGAAACAGGGATAAATAGAGTGAGACAGGAGTTCTGAGATTTATCAAAAATCAAAAATTCTCAATGTCTTATATTTGAGTAGAGGGTCTCATCTTACTACAGATTTTTTTATGGCATCCATGCCCTGTATGGGTGGAATGGGGACCAAAATCCAGTATGTATCTGGTTTTGGGAGTGCCTAAGTCCTATAATAGAGGCAGCTAGGTGGTTCAGTGAATAAATCATTGGACCTGGAGTCAAGAAGACCCGAATTCATGTAGCCTCAGACTCTTACTAGCAGTGTGACTCTGTTTGCCTTAATCCATTGGAAAAGGTACTCAAGTATCTTTGCTAAAAAAAAGTATTGGCATGCTATGGTCCACATGGTCCTGAAGAGTAGGACGCCACTGAATGACTGAACAGCAAGAAAATTCTGCAATCACTGTCCTCTAAAGCAAAGGTGAGAGGCACATCTAGAGACATAGAAAAAGGAAAAAAAAAAACTTGAGCCGAATGAGGAGAAGGAAAAGAATGGAAATTATTTGGAGGAGTTTGGATTGGTGAAGAAGACCAAAGATTGGATTTGGAGAGGATCACATTTTTATGAATGACTTAATCAAGACACAAATGGAACATGATATAAAGCTAAGAGAGGAAGGAAACATTGGATGACAAAGTCAAGATTCAAAAATATTTTGACAACTTAGAACATTGGGATGAATCTAAGATGCAATTTAATATGGATAATTATAAAGTCTTACACTTGGTTTCAAAATATTCATTCTACAAGTACAGGATAAGTTTGGTTAGATAACAGCTTGCCTAAAAAAGATCTGAGAGTTTTAGGAGACAGCAAGCCCAAGGAGTTAGCAATGTTATGTAGCAGCCCAATAAAACTATTTCAGTCCTGGACTCTGAAGACAACAGCATAGCTTTTTGGAATAAAAAGATAATTAACCCTTATCAGACCATATCTGGAAAATGTGTTCACTTCCGGGCACCACAGTTTAAAAGTGACATTCATAATCTTGAGAGTAGTCAGAGGAAGGTGATCAAGATGATGAAGGGACTTAAGGTCATGTTATATATAAAGATCACTAGAAGGAAATGAAGATAGCCTGAAGAACAGAAGACTGGAGGTGGAGGGTGTAACGCCATGCACCAGCAGATTCCCAAAAGAATGCTACTGTGAACAGCTTTTAAGGTTCGGATTACACAGTATAGTGAACACTCTGTTTATTCCATTACAAATCAAGGCAAACATTCACAATATGTCACAATATAATATTCACAACATTACATCTTATCACAGAAAATCACAATATGGTGTTTACAACAGCTGAACATTAGAATGACCACATGGTTTTCACTACAGTGGCCACAATATTTAGAACAAGGAATAAAAGAATAATCATCTGGTTTCCCTAAGGGGGAACTAATAAAAAATATTTGCTGAGCTGAAAGATGTATTTGCTGTTCTCCAACTTTAAGTGTTTTCTCCATAATGACCACAAGGTGGCATACAAAAAGCCTTAAAAAATATTTCATAGACCAAGCATCAAAGCAAGTGGCAATGTCCTTGGGCCCTTTCTTTGACATAAGTTTCCAACAGATGTTTTACCATATGGAGTAGACAGAAGCTAGCAGCACCTAGTTCCTACCAATATCAAGAGCCCATGTTACTAGTGGTGTTTGGAAAAATAGAAAGAACATGAATGTCTTTGTAAATTACTAAAGTGTAATTTAGTGGTTTGTATTAATCTACAGACAACAAGGATTAAATATGTGACCATAACTGAAAGTCTCATTATTATTTCTCTAGACACTACGAAATAGGTCTTTGCTGACAATGGGATATTTGTGCAGAGCATCCAGGGCCATTAAGATACAGGGGTAGATTCCCATGTGGCAATATAGGGTTTTCCTAATCATCCCTTTTCTTTCTCTTTTCCTGATTCATCTTTATGACCCTCTTAGCATGGATAGTCACCAAGGTTCTGTCTTTAGCTTGCTTTTTAACACATATATGAGATGTCCCAAAAGACAGCGCAGGTTTAAGCCATTAAGGCTTTAAATTGAACTAAGACTTTTAAGACACAATCCGTATGTGTGGGTGGGTATGCATGTATGAATACATGTAAATATATGTGTGTATACATACATATGCTTTTATATACATGTATATATGAGTGGATGTGCAAACACACATTCCTTTTTAATTCCTGCCAACTCTCTAGTCTCAACTTTCATCTCTATTAGTATATAGTGCATAATATGAGATGGAATAAGCCACACTAAGCTATTGGCATTGAGGGGACAGAGAGAGCAAGAGAGAGGGAGAGAGAAAGAGAGAGACAGAGAGAGAGAGAGTCAGACAATAAGTGTTAGTCAGAAGATACGAGTTGGAATCCTAGCTTTACTAATTACTGACAATCTGCTTATGGCAAGTCACCTAATCTCTGAGCCTCAATTTCTTGATTTGTAAAAAAAAAGGGGGGGGGAGGGGTTAATACCTTACTACCAACCTTAATGGGATTGTAATGATTAAATGAGATAATGCATATAGAGTTCTTTGAAAACCTGAAACTGCTGTGTAGAATACGAGCTAGTATTATATTGCAGATGTAGAATCATCATGACTTAATCTATACACGCCACCATGGTAACATGATAGATTGAGTAACTCCCCCAAAGAACCCCAAGCCATTATCTCCAGACCCCTTGAACGCTAAACCCATATTTCAAGTTGTCTAGGTACCTAAACACCCAAGGGTGTGCTGGAGTCAGCTAAAACTGGCTTTTGAGAGTTCATTGTTAAATTTTCAGCGTGAGCACTTATACATCAGGAATGTTGCTGTTGTTTGTAGGAGAGGAGAGGACAGGAAAGGAAGGAGCTAGCTTGCCCAACTGGAACTGGCCACCAGAAATAGGAAAATGTTATAAATTGGGGCTTGATTTATTGGTTTGTTGATTGTTTAGACATTTTGGAAAGTGACAGAGAAAATGCTAATGATGCAGCTGAAACTTAAAACTTATACATATTTTTCCAGAGAAAATAAAATAAAAATAAAATAAATAAATGTTAAAAATTTATCAGCACATTGCTGCCTCTACCTGATTTGAAATATCAGTTCCTCTCAACCTGGTTTTAGTCCATCTGCTGACAGTTTTCCTCACTTACAGCATGTGTTATAGTAAAAAGAGATTCTGGATTCAGAGAACCTGTATAACAAATTCCAGCTTTTATATTACAGAGTCATTTTGGCAAATTAGTTGGCCTCCCTAGGTCTCAGTTTCCTCATTCATAAAATAAGAAGGGTTGAGCCAGAGGCCTCTGAAGCATCTTCTAGCTCTAGAATGCAAGATTTTTGATCCTGTGATTATGAATGAATGAAAATGTGAATATCAAATGTTTACTCCATACAAAGTACTATGCTAAGTGATAGGATACAAAGAGAAAAGTCCCTACTCAAAGAAGCCTCTGTTCAAATGGAGAAGAGAACATACATGAAAGTTTCAGGTACATATGAGATGGAAAAGTCCTACAGTACTTTAGGGTGCAATGGTAAGCAGATATTAATGCCTCTTTTTTTTAATGTTATTTTCATTAATCAAATCACATAAGTTTCCAATCTTGAATCATATGACAATGCCAAGGACTCTGGTGGAGAGAATTTTCTCTTCTTAGTTTTGTTTTTTTTTTTTTTTACACCAACTCCTTAATGCCTGGATATTTATTGTACCAGTATTGGAAGCACAGTTACAATTCCTTTGAAAGTACACTAACTAGCTATCAGCCACAATTAATCCCATCCCTCAAGCAATAAGCCACCAGGGTATTACAAAAGGATAGAGAAGTTAACTTATTACTTCTTACAATTCCACATACAATTTAACATTGTGCATGCTTAAAAAAGAGTGAGGCTGCACTAGATTCGAACAAGGTGGAGTCTTTCTTACTACCGTCAAAGGTATCAACCAGGTTTGGGAGTTTGTTAAAAGGTTTAAAATTCATACAAAACTGCTGTAAATTAAGTCAAAGGTAGATTACAATACTTCTGTATCTGCCCTTTAAATAAAGTAATGCTTTCCATAAAAAGCAAAGGTGGGCTTTTGCCTTTATGCTGAACAAAGCTGGCTTTAGAATTTTGCGCAACTTGGCACAAAAACATTCTCTGAAAATTACTTTCCGCTTATTGTGAACATCAATACGACCAAGTTCAAAGGCAAATCACACTAAAAACTGCCACTGTCTTAAGTTCTGCTGGCTAAGAGTTTCAGGCAAGCTATGGTGAAAAGCCACAGTTGAGAAACCCAGGGAAGCACAGGGACACAGCACAGTCACTGTGGGTTTTGAAGTTCGAGAAAATTGGAGTAAAAAGCTATTTTTTGTGCAATACTTTTAGATGAACTAGAAAGACCCAAAATCATGCTAGCCATAGCAGTCTGTGAAAAAGTCACTATATACTGCTGTTGCAGAATTGCCACCGTAGCCCCAGCATTCATGTAGCCACCATGGTTGGCACCACCAAATCCACCTCAGCCTCTACCCTGACCTCGGATATTCCTACCTCTACCTCACCCACGAAGGTTTGGGGGAGGGGGAACCACATTGTGCATAGGACCTCCCCTTCCAAATCCTGGGTTGTGCTGCTTTGCCGCAAACTTCAGTTCCCTTCTCACAGGTGCCGGCACTCTCTTCTTATTATTGGGTTCCAAGGCAACAGGAGCATCAGGGAACCATTTTTCTAATGCAGTTAGAGCAGCAAATGCCTTTGCCACCTTTTTATTTGAACCAGCTCCTTGAAACTTCTGCCCATCAACTTCAACTTCCATGACAAAGTGTTTATCATGACTGCCCCCAGTCTCAGAGATAAGCTCGCACTCTCCTCATTTGGTTCCAAGACAAGATTCTTGCCATGTTTGGTCAAGATTGGACCCTGTTGTTTTACATTCTCCGATGTCTGGTCTGCAGAAGGAAAAGCAGCACCAGGGGTAGCAACAGTTTCCACTACAGGTGGAGGAGCAACAACCACAGGTTTCTGTTCTGCTTCCTCCAGAGTCCTCCCCTTTATTTGATTCTTTACCTTCTGCTCCTGTGAGCAGACCTATGTCCTGTAACACCTTTACAGCCACATGCAATTTGGCAGTCTTTTTTGGGTGGTCCAGAAACCTTAAATGAACTTCCATCCACTTCAATAGACATAGTAAAGACGGGAGCATGCACTGGGCCAGTTTGGGAAACCAGTTTATACTGCAGCCCAGGTTTCAGCTGATTCAGTCTCATCAGTGCGTTCATAGCTTGTGGGGGTTCTGTCTATTTTTTCTGAATCTTCTTTTTCTTCTTGCTAGGAGATTTTTCTTCTCCATCCTCCTCCATTGGACGTTTCATTGGGGTAATGGCATAGGTGGTACTAGGAGGGATCTGGATTTTCATTCTTTGGTTTCTTGGGCATCATAGAAGGGAGAGGGTCCATACCAAGAACTTTGTGAAGTTGGCCAAAAGCAGCAAGTCAAAGAGCATGCTGAGCACTCTGTGTGATATCTTCCCTTTGCTGTCTGTCTAGATGCCCAATAGCATCAGTGGCTTCTTTTCACATAAATGCCAGAACCATCTAGCATAATGACTCCAGATGCCAGGCACTCCAACACTCTTATGACAGCCTTGCCAGCTTCCATTGGTCGATTTGCTGTTCCAATTGACTTCTCACAGAGAAGCTCCAGGGGTCATCCTCTAAGAGGGGCCCAAGTAGGAATGCGGTTGGCATAGGTCTCTCAGAGGCTTGATGACTATGACACATGACTTCAGCCCATTAGCTCTGGCATGGAACCACTTGGCGTGTCAGAGTGATGCCAAAGCAGCAAAGGTATTTCTGCCTCTCCAGAACATCTGAGGGGATGCGTTGACTGATAATGTTTCTCCAGCTAAAAGTTTTTCCATTTCTTCCCTGACAACAGGTGATGTCAAAAGAATGATCAAGGGCAATGGAGGCTCTTTTGTATTTTTTATTACAATTGTCGCTTCACCAATGGATTGGATTATTTCATATTTGTCTTCTGTAATAGCAGTAAGCTGGACTTCCTGGTTGTCCACATCTTTGTCCAAAAGGACAGTTATGGGTTTCACAAAAGGATTAATTCCAGATCCAAATCCCTCTTGAGCAGGAGACCCTTTGCTACCAAGCCAACCTGCATCACACCGAGCAGAGTCCTAGTCAAGTGGTCAGTCTTCTGTTCTTCCCGTTCTTCTGCTATCACATCCATGGTCTCAGGTTCAGGTTGTTCTCCACTGACTTTTTCCTGTTCTTCTATCCAGTCAGACCCAGCTTTAAGTGCTCATTCTGTATGGGATACCATGTTCTGAACAGCTTCCAACTCCTCCTGAGTTGGATAAACAGCAGAGTGCTTTGCCATCACATGGCGTCCATCATTCACAAAAATACGCATTGGCCGCATTTTTTATTTCTTGGGATTTCTTTTGTAGTGTCTGAAAATTTCTGCTAATTTTTCAAGCTGTATGACGGTTGCCCTTGGATGTATCAATTGTGTCACTTCTATCTTGTCAGCACCCCCTCGCCAGCAGCAGCAGCCCCCGCCGCCGCCGCAGCCGCCGCCTCCTCCTCCAGCGACAGCCCCGAGGTCTTCCAACCACGTGGTGCACTGGGCTGCTCGGTGGGACTGCAAGGGCCAGAGGAGGAGAAGGAGAAGGAGGAGCCGGGACCGGGGCCGCGTTCTTCTTAGCTTTCAGTAGCTGTGGCTGCAGGACTTACACCCCCCCAGGAAAACAGTATATACCGTGACTGCACTAACGTAAGGAAACAAAACAATGGCCACAAAATAATCAAAACTAAATGTGAGAAAGTATAAAGAACAAACTTGGCCCCCAAAAAGAAAGCTAAGACCTCTCTTCTGCTATTTTGCAAGGGACTATCGCAGCTGAATAGTACGTATATATATATATTTTTTTCCAATGTGTTGATATGTTTTGTTGATTTGTTTTCCTTTCCTCTAAAAAAAAATTCTCTGTTATAAGACATGTCACTCAGGGCAGGGAATAAGAGGAGAATACAGAGGGAAATCTAGGCAATAAAGAAAATATGTATCCATAAATATGGAGTTTTTCACATGAGAGCTAAGGATAGTAAAGTGTTGACAGGGTGAAGACTAGAGATGAGAAAAATGAAGTTAGAGCAGGGGTGATAGCCTGAGAAAATGCTGAGGGATCAAGGTATTGGAGGTCTTAGTGAGGTCAAAAACTTGGTTTAGCCTGGTGGATTAGACTTGTTCTGATTATCACTGCCTCTCCCACTTCAGTCAGAAGTGAGAACCAAAAGTAGCAAAGGAAAATGCTGAAATTTTAGCTTACTACAAATAGAAATAACTAATCATTAGAGCTATATAAAGGTGAATGGACTGCCTTGCGAAGAAGGTGCATCCCTTCCCCCCTCCCCCATTAGAAGTCTTTAAGTGAATTCTGTATGACCACTTGTCAGGTACATCTGAGAGGGGTGTCTTGGTCAGATACAGGTTGGGCTAGATGGCCCCCTTCCCTTCCAACTCTGAGATTCAGTGCTGCTTTCAGTTGGAAAAGGGATCAAGAGAGACAAACAGCAATGGGCTTAAATAGCTTCCTATTAGAGATAGGACTAGTAAGGTAATAATGAGCATCACCTTCCCCTAATACAAACTAGTATACACTAAGAACTGAGAATAAAGCATGTTTCTTAACAAAGCAAAGTGTTCAAGATCTAGACCAGGAATTCTTAATTAGGTTTCTGTGATCTTGTTTAAAAAATAAAAACTCTATTTCAGTGTAATTAGTAATTGGTTTCCTTTGCAATCCTATATATTTCATTTTACATATTTAGAAACTTTCTTTTCTAGGTTCCTTTAAGTACCAACTAAGTCCCTTATCCCTCTTAATTCCAGCGCTTTCCCTCTCTTGATTATTTCTTATTTATCCTACCGTATGTATTTGATTGCATGTTGTCTCCCTCATTAGATTGTAAGTTTCTCGAGGGCAGGGACTGTCTTTTGCCTCTTTTTGTGTCTCAGAGCTAAGCACAGTGACCAGCATATAGTAGGTGCTTAATAAATGTTTATAGATTCATAGGTTGATTGATATTTCTGAGAAGGGGTTCACAGACTTCACCAGATGGTCAAAAGGAACGTAAAAAAATGTTGATGTTATAAAGAAGCAGTCATCAAAACTACTTGCTAATGGCTAAGAAACAGAGTGGTGGATCAGTGGAATAGGTTAGGTACATGAGACACAGTAGTAATGACTATAGTAATCTACTGTTTGATAAACCCAAAGACTCCAGCTTCTGGGATAAGAACTCACTATCTGACAAAAACTGGTAGGAAAACTGGAAAACAGTATGGCAGAAACTGGCATATACCATATACCAAAATGAAGTTCAAATGGGTTCACAATTTAGATATAAAGTCTGATACTATGAGCAAATTAGGAGAGCAAAGGAATAGTTTACCTCTCAGATTCAGGGAGAATAGAAGAATTTATGACCAAACAGGAGATTGAGAACATTATGAAATGCAAAATGGATAATTTTTGATCACATTAAATTGAAAAGTTTTTGCACAAGCAAAGCCAATGCAACCAAGATTAGGAGGAAAGAGAAAACGGGGGAAAAAACTTGACAACCAGCGTCTCTGATAAAGGCCTTGTTTCTTTTCTCTTTTTTTTTTTCTTTTTGCTTTTTGGAGGGGCAATTGGGGTTAAGTGACTTGCCCATGGTCACACGGTTAATAAGTGTTAAGCGTCTGAAGCCAGATTTGAATTCAGGTCCTTCTGATGCCTGGGTCAGTGCTGTATTTTACTGCACCGCCTAGCTACCCCTCATTTCTAAAATATATAGAGAACTAAGTCAAATTTATACAAACATAAGTCATTTCCCCATTGATAAGTGGTCAAATGATATGAAAAGGCAGTTTTCAGAGGAAAAAATTAAAGTTCTCTATAGTCATATAAAAAATGCTCTAAATCACTACTGATTACAGAAATGCAAATCAAAACAGTTCTTAGGTACTACATCACACCTATCACATTGACTAACATGACAAAACGGGAAAATTACAAATGCTGGAGAAGATGTAGGAAAATTGGAACACTGATTCATTTTTGGTGGAGTTGTGAACTGATCCAACCATTCTGGAGAGCAGTTTGGAACTATGCCTAAAGGACTATAAAACTCTGCATATTCTTTGACCAAACAATACCACTTTTAGGGCTGTATCCCAAAGAGATCATAAAAATGGGAAAAGAACCCACATGTATAAAAATATTTATAGTAGCTCTTTTTGTGGTAGCCAAGAACTGAACATTGAGGGGATGTCCATCAACTAGGGAATGGCTGAACAAGTTTTGGTATAGGAATGCAATGGAATACTATTATGCTGTAAGAAATGATGAGCAGCACTATGGAGAGGTTCTGCATAATTTCACATGTTCAGCCTGTATTTGATTGCTTGTCCTTCCAGTGGGGATGGGTGGTGAGGGAGGAGGAGAAAGAATCTGGAATCTGGAGTTCCATAATCAAATGTTATGAATGTGTATCTATCTATCTATCTATCTATCTATCTATCTATCTATATATATATATATATGTATATATATATATACATATATGCAATTATTATTATTATTATTATTGACTACATCCAACTGGAACTTGAGATACACAGGCACTGCAGTTGGGAGATCCATCCTGCCCTACCAAAAAGTGACATAGGAGAGAATAGACTGGGGGAGAGGGGACACACTGGAATGGCTGTTTTGGGGCGGTGGGTGGGGGAAAGATGGGGAGAAAATATGTAACTCAAAAAAAATTTTCAAAAATAAATAAATAAATAATAATAAAAAAAAGAAAGTGATGAAATAAATGTTAAAAAAATAAAATAAAATAATAAAAAAATAAAAAATAAATAAAAAAAATAAAAAAAGAAATGATGAGCAGACAGACCAGAAAAACCTGGAAAGACTTATATGAATTGATGCTGAGTAAAGTGAGCAGAATCAGGAGAACATTGTACACAGTAACAGCTACATTGTACAATGACTGACTTTGATAGACTTAGCTCTTCTCAGCAATGCAAGGACCTAAAATAACTCCAAAAGACTTATAATGGCAAATGCCATACACATTGACAAAAAGAAATATGGAGTCTGAATGCAAATTGAAGCATATTATTTGCTCTCTTTTTTGTTTAGATTTGTTTTTTTTCTTTATTATGGTTCCTCTCATTCACTCTAATTCTTCTATACAACATGACTAATGTGAAAATATGCTTAATAAGAATGTATATGTAGAGCCTATATCAGATTGCATGTTGTCTTGGGAGTGAAAGGAGGTGGAGAAAATTTAAAACTTATGGAAGTTAACGCTGAAAACTGAAAACAAAATAAATTAATTTATTTAAAAAAAAGAAAAAAAATTTTAATGTTGAGAACCCCAATCTAGGCCTTCAAAGCAGTAAGTCCTATTTGTTAGAACTTTACAGACATTGTCTCATCGGACCTATACAACAAAAGGGTTACAAACAAGGATAAACATTAATGATAAAGGATTTTAATTGGAAATAATTAACTTATGCTCTGTACTAGAGAACTAAATGTTCAAGGAAATTGGCAAGCTAGAACTAAAAAGACTTAGAACTACTCTAAACTTTTCAATCACAAGCAATCTGTGGGTCCTCAAAACACTCTCTGCAGGTGCATGCTGGATCACGCACAGTCATTCACAAAAGCATTCAGAGAATGTGGGTTCCTTCCAACTTCCTTAAGTACGCATCAGGGAGATCTTACCTCAGAGGAGGACTAGGAGGAAGTTTGTGTCTTATTTTCCTAGGTTAATTGTTAGGTAAATGTTCTGAACAAGTTAGACACATTTAACTTCCCCAACCAGTCATCCTTCCAAACATTATTTATATATACCAGCTTCTAAAAAGTTAGATTGTAAAATCAGGTGCCCTTTATCTGTTTTTGTAATACAGAAATTTTCACATTTTCTCTGGTCTGAGGGCTCTCTACTAAAACAATAATGCCTTACATTTGTTCAATACATTATAGTTTACATGGTGCCTTCAGGTACACAAGAATAGCACCTGGAAAGGATAGTCCCACCACTCAAAGCAGTTCAGAAATGACGCTGTAATTTAGCTTCATAGAGAATTTTCTTAAGATACTGAGAGATTAAGGGACTTGCCAAGGGTTGCACAGTCAGTATATTATATTAGTCAGGACTAGAACCCAACTCTTTCTGATTCCCAAGCTAGCTTTCTATCCACTATATCACGCTGCCCACCATCATCATCTTTTTCAGCATGGATTGGACTAGATGGCCCCTGAGGTCACTTCCAACTCTCCAATTCTATGAATCTAATTCTGTGATCTATCATCATAATCATCATGTCACGTGAAATTGCCCCACAAAAAGTTATTCTTATGGCACCCAGACTTTGCACTAATGCAGCTTTTACAAAGAAACAGGGATATGTTATTTCACTTTGCAAAATTTCACACCTACTTAATCCCTACAAAGACACACTCAGATGGCCAGAATCATTCACCATTAGGTCGTTGTCCTTGGTAAACTAACAAAAAGGCAAATAAATCATTCTGCTACAAATAGACTCTAAATTATATTTGAGAATTCAACAAACTGTACTGAAATCTGGAGCATTATTACAGGCAAAATTGGTGCACCATCCCCTGACCATAACACAGATGCATAAAATATTTTGAACAATAGATGTCACCACATCAAATACTCCGAATCTCCAAACCAGGTGGAATGAAAAACCTTCAAAAATGTAGAGATCTAATGGAAGTAATCAAAACCATGTAGGAATGGGGATTAGGTACATAATATCCCTACTGACTTACTCCAAACGTGCTTTGAGTGAGTCTATAAAAGGTGAGCTTGCATCTCAATACGTTTTATTTTATTACAAAAAGCAGATATTTTATGTACCTGTCCAATTGTCCACTGTACATTAAATATAAAAGAATAATAATGCGATAGTGATGCATCCCAGAACTATTTTTATCTGAACTCTATCTGAAAAGATGAAAACAAAATATGGATAATAACAAACATCCTTATATCACATTTTTAATTTTATAAAGTGCTTTACTCATAACCCTGTAGGATGGGGAAGAAATAGACGCGCTCATAGGCATAAGGAAAGCTGCCAGGAGACAGGTCCTTTCCTTGGTGACTTCAAACATGTCCAAATTTCCACCACCCTTAATATACTTTACTAAACCCTACTATTATCACAAAATAGTATCCAATATTTCTCCCCTAATTCTCAGCTAAAATAACTGTCTATACATGCTGCCTCCAACTTTTTCCTCTTACTTCCAAACTCTTTGCATTCTAATTTCTGACCTCATCGCCCAACTGAAATAGCTCTTAAAATTTACCAATCATCTCTTTATTGCAAAACTTGATTGCATTTTCTCAGTCCTCACTGCTCTGAATCTAGCAGTTGTATCTGACACTTTTTAAAGATATTCATTTATTTCATAAGTGTTCGAAATCCTTCTCTTCCACTGTTCCACTGTCCCAAGATGTTATCACCTGTTGCCTAGGTGATTGCAAAGACCTTCTAACTGGTCTCCTAGTTTCAAGTCTCTCACCACTTCAGTCCATCCTCCACATTGGTATCAGAGAGCCACCAAATTTTCCTAAAGTGCAAACACCATCTGGAGCAAGATTATACTCTCTTATCCAATAAATTCTAGTGGTGCCATTTAATCAAATATTAACTCTTCTGTGTAGTTTTTTAAAGCCTTTCACAACCTGGCCCTGACTTATCTTCCTTGCCCAAATATACATTATTCCTTTATACGCTCTCTGAAGTCAAGCTGGCCTTCTCTCTATTCCTTGCATATAACACTCCATATCCTACCCCCATGCCTTTTCCCTGGCTGTCCCCAATGTCAAGCCTGTATTCCTCTGTCTCAGAGAATCTCTCTTCTTTAACGACTCCCATCAGACACTACTTCTACACAAAGTTTTTCATTATTTCTCTAACTGCTAATATCCTCCTCTCAAACTACCTTTTATTTAATTTATGTTTAATTGCATTTATTCTCCCTTTGTATGTATTCTGTACATCTTTATTCCACATGTGTTTAAAAAGTTATATATACATATATTATATAGTACATACATATAACATGTATATGTATATATGCCCTTGTCCTCCCACTAGAATATCCTTGCAGAGGGGCGGCTAGGTGGTGTAGTGAATAGAGCACCAGCCCTGAAGTTAGGAGGATCTGAGTTCAAATTTGAGCCTCAGACATTTAACACTTACTAGCCATGTGCCCTTGGGCAAGTCACTTAACCCCAACTGCCCTCCAAAAAAAAAGAAAAAGAATATACTTGCAAGAGAGAATAATTTCATTCTTTATACTTACATGCCCTGTGCCTACCATATTGCCTGGCACATAGCAGCCTCTTAACATACATTTGTTTGTTGACTGATCACTTGGTAAAAAAAAGAATTATTTTAAAAATGAACTTGTATCTATTTGTATTGTTTCGTAATCTTATTCCATATAATATTCCTATATTTATACCTAACAAGTAGTCCGTTTATGTTTTAATAGAAAGGATAGCAAACTAGAGATCAAGAGACCTGGATTTATTAGAATTTATTACAATCTGTCCACTGGACCCAGGAGACTGATTAGTCTCATTAGGCTACACTGATCACCTGGTAGAAGCCATCAGAATGTCAGAGAGTGCCTAAAATTTAAAAATTATATCTATACTCTATAATGAAGCATTCACATTTCTAAACAGTGGGCCACATAATCATAAATACATTTGTGCCCAGGCTAAAAAATATATATGTGTCATTATGCAATTAATCACATTCATCTTCAATTATTACTACTAAATGATCCAAGTTTCCTAGCTTCTGGTAGGAAAGAGTAAGTTACACAATGGTAGCTACAGGCCGGTTGGCCAGACCCACAGACTTGCTAATTCATATGTGGTGGCTAATTAGGTTTTGATTTTTTTTTTTTTTAATTGCTAAGGAAAAAAAACTCAGGCAGGCTGCCCTCTTAGGGTCAAGTTGGTCACATTTGGACCATAGGTCATGTGTTGTATATTTGTGTTCTGAAGAGTGTTTTTTAAAGCCATGCCTGTAAGTAAGCATGAATAGTCTATTATGGCCCCACTAGTCTCAAGAACTTGACATTAGGTAGAAAAGTCAAATTACCTTAATCCAGAGCCTTTCACAGGAATAGTGTGGTACGGCGGAAAGAGCGCTGGAATGAGTCGGAAGACCTAACTTCTAATCTAAACTCTTCCACTAATCTGTTGTCAATACTAAGCAAACCACTTAGCCTCTTTCGGTCTCTTTTTTCTCACCTCATAAGAGGACAGAGGAAATGATGATGGTGATGATGATGACGATGACGACAATGACAATGATGACAACAACAGCTGGGGCTGCCAAAGTCCCAGTACCTACTCCTCCCTCCTTTTCTTTCCATCTATGAGGATGAGGACCAAAACTCCTCTCAAGGACTGGGATAACAGAGATCCTTCCCAAATAACCCTCCTGGCAGCTATCACGATGGTATCTCTTCTGTCCTCTGCCACTACATCAACCAACCCATGAGGGGAGGCTAGGTGGGGCAGTGAATAGACCACTGGCCCTGGAGTCAGGAGGACCTGAGTTCAAATTGAGCCTCAGACACTTAACACTTAGTAACTGTGTGACCTTGAGCAAGTCACTTAGCCTTAAATTGCACTCCAAAAAAAAAGCAAAAAAAAAAATCAGTCCATGAATATTAATTACATACCTGCCACTAAAAGGAAACAATTATAGTGGTGGTTGGGAAGGTTGTGTGATGAAAAGAGACCAATAATCTATCAACCAACCAACAAGCATCTTTTAAGTGTCTACCATATGCCAATTCGAGGCAGCATATATAGTAGACAGGGAGTCAAAAAGACCTGAGTTCAGTTCTCACCTCTGACATATATTATATGACTCTGGGTAAGCCATCTTGGTGCGGTTTAGTCTCTGCCCACCCAAAAACTGTTGAGGTTTCATGTGTTGTGGTGGAACCATCTCAAAGAATTCAGTCAGACCACCTCTAATCCAAGTATAGGCATTTATTGAGATTGACACCTCTCATGAAGTAGGCTAAGTTCCAGGAGGAACCAGAAACTTCAAAGAAAGCAAGATGGATGTTTATAGGGTAAAGATGCAATCACAAAACAGAAATTATGAATATTAAAAAGGCAAGAGGGGTTTGTTAAGGGATTAGGTAATAAGGGAAGGGTGCCAGGCACATTGGAACTGAGCATGTGATTACCCACAACACATACAGAAAAACCCATTTAGGGTGTATGTATGAATGATAATGATATTATAATATGTCTCTCTTCAGCATAAGTTCACTCTAAGTCAGTTCTTCACTTCGAAGGTGCTTACTTAGGGAAAGTCCCTGCTATTGTTTGGGGGTCCGCATCCTGCTCAGGCATCCTGGTGATGCTGCTTTCTGATTGGCTGGCTATTGTGGTCCTGTCTGAGATTAGATGGATGTGGTGGTGGTTGAATGCATGGACACGCCTGCTGTTTCTGTGGGAAATATGAGGAATGGGTCTGGGGGCAGTAGCTAGCTAGAGGCAATGACTGGGATCCCATCACATGCCCGCTATTCTGGGAGAAATATGAGCTCGTGGACATGCCTGTTGTTCTAGTGAGCAGTAAGGCATATATGAAGAAGTTAGGATATTGAGTGGGGGAAGGGGTGGTTAGATAGGTACAGTGGGTCTGTTGTTCAGTGGGGACTATAAGGAAGTTAGAATATTGGGACTGGGGGCAGCTTTATTAGGATTCCATCAATTTAATCTCTCAGTGTTCTAGATAACTTTCTAAGACAAAGTTGCAGAGAAGATGCCAGTTTGTATTGGTAGACAGTTCCCTACACCAGTAAATCATTGATCCTAACTAGGTCCTAGAGATCCAAAAGCAAAAATTAAATAGTCCCTTCCCTCAATTTATTAATCTAGGCAGTACGCAGGGCAGCTAGGTGGTAAAGTAGATAGAGCACAGGGGCTGGAATTAAGAAGACCTGAGTTTGAATATGACCACAGACACTTACTAGCTGTGTGACCCTGAGAAAGTCACTTAAATGTTTACCTCAGTTTCCTCATCTGTAAAATGAGCTGGAGAAGGAAATGGCAAAGCACTCCAGTATCTTTGCAGGAAAACCCCGAAAAGAGTCAGAGGGGTTGAATACAACTGAAAAATAACAACAGGCAGTATGCTACTAGGATGGTCACTCTTTCTTTAGTTCCTCTAAATTCAGTTCAACAAGTACCTATATTGAGTCAGGCCCTAGTTCCTGGAGATAAATGACCTAAAAATGAAGCATTCTCTACCATCAGGGAACTTACATTCTACTCCCCATCACAGTCCTTGGTGCTACCACTGAATGGGTTGAACAGTGAAAAAAAGCCCCTGAAGGTTCCATTCCATCACCCCTCATCACCATGATCTCAATAACAGCAGTTCCACTCTTCCTATTATTTCCCTCTCCCCTTGCACTTCATGGTGAAGAAAGGCTGAGCAGGGAGCGATATCCAGGTAGTAATGGCAGAGAGGATGTGTGTCCTTCAAGATTCAGCTCAAGAGCAATCTTCTGCAAAAAGAGATTCAGCTCAAGAGCAACCTTTCGCAAAAAGTCTTTCCTCATTTCTCTAGTAGATAATGCCTCTCCCTCCACCGCCTCCCCCCAATATATTACTGTGTGTTCATTTTGTATATGCCTATGCATCATTTCCCCAAATAGAATGTGAGCTCCCTGAGCGCAGGGACTTCTCTTTTTTTTTTTTTTTGCCTTTCTTTGTATCCCCAGAGCTTAGTATACTGCATAAACATAGTAAGTACTTAAGAAAAAGCTTACTAACGGATGGGTTGAAAGATTCATGACATCACAATGCTTCTCAAGTCCATATCTTCCTTTTAAGTCACATGGCCACTCCTTCATGACTTTTCAATTGGACTGCTTCAATGAAGTAGCCTCCTGATTTGGTCTCACTTCAATCTCTCTCTTCGGCAATCCACCCTCTGTACCAGACAACTTGGCAATAGGTAAGGATCAAAATTAAAACAGGTTAAACTTCTTTGGTCTGTGGTTAGGTTAAACTAGAGACAGACTACCAATGATTGATTGCTGCAGGTCACATGACAAACTGAAGAGCGCGCAATGGCAACCCTACATTTTTCTCAGGCTGCCCAAAATCCTTTTGTGAGCTGCAAGCAGACCCCCGGCCATGCAGCCCTGCTCTACACTGATGCCAAAATAATCTTAAAGCACAGATCTGACTGATGGGGTGCTTGGGTGCTTGTGCTTGAACCTCAGTTTGTAAAATCACATTTCTCCCTAGCCTCAAATATTCCTAGCCTTAAAACACTGTCTCAGGTAGTTTCTCTCTAGTTCAAGGGAAGCATGCCCTAGCAAAATACTTATCTCTCTTCCTGTTACAGTGGCCAGTTGTACTTATAGAATTTAGTAGTTTGACCAACTGTGTACTGGCTGAAGCAGCTGTGTACTGGGTCATACCTATTGTATATATCCTAGACTCAGTCATATGTATACTCCCTAGCTCATTATACACATCCTGAATCCCTCATTAGCTTGGAATATAAATTTATTCCCAACATCTATCTTGTCTAACAAGACATTGATAAGGACAGCCTGAGTTGTCTCAGTCGGCCCTGACCTCTAGCTGACTTAGTGATGGTTCAAGCCTAAAACCTTACCTCCAGGAAGCCACCCCCACCTTGGGCTATTTCCTGGTGAATTCTGGGTAATCCTCCTGTGCAGTAGAAATTAAAGGTACATGTTCCTTTAAGAACTGATCACTCCTTAACTCCTCCCTAATCCTGCCCTGACTCACCTCCTTAGCATATTTGGCACAGGTTTTTACTAAGTTACCCTATATAAACTATAATATACCCTCTCTAAGGTTGCAGGTTCCCTAAGAACTCTTTCCTGCTATATAGGATAGCAATAAATTTTTGCCACCTTGACTTAGAGAATGCTTGAGTCCGTGAATTCATTCCAGACTGCTTTCCAGGGTTCCTGGGGTTCCTGGACTCCCTGAATTCCCTAACCCTGAGTCATGACCAAGTCATTCCTTTGCTCAAAAATCTTCAGCAGCTCCCTATTTACCTGTAGACAAAAATACAAGCTATTCAACATGCTTTTAGGTCCTCTATAATCCAACTGACTCCAATCTATTTTTCTAGCCTTATTTTGAATTATTCTCCCTTCGCAGGCGCAATGATTCAGTCAAATTAGAATTTCATGTAAAGGTAATTCAGTCAATTTGAAAACATATAGGTTACCTCTGCTAATAAAAATGCTAGCCACAGATCACTAAGACCACATTATAACAAAATTACAAACCAAAACCTTGGTAATAAAATACGCACTCATAAATTTCTGATAGTCGATAGTATAAAGCATTTTCTCTGCCCTCCAACTAGTCTATCAAGGAACTAGCTACTCTATTGTTATTTCATAAAATATGATTTAACACAGTTGAATTCTTCAAAGGGAGGGGAGGAGGAACAAATAAGAGCAATTCATAGAATGGGTAGTTCATACATTCAGAGCTAGAAGGGTACTCGGAGGCCATCTAGTCCAATCTCCTCATTTTGCTAAAGAGGAAGCTAACAGAGAAAGTAAGTGACTTTCCCAAGATCTTATAGCCAGTACTTTGCAGTGCTAAAATTTGAACAGCAGTCCTCTTTGCATTGTAATTATCTATGTTTTCTTGAATAATATTACTCAAAAACTGAATAATAAAAGTTAACAATAGTTACCTTGGAAAGGTGGAGGATCTAAAATATCCTAGCCTCAGAGGGACACGTGAGGCAGATGGAAAGGTTTCCCAAAAGAATTTGTGAATTACAAATAGATAGCCAGATAGAAATAGGGGGGAAGGGCAGCTAGGTGGCACGGTGAATAGAGCACCTGCCCTGGAGTCAGGAGGACCTGAGTTCAAATGAGACCTTAACACTTACTAGCCACGTGACCTTGGGCAAGTCCCTTAACCCTCATGGCCCCCTGCAAAAAGCAACAAAAACAAAGAAAAGAAATATCTGTGTGTGTCTTTATATAGAGACAGACATGTGAATAGAAATATATATGTGTGTGTGTGTTTATATAGAGAGAGGTAGAAATATATATAACGTGTTTACATATAGAGAGATACATAGATAGAAACACACATATAGATATATATAAATATATACTTATGTGTATTTGTAGACAGATTAGATAGAAATCTATATAAATATGTCTGTTTATATAGAGACATACAGATAGAAATATTTACATACATGTACTTTATAGAGAGAGAGAGAAATATATACATATATGTATTTATAGAGACATATTGGATAGAAAAATATACGTGTGTGTTTATATAAAGATATACAAATAGACAAAAACATATGCAGATAAGTATGTTTATTTATCAAGAGATACAGATATACATATTCTTACCCCAGCAAAATATTCCTTAACTAAGATATAATTTTGTTTTTATACCTATGATGCCAAGACTTATTCCTGAGAATCTTTAAATGAGTACAAGTCATAGCAGGCACTGAGAAAGTGGGAACAAGCATGGACTCTGGCATAGCCTAACTCTTAATAGCCAGTTCGGTAACTCTGTGAACATTTTATGAATTCATTTGGTAAGCCTGAAGTTTTAGAACACATGTTATATTGTATGAATGAAAGAGTTGTATCCAGCAGGTTCCTTTGCCTTTCACAAATTACTCAGGAAAGAAGTATTTACTGAGAGCTCATAAGTGAGCAATGCTGTCCAAAGGGAACAGGTAAACACCACCTGACCTAGCCTTTGCCAAATCCAAAACAACTGTTCTTCCCCACCCCCACCTCCAAATGCTTAGAGGGTAAGAAAGAAGCAAGTTTTGAATGAGCCTTGAACAATACAAGGCTACAGACTGAAGCATAAGCACGTGAACAAGGATACATTAACAAATGCATTTAAAATCAACAGAAGTGCTAATACAGAAACATATTTTACGTGACTTCACATATATAATTGATATCCTATTATTTGTGCACGGGAGGAGTTAAAGAGAGGAAGAGCTTTGAGGGAGGAAAGAATTTGGAAATGAAAAAATGTTAATGAATGTTAAAAAATAATAAATATTTTAGAAATATGTACATAAATTTGTTAAAATTAATAAAAATCAATAGAAGTCACTATAAATTGTTCGAGTTTTAGACTACTCAAATACTTCACATTGTCATAAATCTATTAAGAATTCTGGGGGCGGCCTGGGGGCGCAGTGAATAGAGCATGGGCCCTGTAGTCAGGAGGACCTGAGTTCAAATGCAACCTCAGACACTTAATACAAAAACTAGCCATGTGACCCTGGGCAAGTCACTTAACCCCAATTGCCCTGCCCTACCCCCTCCAAAAAGCAAAAAAAAAAAAAAAAAAAAAAAGAATTCTGCTGCTCCAGATTTCTTTGGCACAAGTATTGTTAACCTTTTCTGTTTCATGGATCCCTATGGCAGGATGGCAAAGCCTTCATATCCCTCCTTAGAATATATTTTTTTTAATTCATAGTTGAAGGAGATCCTAAATGTTAGTGAAAAGCTAGTGAAAATTGATATGGACTCTATCCAAGTTCATAGGATCCTCTAAAATTTGTCTACCCCAGGTTTAAAAACCCTGCTTTAACAGAATTAGAGCCCCTGAAGTTGAAATCTTTCTACTTTAACAAAGGTACATTTTGGAGGAATGTACCCAATAAATTTACCTACCACAAATTTCTCCTTGAAAATTGGGTATATTTTTAGTTCAAACTAAATTACTCAGTGTTCCAGATAATTTCTTGAGCTCTAGTAGAAAAAGCATTGGTTCTGGTTTCAGAGAACCAGGGTTCAAATTCTACCCCTGACACTATTTAAATGGTGGGGAAGTCATTTAATCTCCTGGACCTCAGGGTTTTTGTAACAAGAAGGAGTTAAACCAAATAGCCTTTGAACTTGTGTAGAGAATATTCACACAATAAACATGCATAGAGAAAGAATATAGAAGGGAATTTTACCTTCCCAGGGACCCCATTGTCATTTGGCACCCATTTCCCCAGAAATCTGAGATCAATTAGGATGTAAAGGACTCCAGTTCCCATATTCCCCCAAAGAACTGTTGATAAAGAAAGCTTCTCCCCAGATCTCCAGAGTTATATCCTTCCTTTATTTCTTCCATCAGAAATGTTATTTCTCCCATCAAAAGTCAACCTCGCCTGATTTGTTTCTATTAGATATTAAATAGTTCTCCTTACCTTGTTGTTTTCTTTGTACTAGCCAGCTATGCCCAAGAACTTGGAGTTAAGAAAACATAATCTTGCAGTTTCCCTAGGTCATGATTCCTGAAGCCAGGTCTATGGCTTAATAAATTGTGAGAGTAGGAATTCTTAACAGGATTTTACTGAACCAGTCTCTAACCTGAGAATAGAGAAACAACAAGCTAGAGATAAAGTGCCAGTAATCAGATAGGCAATTAATTAATTAGTTACATTATGAGGAACAGATTTGCAATTCAGGAATTCTCCTGATCAGAATTCCACTTTGTTGAAGTGAAGACAGAGATTATGATACATAAATCACAAAGAGAATGGAGGGGGGAAGGTGGGTTACAAAAAAAGATTTCCTGGGCCAGAGTGGTTTCCCATGACTAGACCACAAATTCCACAAAACTAAGGTACAGGTATCCTACAGCTCTGTGCAAACAGCATTATTCAAATCTATGGGGGTCATTACTTGGTGACTCACAGGACCATAGTTGTATGACAGGAACAGGCTCTACAATCTTTGATTCACTTCACTTCAGGTACACAGGCACAAGTATACTGGTGATTGCAAACCTTGTCAAAAAGTATCATTTTAAGCTGCATTATGAGCTCTGACTCACATACTGAAAGAGGCAATTCTGAAAAATCTAATCGATTTGTATATTCACTACACGTGTCATATCAATTATTACAAAAACCATAATTCCACAGCATCATTAAGGCATGGATCCTATAACCATAAGGAAGATAGCAAATCTAAACAAAAAATCCTGTCCTTTCTTCAAAGGAAACCATCTTTGCACTCTAATCAACTCTTCTTCCCAAGTATCCATTCTGGGGCCTTTCTCTGGCTTCAGTCTAACTCCCATGCAAAGGACAGCAAACATATGGAATGCAAGAAGATACTGACTACATCTGATGGCCATGCTAGGCTATGTCAGTAAGCAGACTGGCAATGAAATGTGGAACTTGGCCACCCTACCTCAACCAACCAATCGGATAACCAATGCTTATTAAGTTCCTACATCTCAGCTGCAACCATGTAAGCCTTCCCAGAGGACTTCAGAATCAGCTCCTCATTTTTTTAACTCACTCTGGCAGCCCAAGTTGAGTCCAACTTCGATGTTTCCAGAGTTAACTTTTTCCTTTCCTTTGCTCATTTGCTTCTGAAGGTTTTTCCCAATTCACCACACCCTCCAAACTACTTGCACAATTCCTGACCCACCCCTTCCTTCTTTTGCTATATCATAATTGCTGGATTTACATAAAGTCTTTCTTTTGATTGCATGTTTGTGTTTCCCTTATTAGATTATAAACTTGGAGCCAGAGGATTGTCCTTATTCTTAGCCAAACCAATAAATACACATTCTGTATCCTCAGGGCATTCAAGAAATTTGTTGGCTAAATGAACAATTTGCAAAAAAGGATGCTGAATAAATTTTATACCCCAACAGCAGGACAAAGCTGGAAGACATGGTACAAAATCACGGAATAATTTCATAAGATTAAAGACTGGATGGGGGGGCGGCGGCAGAAGGACATTTGAAATGAAACTTTTTAAAAGCTTTTTTATGAACATCATCAAACAAATAAACTTTATGTCTCTCTGAGATGTCAGATATTATCTGTGACCAAGTGAAAAAATAGCCTGTTTCTAAAATACAAACCATTCATTGTGTCATGCCTGTCTGCTTTTTATTTGCTCAAAGATAATTTTTGAAGGAACTGATTTTGACTGTCAATTTATAAACATTTATTAAGCATCTAGTATGTACTGGGCACTATGCTAAGCAAACAGAGGTTCAAGATCCTCGTTATTTCAAGGTGTGATCTAGTCCACTACCTTGAAACAAAAGGGAAGAAGTGTAATGCAGTAGAAATGCACTGGTGTTGGAGTTAAAGGATGTGGGTTCCAATCCTGGCTCTGCCACTTTGCTAGGTGACCTGCATAAACACCTCACATCTCAGGATCTATATCATCATCTATAATTTAAGAGAGCTGAGTTGGATAACCTCAAAGGTCCCTTTCAGCTTTAAAATCAGTGATCTTCTCAATAAAATGGAAACTCTTTGAGGGCAGGGTCTGTTTTTCACTTTTATCAATACATCAGGTGTTTCATAAATGCTTCTTGGATTCAATTGCATTGGTCTGGCTTAAATGGAAGCTTTTGAGTCATCTGATAACACATCACTGTCAGAGATCTTAGAAATCATCTGATTCAATACTCTCTTTTTACCAGTGAGGTAACTGAAGACCATAGTTTCCCATCCTGCTTCACAGTGACCAGCAGGCTGGATGAAGACGTGAGCTGATGCCAATGAAAAGCAAAGTAAATGCAGACCCTGGAGCTGGGCTCAATGGAGGCAAATAACTGCCTAGAAAATGGTAGAGGCAGCCCTGCTTGGAACTGTGCTGTTAAGGAAAGCGAAGACTGGAACTAAGGTGATCAATTAAAATTGAGTTCTGAATAAGGCCTAATAGGAGTCTTCTCCAGCAGGGAAACATCAAGGCAAAGGCACTAAGGAACAAATCTGCAAATGAAAGGTCATTGTGCAGGTAAAAATTGAGTTCTAAAAAAAGCTAATCAATTGGGACAAGAATAAAAGAGATAAGATCGAAGGTGTCAGAGCTGCTAGGCCTACCCATCTGACTGGCTCCTTATCTGACTAAGCAACTGCAATTTCGTACTAAGGGTAGGTCTCTCTCACTCTCTCACACACACATACACATCTTCCCTTACTGATTAACACACTATAACAATGGATTGAGGTAGCTCTAACACCATCCATTCCCTCTGGGTGCTTCTCAGTTTCCAGTAAAAAAAACTGTACAAACTCTAAAGCTTCTATGTTACAGACAGATCCCCAGGTTCTTTCCTCAGGTCCACAACCTTCTGAGTCTAAAAAATATTTCAAGGGACCATAGTGCCTTCAAAAGTCCAATTCTATCATTCTGACAATTTTCCAGTGAGCATTTTTCATCACTGAGGAAACATGTAGATATAATGGATATAGATTGGTGCAGGCATGCAGAGCAGAACAGGGACTTATGGGAAATGGGATGTAACAGGACAGAGGCTGGTGGCTTTCAACAATTGGCCACAGGGCCAATTAACTTCTCTACCAGGAATGGGCTGATTGCCTAATCAACCAGTTTCCCAAAAGGGAAATCTAAATAGAGGCTTCATGCAGCAAAGTTACTAACCTTCTCTAAGCTAGTTTTCTCATCTGTAAAATGGGCCCAGGGGAGACTGAACTAGATCAACTGAACAACCAACAAGTATTTATTAAGTATATATGATTTATCAGGATAGCTAGGTGGGCTATGGAGTCAGAAAGACCTGAGTTCAAAAATCCAGCTACAGACACTGGTTGTGTGACCCTAGGCAACTCCCTTAACCTCTGTTTGTCTTAATCCACTGGAGAAAAAAAATGGCAAACCACTTCAAGGTCCGAGGCAAACCACTTCTTTGCCAAGAAAACTCCATGGATAGCCTTGGTATGCTATGGTCCACAGAAAAATGAAGAGTTTTTCACTATTAAAGAACTGTACAAAAACAAATCCTTATATTTAGGACAGCTAGAGGGTGAATTAGATAGAGTATGGGATCTGGAAGTTCAAATCTGGCCTTGGTACTTACTAGCTGTGCAACTCTGGGCAAGTCACTTAACCCTGTTTGCCTCAGTTTCCTTATTTGTAAAATAAGCTGAAGAAGGAAATAGTGAATATTCCAGTGTCTCTGCCAAGAAAATTCCAAATGGGGTCAAGAAGAGTCAGACATGACTGAAACAACTGAATATGTGTCAGATATTTTGCTACTCAATAGGGATACAAAAATGAAAATTAAACTGTCCCTGCCCTCAAGGAACTTATATTCTATTGGGGGAAACTGATAACTAGAGATTCTTCTTTCTTTAAGTCCTATAGACAAGGCTAAGTTCTTAACCTACAAGGTTTTCCTGGCCAAGTGATACTGACTTGTCCACATTTTCAAATAGCTCTGATCCCACCATGTGGAGATAACTAGGTGGCACAGTGGAAAGGGCACCGGACTTGGAGTCAGGAAGACCTGAGTTTAAATCCTACCTCAGACATTTATTAGTTATGTGAGACCCTGGGCAAGTTATTTAACCTCTCACCCTCAACTTCCTCCTCTGTAAAGTGAGACCTACCTCTCAGGGTTATTGTAAGGATGAAATAAAATAATGTTTGTGAAATTTAAAACATTATATGAATGTTATTATCAGAAAGTGGTTTGTAAGTCAGAGGAGGTGGTCTCCCCTAGAGGATTAGAGTGTAAAGAGAAGAGAGGAAAAGCTTTAAGTAAAACTCAGCATTCACATGAAATGGTGTTGCAAGTAGATGAGGAGAGCGACTTATAATAAAATTCTGGGTAATTCTGGGCAGGAGTATAAGTTCTTCTCCAGGGTACTTACAGTAAGTATGTTCAGATTGCCCAAAAGGTCCAGGATAGTAAGTAGAGGGAAAAAATGAATATGGATTGTAACAGATTGGGCAAACTGGAAGTGCAAGATGAACTGGACACCAACATGAAAGTGAACGTTAAGACCACAGAACTAAAACAGGAACAGGCATGTGGCTTCAGTGGCAGTGGGAGGGACTCCGAGGAATGGAGTTGGCTATCAGTATATGTTAACGACGACCTAATCAAATTCTGGGTCAACTTCCTCATTGGCAAAATGGGAATAATAATAATAATAACATCTTCCTCACAGGACTATTGTGAGAGTCAAATGAGATAATGTGTGTGAAAGTGCTCGGCAAACCTTAATGCACCGCAACTACAAGCTATCATAAGCCAAAGAGCATTTTAACAACTAGCAGATGAATTTGATAGCCCTACCTAACTTAAAAACCATGAACCCCAAATAATTCTAATTTAGCTATTATTTTTAAGCCAAACAAATATCAATTTAAGCACATTTGTAAAAGATTTTTTCTCTGACAAAAACAAAAGTAAACCAAGCCTTAAGTCAAAACTTAACAGTCTAAAATATAAAAACTACCAACCGTCTTGAAAGGTGACAAAATTAGCATTATTTATAAAGCCATAGGGATGTCACCTGGTCATTCCTAGTAGGCTCTTAGAGAAAGACATTAACAATTTCTGTCCATGTGGCTGAACTGCTTCATGTGTTGCCAAAGATATATATATATACATATATATATATATGAAATTCCTTTTTTAGTAATAGTATGTTAGTTTGTAAGCATCATTATATACTCTTATTTAGTTGTCCAAAAGGATGCTTAAATTTATCATGGGAGGATCTCACATAGCACTCGATGTTGTAACTTACTAATTCACTTGACAAGTAATATTATGTATTGTGGTTACATCTGTGTTCATGTCTTCTTCAACCATTTATCTGTAAGACCCATGAAGGCAAGCACTGTTTCTTATCTAAACTTTGCATTTCCTCTAGGACATGATTCTATGCATAGTAATCACTTGATAAATGTTTGTTGAAATTTACAGATTATCAAGTTTGAGCCTCTCTTTTTATTGTGGAGGAAACATCAGAGCAGTCATGACCTTCACTATGGACTTCAAAGTGTCATTGTTGCCCAAGGTCACATAGGTAGTAAATAGTCAGATAGAATTCAAACCCAGGTCTTCTAACTCCATATCTGATGCTTCTTCCACTAGACCCTTATGATCAATGGCATACATTTGAGACAGCTGAAGAGGTGAGAGATGCAGCACATAATTATGAGATTACCTTTCTAGACAAAGTCAACTGGCTTATTGTCAGGATCCAGGTGCAATAAATTAGGGCCACTTACAGCAGAAAAAGTAATGAGGATTCTGTGTAAAAGTATAAGGAGTTTTAAAAACAAGACATGATCTATTTCTCTTATCCATTTTAATTCTTAGGTTAGTCAGCAAGGCCTCTCCAAATAAATGATTATATGGTAACCCAATATTTTCAGTAGAGAAGGAAAAGGAGAAGGCCCAAACACAAGACTTAAGTGTACAAAAAAGATTTACTAGAAGATACTTTCTTATAGGCCACAGGAGCTAGGGTGGGGGTGGAGGGTGGCAGGATGTCATAGTCTTCTAAATCTGCTTTTAGATTGATGTGATGTAGTGATGTGGCAGCTTCTCTAAAGATGACTTCCCAAATTTCCCTTTCACATAGGAAAAGGTGAAATGTTAGAAATCCTCACTCCTTTAGGTGGGGCTCAAGAATTGTCACTGGTAGAGGGGCAAGGTATTTTATCTTCCCTTGATCTATGCTTTGGGGTCTATGATCACAAAATGGTTAAGGGGAGGAGATAAAAGCAATGGACTGGAATGCTTTATGGTTTTCCTCAGGATTGGCTAACCAAGGAGATGTAGTGGTTCTTATCTATGATTCCAGGTGCTGTGGGGTTATTTGGGTTCAGATAAATGCTTATCTATGAAGTTATAATTGGGGAAACAAGTGGAGGTTTGTTTCAGTAGCAAAAGTAAAAGTAAACAATACAGAATAAAAACCACATAGGTATACATAATTATAGTCAATTTTTCTTGACATTAGTCTTTCCGGGAAATCTGCCTCTAAGTTCCTGGCCAAAGCCAGGAGAATAGCTTTGGATTATACTCTAGAGTGAGAATCAAAGGCCTTTGCTTGTGGCTTTTCCCTCCTTAGCACTCCACATAGAAATGCATGCTAAAATACTACAGGAGAGGGAAAATACACTTTGAACATACAAAGATCCCAGCAAGGGGAGAAAAGTTGCAATTAATGATATAGAAGTGTAGAAACTCCAAGCAATATAGTATAAGATGAATCATGGCAGTTACAGTTTACATGGACCTATGACATGCCCCAAACTTCTATTCCCATTCTGGAGGGTGACAGGGTCACAGCAGAAGGAGACTATAACAGAAGAGTAAGGCTATTATACTGTAGCAAGTAACCTCTTTTGGGAACTGAACCCTCCACCTTAGGCATCAGGTTCTTCATGCCCAGCCCAAAACATAAACAACCCCAATTAAATTCTTTAACTGGTCAAAGATTGTGGCTATCTCCTCAATCATAATGGAGGGTTCTGGTCATGATGATTATAAAACCCTTTAGGGAATCAATACTGCCTAAGCCAGTGGTCCTCACCCTTCCTAATGCTGCGATCCTTTAATAACTGTATGTGGGCATATCTGCATGTGGGCGGACCCACCTAGAGATGGATAGAGGAGCGGTGTCTCAGTTCCTAAGACCATTGGAAATATGTGTTTTCTGATGGTCTTAGGCAACCCCTGTGAAAGGGTCATTCAACTCCCAAAGGGGTTGTGACCCACAGGTTGAGAACCGCTGGCCTAAGCTGATCCTAGACCCAGTATGGCGTAACTTAGAGTGTTGAGCTTGACATCAGAAAGGTCAAGGTTCAAATCTTATCTCAAACTCGTACTAGATTTGTGACTCTGGGCAAATCCATAACCTTTCTAAAACTTTGCTTCCCACATGAACAAAATAGCAATGATAATAATACCACCTACTACACAGGGTTGTTGTGAGAATAAATGAGATATTGGACATCAAGTACTTTACAGTCCTTCAAATATTATCTGAATGTGAGCTGTTATTAAGACCAGAAAAGTCAAAATGTGGCAGGAGCAGACTGGCTGGCCTTCAGCTCCCTTGGCTCAAGGAAGCTATTCCCTTTTGATGCAGCTGGATGGTGCACTGGATTGAGTGCTGGACCTATCATCAGGATGGACCTGAGTTCAATTCTGGTCTCTGTCACTTACTAGCTACGTGACCCTGAGCACTTAATCTCTACCTGCCTGTTTCTTCAACTATACAATGCGGATCATAATAGCATCTACCTCCCAGGGTTTTTGTGAGGATCCAATGAGATGATTTTCCTAAGTTCCCTTGAATGTATTAGGAGCTTAATAAATGCGTATTTCCTTCCCTTTTCCTCTCAGGCAGTCAAGAAGCTAATCACATTCTAGTCTCAGAATAAGTCTGTCTGTTTTGAATAGGATGCTCTAATAGTTTGATTAATTGATGACAATATATGCCAACCTGACTATGCCTTTCGTCAAACCTATTAAGCTACCTCAAACCAAACAATCGTACACCTATTTTGTACCTACCCAAGTCAAATATGGCCATAAGGATACAAAAAACAGGACTTTACCCTAATTTTCATTTCTTGGGGTTTTTTTGTTTGGTTGGTTGGGTTTTTTTGCCTTTTTGAAGAGGGAAAGGCTGGGCAATTGGGGTTAAGTGACTTGCCCAAAGTCACACAGCTAGTGTTAAGTGTCTGAGGTCAGATCTGAACTCAAGTCCTCCTGACTCCAGGGCTGGTGCTCTACTCACTGTGCCACCTAGCCGCCCCCCTAATTTCATTTCTCACTGAATGTTTTAACTTAGTGCCAGGATGGGTCCTAAATTAAGCCTTTGGAAAAAAATGTCCTTAAAGGCTAACACACAAACAGACAGACAGACAGACACACACACACACACACACACACACACTGAACATAGCACTTATCTCTGTGTAAAATTGTTACAGTTAAATGAATTTTTAGTTCTAACCTCATTCTATGTCCTTGGGGAAATGTCCAGTAGAACGTCAAAGACAATGGAATTCCCCAGGAAAATTCCTCCAATAAACAAATCTTTTCCTGATCCAGTCTGGGCTGGAGGGGAATTCCCACTTGTTACTATATTTCTTTCCTTTCCAAAATGAAACAGGACAATTGTATGCTGCAGATGCATGAAGTCACAAATTCAGGGATGGAGTGAAAGATGAACAATCTCAGTTTTCTCTCCATTCCTATATTTTAATATATTTTCTTAATGTTTTTTCATCATTTTATTGTAATCTTGTATTTCAATGTCATTTTATCTTTTAAATTTTTTATTTTATTCATTTTTAACTTAAATACAAAAAGACCAAAACAAGAACATTTCCATGTACAAAGCACAACATAGAAGATTCAATGCAAAATTATGAATTTTCATTTCAAACTGTTTATTTCTTTAAAATTTAATAAATAGTACACACTGTTTTCAAAGCTACCCTGCTTTTCTGTGCTTCCTTCTAAGTTTTCCTTTGTTCTCTGCTGTGTACTTTTTGTTCTCCCAACCCACTCTACCTTAGAAAAGGCTACAATTAAACACAAATATATATATATATGCATATATATATAATGCACATATATACATATATACACATACATACACATACATGCACAACCATACTATGCATACTTCTATTTATCAGTTCTTTCTGTGGAGTTAGATAGCATCTTCCTTCATAGGTCCTTTGTAGTTGGTTTGAATAGTTATGACACTCAAGAGACATTAGTCATTCAAAGTTTTCTTAGAACAAAATTTCTGTTACTATGTACAACATTCATTTGGTACTGCTCATTTTACTTTTCTTTATTTCATGTTCAATATTATTTTTAAAAGGACCTAGGAATTAGAACAGAGCTTATCACTCTCATATTTATTGCTGGTAATACGACAAAGGTTTTCTTTAGGGATTCACATATTCCAATTCTTTATCAAATGATAAACTATCAAAAAGTCTGAGAAGAAATGAATAAATGAATGCTGTTTACAAGATAAGGCAACAAATCTCATCCGACAATCCCTCATTTATAAATAATAAAACACTAGGAACCTATATGTCTCTATGCAAAGGATAACATAATACACAAACTACTAAATCTTTAAGCACTATCTTCATTTAGAGCAGCAATTCATTTCAAGAAAAAGAATCTCTAAGGCCGTAAGGTGATGAGGCAAGGTCTCATATGTGGTCAACTCTCTGCCATCTTATGTACTTAGAAAGGTAAAAAAATTTTTTTAAACCTATTACCAAATGGTAACACTGTTAGTAGCAGCAACATCTTTGAATGTGAGAAATTAGGTGTAGTGGAAATAGCATAATGAAGGTAGAGAATAGGTTTTTAGTCTCAATCTGCTATAAACAAGCCATATGACATTTGGCAAATAACTTGGTCTTTATGAGGCTGCTTCCTCATCTATAAAATAAGGCTTTTAGGGCAGATGATCTCTATGTTCACTTCCAGTAGTTTAAAAAAACACACATTGAACTAGGCACATGCTTTATTTTATTTTATTTTATTTTGCTTTTGAGACTAGGTCTCTCTATCACACCCAGGGCAGAAGTACAAAGGCCACTCACAGACCAACCCCACCACACAGATATTTTAACCTGCTCTGTTTCCTGTCTAAGCTTCTTAATCTCTCCTTAGGTAACCTGGAAACACTCCCCCCATCTCTCACCATGTTGGTGCTGGACATAATGTGGACACTCATTAGCTTGTGTCACTGATTAATTGCTCTGAAAGTCATTCAGGAAACTGTGGGAGATAGGAATGACTTGGCAAACTGGAGTTTAATGAGAATTTAAGCAAGTTCATTTGCAGAATACACCCAGGTCTGAGGTGTTTGCAAATCCCCCTGATGGTTGGCTAGGATAGGGCAGAGGTTGGACAATGAGAGAGATGGTGGAAGTGACTGAGTTTTGTACAACCAAAGCAGGGATGGCTAGGCCCCTTCAAAGCCCCACTTGCCTTTTCCCTTCACCCCAAAAGACACTCACAATTCCTCAATTTTTTTTTATTTAGCAAGAATGAATGAAGTTTACATTAAGTGCTTACTATGTGTACACAAATAAAAAAGTATGACAATACATGTTCACAATGAACTCACATTCTAATGAGTAAAACAACATATGTGGAAGATTTTAGTTATAAGTCAGAGAGAAAAATTCTGTGGTCCTCAGGGTACAGCAGCAAAGCAGATGGAAATGTCTCTTATGGAGTTGGTGGCGATGGCAGGCCCCTTCTCCATAGCAGTTGCTTCCCCAGATTGATGCCTGTGATAGATGGACTAGGCCCAGGACTTATGGTTATGGGGGTGCTACCACTTTGCTCATCAGCAGTTGTTGCCATGGTGATGAGAGAGGGGAAAGAATAAATATTTATTAAGCACCTACTATGTGTCAGGCACTAGGCTAAGCACTTATCAAATATTATCTTATTTGAAGGTAGGTTCCTTCTCCACAATGATTTCTTCCCTCATTAATGGCAGTTTGGGCCAAGCTGGAAGCAAGCCTGGTGATTTGGGGAACAATATTCCCAAGGCTCTTGAGTTCAGGGTCCTAGGTTGCCTCCATCAGGGTGTTAGGGAAGATGATAGGATTCAACCAGAATTCTTGTTCCATAGGGTGGGGCTGAGTGGATATCAAAAATTGTCTTCAGACGCTTGCTCAAAGTAGAGCTTCCAAAGTTCAAGTTAGTGATAAATTTGTGAAAATCCCTAATCTGGAAGAACTCAGAAAGCTATTTATTCTTCTCATTAGGTATCTAATTAAACTACCAAGTTAGGCAATAACTTTATGGATTGTAGCCACCTTGACCTGAGCCATTAGGTAGTTATAATTACAGCTCTGGCTGGTTTCTTCTCCAGGGCTGTTGTCAGCTATAGAGAGTAGACATTCTAGCTACCACTTCTGAAGTTTATCAATTTCTTCAAAGTGAAAAAAGACCTAAGAGAAGTCTTGCTTTCCAGTACTCTGATGCATGCTTCTAGGAGGGCCCTAGGTTGTGGGCTTTAGCTCTGCTATAGCTTGGTGCTCCTGAGTTCAAGCAATCCAGCAGCCTCAGACTTCCCAGTAACAGGGATACATGCCATCAACACAGCTAACAGGTACTAAAGCTTCCGTTTGACTCTTTGGAAGAAAGACATGAACAGGGAAGGTGTAATTTACAATTACGTTTTATATTAAAAACTAAGCTGATTTAATCACATTTGTGTCAAGTATATAATCACCTCTTGCTGAGCTATAAAACCCCTCTTAAGTTAAAGATATAATGAGGTGTTAAGGAATTGTACCACAGCCCTACAACAAGGTGTGAAAAAGCATAATTATGTATTAGGAATATTTCTAGACTCCACAAGAAAGTTTGAACAAGGTCCTAAATCAACTGGAGAGGATATAATAAGACCTTGTTCATTGGATGAAGGCATCTGACATCACACAGAAAACATAGTGATTGGCCAAATCAATTACCACACACACACACACACACACACACACACACACACACACACACACACATCCTAACACCACCACCACCACCACCACCCTGAACCTATAAAAAAGAAAAAAAGCCATCCAGCAGTTCAAGAGTAGAAGATAATTCAGCCTAGGAGGTGCCTGTGGAAGACATACCTGCAGTGAGAGGAGGAGGGATTTCTATCTCCTCTCCCCTAATCAGCTCAGCAACCAACCTAGTGGAGCGAGACACTGAGCCCAAGGGAGGATTCCCTAGAAGAAAAAAGACTTTTAGATCATATTACCAAAGTCATCAGTAGCCTGAACTTAGATTTGTTGCATGGGCACCTCACTGCCATTATGTCTTCAGACTGTGCTTATTTTTTCCCATGGATGCCATGCGTGTTAGTGAAAGTACCCTAGATTTATGGGGAAGGAAGCCACTGTTACAGCTACAATTCTCTCTATGTTACCTCAGCTGGGTTCTCAGGGTCTGTTCCTCTCTTCAGCTCAACTCTCAAATGCCAGAGCTAGCTCTCTCAGGTATAGAGATGGCTTTTCTTTCTGCTGTCAGAAGTCCCTCTCCTTCTTAAAGATGCTTCCTTCTTAGAATAACTACCTCTCTATATCTGCATGTCTAGTGTATATAGTACCACTTCAAAGTGATTTGACTGATGGGAGTTGTGGGGGAGAGAGGAAAAAGGAAGGCAGAAGAGAGGGTGAAGAGATGTTCCCTTCTTCAGGTCTCCTGGCCTATGTTTCTCTTTGTCTCTCTTGAACTGATGGATGGATGGATGGATGGATGGAGAAAGGGAGGGGAGGGAGGGAGAGAGAGAGCAAAAGAGAGAAAGAGAGAGAGAGAGAGAGCAAAAGAGAGAAAGAGAGTCTTTATAAAAGAAATGCCTTTGGAAATGTTTACACTATATAAACCATCTCCATTTCCTTAGGGTGTATAAAGTGAGGAACCAATGGCTCTATCTTGAATGACCTACCTCAATCTCTACAAGTGATTTTATTAACAATATGCTTTCATCTAGGTTGCTATACTGTATTACATAACCCACAACAGGCAAAATAGTGTGGTTATTTATGTCCTATTATCCCAGGCAGCATTATGCATCATCTGATATTATTATCCAGCACCCCATCCTGATTCACCACAACAAATCCTCTAGACTTTCTAGAGGATACACCTTCCCTAGCCATATCAGACACATTTTTGATCTACATAATATGAGCCAGGGTTTTACACTCCACTCCAAGTTGGAACTTGCATATATCATGTTATATGGAACTTGTTATATGAAGCACAGATTTCATACTGATTTGAGCTCTACATCCCTGATTTTTATTGAAGCAAAACCATGCATAATTTTAATGAGCAATTTATACAGGTTATATAACCTGACTTCTTAAATGAAAAATTATTTAGTTTAATTGCAGGTGCTCAATATATATTTGCTGAATTTAAGGGACCAATGGGATGCTAACTAGCATAATGGTCTGTAGTAAGCTTGCTGTAGGGTTCTGTCCTGCCTAAAGTAATCAAAAATTGGATGAAGACAGGAAGCACACTCAATCCTCATTGTCCTTGACTCTCTGCAGCATTCCTTCTCATGGCTAGCTCTCTTCTCTGGGTTTTCAGGAAAATTTCTTGGTTCTCCTCCTACCTAACTGCTCCTTCTTAGTAGCCTTTATTAGATATCAGTCACAACGCAGCCTCCCGTTGCAAGTATATCACACAGCTCGGTCCTATATTCTTTTTTCTTCTCTCATTGCATCACTGTTTCCAAAGATTGTTTTGTTTGATAGCCTGAAAAGTTCTTCCCCAGACCCACAGACTTCCACATTACCCAGGACATGTCTCTAGCTACAGTATGCTGCCTGCTCTTCCCCTAACATAATCTGACCTGAGCAAAGTATAGCACAACCACACACCTCCTTATTATTCCCAGAATCTATATTGCTCTTAATGCAGCCCAAGATGATACTAGGTTTTCTAATGGTCACATTACATTATTATATTTAGTCCATAGTCCACCAAAATCTCCCTAACACAGATATTTCAACACAGAGCAGTCTATATGAGAAACTAAACTTCTCTTAAACACAGTTTGTTTTTGAGATGTACACATGTATACATATAATATATAATTTAATAAGATTACAAAACTCCTATGTATGTCCCCTTCTGTCCTTTTTCCATCTTCAAATTACTTCCTAAACATGATTTTACAATCTTATGTTAGTGCATTTTATTTTTTCAAATCCTAGTATAATACTTCATATTTATTCCTAGTAAACCAAATTCTAGCCTTTTAAGATCTTTTTATTATTTTGGGAGGTTCAAGGGGGGAGGGCAGGGAAATTGAGGTTAAGTGGCTGGCCCAAGGTCACACAGCTAGTAAGTGTTAAGTGTCTAAGGCCAGATATTAACTCTCCTCCTGACTCCAGGGCCAGTTCTCTATTCACTGCACCACTTAGCTGCCCCTTAAGATCTTTTTTAGATACTGACTCTGCAATTCATTGTGCTAATGATTCCTCCCAGTTTTATGACATATATTAATAAGCATGTCATTTATGGTTAATCCAAATTAATGACAAAAAATGTTAAACAGTACAAAGCTAAGCTCAGATGTCTGTAGTACTCCACAGGAAACTTCCTTCCAAATTAACAGTAAACCTTTAATGATAGGCCCTTTAACCAATTATGAATCCACAGCAGTGTACTGTTGTCTATCCCATATCTTTCCATCTTTTCTACAAGAACAGCATGAGACAAGTTAAATGGAAGCTTAGGAATGCTAACACAATTTTAGACACATTAAAAGAGGTATGGCTTCTAGCCCAAAGAGGTAGTACTCCGCCCTAGTAAGACCACATTGGGAGTATTGTGATCGGTTTTGGGCACCATATTTTAAGAAGGACATTGATAAACTGGAGAATATCCAAAAGAGGGAAACCAGTATGATAAAGGGCTTTAAGTTTATGACATATGAGCATCAGTTGAAAGACCTGGGAATGTTTAATTTAGAGAAGAAGAGACTCAGGAAGGTCATGATAGGTGTCAAGAACTTGAAAGGTTATCAAGAAGGATTTTTTTAAAAATTACTTTTCAATGGAAAGGGGTAGGAAGGAAAGAAAATAAATTTTTGTTCATTGAAAAAATAAAATTTAATAAAAAAGAAAGACTCATGTAGAAAAGAAATTCAATTTGTTTTACTTGATCACAAAGAGCAGAACTAGCAGTAAGGGCTAGAATTTTCAAAGAGGCAAATTTAGGCATGACTTAAAAAGAAACTTCCTTACTATTAGACTTATTCAAAAGATTGGTGGAGCAGTAGATAGAGCTCTGGGCCTGAAATAGGGATGGCTCAAATTCAAATCTGACCTCAGACTTACAAGCTGTGTGACCCTGGGGAAGTCACTTCACTTCTGTTCATTTCAGTTTTTCCTAATCTGTAAAATGGGAGTAATAATAGCACCTACCTCCCAAGGTTTTTGTGAGGATTAAATAAGATAAAAATTGCAAAGCACTTACTAAGGTGCCTGACACATAGTAATCCCTATATAAATGCTAGCACTCTCTGTCTCTCTGTCTGTCTTTGTCTCTCTGTCTCTCTCTCTTTAATTTTAAAAGTGGAACAGGGTGGGTGGAGCCAAGATGGCAGCGTAGGAGCAGCAAGAAATTGCAGCTCTGACACAGCCACATCAAATACCCCAAAAATATGACTCTAAACAAATTCTAGGGCTCTAAAACGCACACAGATATATCTCCTGCTGAAGGCAGCTTGGCTCAAAGCGACCATCTCAGCTCTGAGAGCCAAAACCAACACAACCTGAAACGGTGGCTTTGCCCCAGGGGCAGCTGGAGGAGAGGAGCTGTGCTGTGGCTGGAGCTTCAGGAGAGCAGATCTGCGGCAGCTGTGGCAGTATTCAGAATTATCAAGCCATAAGAAAAAAGGATTAAGGTCAGTGGAACTCAGCTAAAAATCGGGGAAGAAAAGCGAGTCTGGTCAAACCTCCTCCAGGGCAAAGAAGAGGAAAATGGAGGTTCTGTACCCACCTCCACATTGCCCCTCCAGAGCTCCCAGCCTGCAGACTGCAGGGGGGCCAAGCGACCGTTCAGAGGCCAAGTGCTCTCATGTTGATCGGCCTGGATCTGGATTGAGGTCTTGGGCAGTGGTTCTGGGGTTTGTTTTTTTTTCAGTGAGCCAGAGCTGGGCAGGGACCCAGCAGCCTCCTAAAAGCCCTGGCAGCTGGGAAAACCCCAGCGATTTGGGACAGAGCTGTCCCCTCTGGAAGCAGAGTTCCACAGAGCTAAAAAAAAAAAACAAAAAACCATTGAATGGTGACCATGAATAAGCATAGGAAGCAAAGTAAGAACAGCAACCAAACTCTAGATTCCTTCTTCGGGGAAAAGAAGGAACAAAGCAGGGAACTGGAGGAAGACAACACAGTCAGAACTCCCATACCAAAAGCTTCCAAGAAACATGAAGATTGCTAAAAAGCTAGAGATCAACTGAAGAAAGATTTTGAAAACCAAATGAGAGAAGTGGAAGAAAAACTGGGAAGAGAAATAAGAATGATGCAAGAAAATCATGAAAAGAGAGTCAACAACCTGACTGAAGAAATTTACACCTTAAAAAACAGATTAACTCAAATGACAAAAGAGGCCCAAAAAGCCAATGAGGAGAAGAATGC
>CM053580.1:463998838-464024755 GCA_028627135.1 Pseudochirops cupreus
GTTCTTCAGACCGTGATTTTTTTTTAAATCTCTGTGGGGCTCTGCTTCCAGAAGGGAAAGCTCTGTCCCAAATTGCTGGGGTCTTCCCAGCTGCCGTAGCTCTCAGGAAGATGCTGGGAGTCTTCCTAAATACTTCTGGCTAACTGGATAATAAAGACTCCAAGACTGAGGCCCAAGATGGTGATCCAGATCCAGGCCGCTCAATGTGAGAGCACTGGCCTGAGAACAATTGCTAAGTCCCCCTGCTGTCTGCAGGCCGTGGGCGGGAAGCTACAACGTGGAGGTGGGTGCAAAACCTCTGCCTTTTGCTTTTCTGCTCTGAAGGCCTTTCGCGGGCTGCTTATCTCCCCCTTTCACAATCCCCACTCGCAGCTGCTGCTAATCCGCTCACCTGAGAGGCTCCTCCACTCCTCCTGTCCAGCTGCCCCCGGCGCACAGCCGCGGCTTCAGGGCAGGCTGGTTTCGGTTCGCAGTGCTGATATGGTTCCTCATAGCTGAGCTGACTTTAGTGGGAAGTATCTTTGTCTGCGTTTTGGAGTTCTAGGATTGGTTTAGAGTCCTGTTTTATGGGTATTTTGGGGTGGGTATGTGAGAGCTGCGATATGTTGCTGCTGCTATACCGCCATCTTGGCTCCGCCCCCCTCCTCCGGTCTTTCAATGTTAAGGCTGCCAGATCCTGTGCGATCCTCACTAGTTCTGTGATATCTGAACTGTTTCTTTCTGGCCGCTTGTAGTATTTTCTCCTTTACCTGATAGTTCTGGAGTTTGGCCACAACGTTTCCAGACTTTTCAATTTGGAATCTCTTTCAGGACGTGTCTGGTGGATTCTCCCGATTTCTATTTTACCCCCTGGTTCTAAGATCTCAGGGCAGTTTTCCTTGATGAGCTCTTGGAAGATATTGTTCAGACTCATTTTTTCATCATGATTTTCTAGTAGACCAACGATTCTCAGACTGTCTCTCCTGGATTTGTTTTCCAGGTCAGTTATTTTTCCATTGAGATATTTCACCTCTTTTTCTAATTTTTCAGTCTTGATGTTTTGTTTGACTGATTCTTGGTTCCTCATAGAGTCATTGGCTTCAATTTGGTTGATTCTAGTTTTTAGCGAATTATTCTCCTCAGTTTTTGAAGCTTCTTTTCCATATGCTCAGATTTCATTTTTAGTTCACACATTTTACTTTTTAAGGAGCTATTCTCTTCATTCTTCATAATGATTTTCTAATCTTGCAATTTTGTTTTTATAAGAGGTGCTGATTTTATCTTCTACCTCTCTAAGCTGGATTTCAAAGTTCTTGTTGAGCTCATCTAGGAATGCTTTCTGTGCCTGAGACCAGATTGTAGTCCCTGTTAAGGCTTCAGCTGTGGGCATGGAGTCAGTACTCTCTCCTTTTGAGTTTGATTCCTCCCTCTCACCATAATAGGATTCCAGAGTCTTTGTCTTTGTAGCCTGCTTTCTTCCCATTTTGAGGCAGGACCTTAGCCAAGCCTTTCCTCTGGGGTTCCTAAGCCTTTACTGCTTAAAATTTTCCTCGGGGGCAATAATTACTGTGTTTTCGGGTCAGAGGGAGGGATTGGAGTAGCTGGAGTTCAGTCAGTTCAGTCTGTCATCTTGGTCCCCAGCTCCATCTGATCCCCGCCCTGTGGTGATAGGCCTGGGAATGGCCCTTGTGGTTGGTAGATCAGCAGGCCTTGTCCGGCAACCTCTCATCCCACGCTGTGCTGTGTTGGTGGGGCCTGTCTCTGGTGTCTTTAGTTTTCCAGAAAAGTCCCAGTGCATTCTGAGCTTTTAGCACTCCTGGAATTGTCCTTACCAGATCATGCTATGTTTCTGACCTTCCAAATTTCCATGTGGCTCATCTATTCCAGCTCTATTTGCTGATCTCACTGAAATGTCTAGTCACTCCATCCTTTCCTAGTCACTCTATTACATTCTGGTATCACTTTTCTCCCTTTGAAACCCTGACATCAGTTTGCCAGTTTAACTTTACTCTGACCATTACTCTCAAATTCCTTGCCCTCTTGTCCTGTCACTTCCTATCTGTTTCCAAACCTCAACCTTGTATTACTCCCACAATCCACTAGTCCTAATCAAGAACTGCTGAAGACCACTTGAATGATCATATTACTATATTAACTGCAGAGTACACCAAAATTTTTATTAAATCTCAACTGGGCTCCCACTTCCACATGGTGATCCTTTTACTATTATTCTATTCTTCACGGTATCTATTCAAAACCCTCTCTTCTCAAGTCACCTATACAAATCCTCTTCCCCACCATCCTAGTCTCATTTAGGCTGTCAGAAATTCTTTCTCTCCATTTCTACAACTCAAACTCCCACAACATCATTCCCTGGTTTTTTTTTTTTATTCAATATTGGAGAAAGATATGGTCGTTTTCCTAGCCAAGGTCAAATCCTTTCTATTTGTGCCTTTGATCTCATTCCCTTTTTATCATCCAGGAACTTCCTCCTTTAATCATCCTCTTTTTATAATTTTCAATCTTTCTTTACCTATTGGCTGCTATCCTACTGTCTATAAATATGTCCAGATCACCCCGACCCTTAAAAATGGAAGTTTTTTCTTCGACTCTTCCCTCCTTCAAACCATTGTCCTATGTGTCTTCCCCTTTCTACCACCAACTTCCTAAAAAAAGAGCTGGCTATATTAATTACTTACGCTTTTTCATTACCCACTTACTTTTTGACCCACTGCATTCTGGGTTCTGACCCAATTCATTCAACTAAAACCTCTTGCCAAGATCACCAGTGATCTCTTACCTGTTAAATCCAATGATCTCTTCTCAGTCATTATTCTCCTTGACCTCTCTGCAGCTTTTGGCAATAGACTTATACTCCTAGGTTACAATCTCTTTTTGGTTTTTCATAAAACTGCTCTGCTTTTCCTCCTACTTGTTCATTCTCAGTTTCCTTTGCTGGATCATCATCTGTTTCCCACCTCCTCTGCCTGAGTGTACCCCAGATCTCTGTCCTGGATCCCCTTCTATTCTCTGTCTACACTCATCTTGGTGATCTTATAAGCTTCCATGGGTTTGACTACCATTACCATGCAGATGACTCTCAAATATGCAGATCCTCATTTGTCTTGCGTTCCAATTCTGATTCACTAATTGCCAACTATAATTTTAACCAGATGTCCTTAAGGCACTTCAAAATCAAATATACCCACACTTGAACCCACTGTCTCCCAACTTCTCCACATCTCCCAGCAAAAAAACCCCAAACCCCCCAAAACAACCCAAACAACAAAAAACAAAATCCCTGTTCTTAACTTCCCTATTTGTAGCAAAGGCAGTACTTTGGAAGGACAGTACTTCCAATCACACAGGCTAGCAACCTGGGAATTATTCATCACTATTCTCTTCCTCTCTTTTCTTTGCTAATTGGTTGTCAAGTCCTGTTGGTTCTATCTTCGTCATCATTGTCACCATCATTATTATCATCATTGCTAGGATTTACATATCATTTCAAAATTTGCGAAACACTTTACATGTCATCTTATTTGATCTTCACAATAAATCTGGGGGAAAATGCTATTATCATCTCCATTTTGCAAATAAGGAAACTGAAGTTTCAGGATTAATCTATTTGTTCAGGATCACACAGCTAACAAGTGTCTGGGGCAGGATTCAAACTCAGGTCTTCCTGTCTCCAGATCCAGTACTCCACTTAGCTACCTAGCTGTCTATCTCATTCATGGCCTCCTTTTCACTTATACAGTCACATCTTCAGTTCAGGTAGTCATCTCCTTTCACCTGGACTATTGTCATAATCTCCTAATTTTTCATTAGTATGTCTTCATTCTCTTCTCTCTTATATCCATCTTACTCACAGCTACCAAATTGAATGAATGAATAAAACATGCATTAAACATTTACTATGTGCAAAAGGGTAGCCAAGTGGCACAGTGAACAGAGATCTGGTCCTGGAGTCAGGAAGATTCATTTTCCCAGGTTCAAATCTGGCCTAAGACACTTACTAGTCTGTGTCTAGTGTGTCCCTGGGGAGCTTATGTAATCCTATTTGCCTTAGTTTCCTCCTCTGTCAAATGAGTTGGAGAAGGAAATGGCAAATCACTCCAGTATCCTGGCCAAGAAAACTCCAAACAGCGTCACAAAGAGAATTAGACAAGCCTGAAATAACAAAAATATGTAAAGCCCTGGGGATTTAAGCCAGTTCCTGCTCTCAAGGAGTTTGAATTTTAATGGGGAATATAACACATAGAGAAGGTTTCAGCTGAAAGCAAATAGAAAATTCCCATAGTCCTCAGGGTATAGCAGCAAATCAGACGGTAATGTCTCTCCTTTTACATCATTTCCACTGATAAAATCCTATCAGTTTCTTGTTTTAAACTATCTGAAAGTTCCAAGGGCCTTGAGGACAAGAATATTCTTTTCTTGGTCTTCAATATTTAAACAACACTCTTAAAGTGCTGGTCTGACCATATCACACTTCCCTTCCCTCCAATTCCTTCCCACTTAAGATGATTCATTTCATCCCTACTGTCACGAGAATAAAATATAAACTCCAGCGAGTTAAAATGTTTCACAATCTGGTTCTAATTCATTTTAACAGACTGACTACTCATTACTCCCCTACATATACTCTACATTCCAGTCAAACCGCCTCCTTGTTGCTCCCTGTACATGACAGTGCATCTTTTGTATTCCAGACTCTGCCCAGGCTGTCCTTCAGTTCTGAAAGGCTCTTTTCTCATACCTGCCTCATAAAATAATTTCCTTCATGGTAAGCTCAGGTGTAGTTACCTGTTCCTACAGGAGACCTTTCCTGATCCCCCTAGTTCTTAGTGCTCCCCTCCACCTGAAATTATTTTTATCTGTTCTATATAGTTTGAAAATATCTGTATGTATGTTATTTTTCTCCAGTAGAATGGAAGTTCCTTACAGAATGAAAGTTGCCTATGGGAAGACTCTTTCATTTTTGTATTTAAGTATTGCCTAGCACAAAGTAAGCACTCAAAATTTCTTGCTGAATTGAATTCATCCTCTATTACAAACCCAAGTTGGTTAGTTGGTTCCCTGTGCTTTTTTATTTTTCTCTTTAGACAACTTTTCTTTTTCCCCATTGGAATTGTTTCTCTTTGATCTTCAGAATCCCATTTTAAAAAATTACATTATTTTTAATTTATGGAATAAAACAAGCATTTCCATAACACAATATAATAAAAAAGATGATTGCACATGAAACTGCAAATCTAATATGTGCAACTTGCTATTCCTTTTAAATATATGATAAAATCAAATAAATATACAATTATATAATAAAATTATCATGTGAATTTTTTCTTTCCTTCTCCCCACCCCCAAATATACATGTATGCATATACATGTAAAATCTTTCTATATATACTTCTATTTAACACTTCTTTCTCTGGCTACAGATAGCATTTTCCTTCATAAGTCTAGTTAATTTGGGTATTTATGGTAGTCAAAATGCAAGAATATTCTCCAAGGATAAGGACCCCATGACTTCTTCAGATAGTCCTTTCTTCTGAACAACTCTAATATTTAGGAATTTTTTTCTGACATCAAGCCTAAATTTGTTTTTTTATTTCATATCTCTCCATTGCTCCTTTTTTTCGCTCCAGGGTCAAACAGGACAAGTCTAATCTTTCCTCCTCATGACAGCCCTTCAAAAATGCCATTTGTATACAATAAACATTTAATAAATGTTTGTGGAGTTGAGTCAAGACTGATCTCGAACAAAGCCACCGCCCAGTACCGGCCGCTTGATGAGACAACTTATTCCATTTTTAGACTGCAATCAGTGTTGACAGAGTCCTTCTTTATTATTGCCTTTCTTCTTTCATAATACCATTTAAACATTTTAAAGAAAGTGACCATAGTTCACCTCAATATTTTCTTCTACAGGCTAACACTACTCAGTTACTTCAACTCTAATATATGGCTTCCATCCTGTTTTTTCCTCCTGAAATGCAGTGCTCAGAACTGAACATAATACTCCAGATATAGTCTGGTCAGTACAGAGCACACTGGAATTGCTGTTGTTTTCCAGTTGTGGCTGTCCCTTCATGACCCCATTTGGGGTTTTCTTGGATACTAGGGTGGTTTGCCATTTCCTTCTCCAGCTCGTTTTACAGATGAGGACCTGAAGCAGAAAAGGTTAAGTGACTTGCCCAGGGGCATACAGCTAGTGTCTGAGGTAAGACATGAACATAGGAAGAGTCTTCCTGACTCCAGGCTCAGCAATCTATGGAACCACCAAGTTGCCACAACAGAATTATCCTTACTCTCATACCAGGCATGACTTTTATATTAATGAGGTTTAGCAGAGCACCTCTCCTATCTTGATACCTCATGGTGACACATAAAGGTGGATTTGAGTTCTATAAGGGCATGTCAAGGGAGTGCAAGCTTTGATAGTAGATTCTATAGGCATAAGAAGTATTTGAATATGGTTCTAGTTATGCTTGTTATCTGAGTACCAGCCTAAGTTTGGAGAGGTTCATCACCATGCTGATTCTAGGGTAAGAAATTTTCTGACCACAGCACCTCTTAAAAACCATCTGGTAATTTTAATTGCATTTGTGATCTGTGTTAGGAAAGGGAATACCCACAGGGACAAAATCACAGAACTTTTAAGTATCTATGACACTGATAACAGCTTAGCTAATAGTCGTATTAGAGTGCAAACTCATGCTAAGCTTGTCATTAACTAAAATAATGAAATCTCTTTCACATAAACTTCTGTTTATTGTGGTTTCCCCTTCATGTACTAAGTTTAAAAAAATCAATACAGGTTTTTACATTTATCTCTATTAATTCTCCATGTGTTAGTTTTAGGCCACTGTTCTATTCTGTAGAAATCTATCTTTTTAGAATCTTAATTCTGTCATCCAGCAGGTTAATTCTCCCTTTAATCTTTATCTCATCTATAATTTTGGCAAGCATGCTATCATGCCTTCTACCAGTTCTATCTATATAAATGTTGAACATAGGAGGACCAAGGACAGAGACCTACTGTACGAGAGAGAGAGAAAGAGAGAGACAGAGAAAGAGACAGAAAGAGAGAGACAGACATATACAGAAGCAGAGACAGAGAACTTTCTTTTTACATTCATTTGTTCAGTAACAGTAACAATTCATATTTATTTAATATTTTAAATCTTATAAAGTTTTTTCCTATAGAAAGGAAAAATTTTCCTAAGAAAAACCCTATGAAGAATGTAAAGTGGTATATTTGTGGACTCTACATCCTTACAATGCCTTGGACTAAGGGAAAGCCTCATTAATTGCAGGAAAATTCTTTTTTTCCTAGAAGGCTGTGCATGAGTTCCACAGTGTGGCAATATGACCCAGTATGCACTCTGACTGGGTAATCATGTTTCTAGCATGTTCAATTTAAAAAGAGACTTGTTTTCTTGAAGACAGGAGTGAAATACGGAATTCTGATAGCTGAGGAGGGGATGCAAAGCTTCCTGGGAGACTCAGTTCAAAGAATTTCCACCAATAAGTGAATCTCTCTTTTGGCCCTAACCACTGTAAAAACCAGAGTCCATAAACAACTCTTTATAGTGACAGATATTATCACCCCTTTTGTACAGATGAGTTAAATGAGGCTCAGAGAGGTTTAAGAATCTGCCTATACTAATAAGCATCTGAGCTAAGTAGGATACACCATAGGATTCTTCCTATTCTAAATTCATTTCTCTTTTGCCCATAACACACTGTCTCTAATCGCTCTGAATTGTTTAGTTATTCAATTATCTCGCACCCATCTTTCCATACAGCCCAAAAGCATATCATGAGCTTTGTCAAATGTCTTGATGAAATCGAGATATTCTATGCAAACTTTTAGAAAACCAACTATTCAGCAACTGATTTTCCCCTGGTTTAAACTAGTAACCACTAAAAGTCTCAGTCCAGGCTCACAGATTGAGAGCTAGAATGGATCTTAGGAATCATTTCACCTAACTCCTTTCTCTTTGTAAGTGAGGACACTGAGGTACTCAGAAGTTACACTAATTGTCCAAGGTCAGCTGAGAGGCAGAATTAAATTCGAATACCATGATTCATAGCAAGCACTTTTCATTGAGTCAAGCTGCCTCTATGGAATTTTCATGAACATGTTTAATACCGAAACTTGTATCTCCAAATTATATTTTATCAAAGAATTACTTTTGAAAATATTAAGTGCCACAAGTAGTTGGCGCCTAGATTTGTTGAGTCTGGCACCATGAAGAATAGGCTTTAGGAACCTAGTTCTTCATTAAAGTTTTTTAAAAGCCATTTTTTTCTTTATTTCTCCTTCCTTTGCTGAATATATTTTTGTCACTTTCTTTTTTTATATCATTGCTTAGTGGATGTTTATAATCATAAGATTACTATAGAAAATGCAGTGAAACAATGCATAGAAGGAAGGCATTTCTTCTAATACCATATTCTCTTTTTTTTTGCCTTTTTTTTTTTTTGGAGGGCAATTGGGGTTAAGTGACTTGCCCAAAGTCACACGTCTAGTAAGTGTATCAAGTGTCTGAGGCTGCATTTGAACTCAGGTCCTCTTGACTCCAGGGCCAGTGTTCTATTCATTGCGCCACCTAGCTGCCCCCAATATTATATTCTCAATGTCTAGTTTTTGACTGGATATTTTCAATAATTATCAGAGGTTCTTAATCATTTTGTGTCATGGACCCTTTTGACTGTCTGATGAAGCAAACGGATTATTTCTCAGAATAATATTTTAATGAATGAATTAAATTCATTAAATAAATTAGCTTTATTGTAATAGAGTTACCAAAATATATATATTTTTGCTTTTTTGGAGGGTCCTTTGGGGTTAAGTGACTTGTCCAAGGTCACATGGCTAGTATTAAGTGTCTGAGGCTGAATTTGAACTCAGGTCCTCCTGACTACAGGGCTGGTACTCTATTCACTGCACCACCTAGCTGCCCCTAAAATATTTTTTTAAAGAAGTTTATGTACCCCCTGGAATTTATCCATCTATCTGCATGGGCCTCTTAGGGGTCTGCAGAACCCAAGTTAAAAATTTCTGATTTAGATGAATTATAATTACTGTGTTTCCATGGCACCTATTTGTCTCTCTCTGACTCTCTCCCTTTCTTTCCTTCCTCAGTGTTCCTCACTCCCCATTGTAGCTCTGATCATGAGGAAGACAATTAAAACTCAACATAAAGTTTTAAAAAATGTTGGGTGACTATTTATATACACAAGTAAAAAGTTATTTTCTATCTTTATGACAAGTAAAATTTTTTTCCTTGCTGTATTATCTGTGATTTCTATAAAGCTTCAACAAAATAAAAAAGAAGGATTCAAGTTTCCAAGTATAAGAATGAAACAGAATATGGTGCTCTAATTAACACTGATTCACACATTGAAGAATACACATATATGTATATGTACACACATATATACATACATATAGATGTGTGAATGTGTGTATATGTATATATATGTATACTTACATATATATTCAACTGCCTTTATGAACTAGAAAACACACTGTGTACTCATACTATAAACAAGGCCAAGGCAGTTTTTGTAAAAGAATGAAACAGAATATGGTGCTCTAATTATCACTGATTCATACACTGAAGAACATACATATATGTATATGTACACATGTATATACATACATACATATAGATGTGTGAATGTGTGTATATGTACATATATGTACACTTACATATATATATTCAACCGCCTTTATGAACTAGAAAACACACTGTGTACTCACACTATAAACAAGGCCAAGGCAATTTTTAAAAAGTATATTTTCAATGTATATTGTATAACTTTTCTAGGTTATATTGCTATTTCAATAGCTAGTAAATTATTTAAAATTATGACTTGCAATCAAGTTTAATTTGTCAGGTATCTTAATTATATCTAAGATATTGCTGTAATTATCCAATAGAATAATTGCCAACAGAAAAACACTGACAGTTTCAGAGAGAAATCAAAATTAAAATCATGGTACCTAATAAAGCTTATCCAGTTTACCACCATCGTAATCTGTGTTTTTATAACCCTTTTGATGCTGACTAATGTTTACTTCCTCATATGAATGTTCACAGGGCTAACCTAAGAGGCCTCCACTAAAGCCCTACTCAGACGTCTCATCATGGCAAAGAATGACCTTGGGTTCTTAATGGAGAGCAAGCTCTAGCAGGTCCCTGGCAAGCTGCAAAGGTTCTGAGTAAGACCCGGTGATAAGCTGTGTCTGTTGTCTAACAGCTGAGCTGAGCTGAACCGGCAAGGGCCAAGAAGGCTGGCCACCAGATGATGAACATTTCTGGCCACAGGAGTTCATTAAGTACACCTCCCAAGGCAAAGGGGTAGTTAATGTGAGGTCTGTAAACGTGTTTATAAAATGACTTAAAAATTGTATTTCAGTACAACTTGTTTCCTTTATAATCCTACGTATTTTATTTTAAGGCACTTAAAATCATCATTCTCACTAGGACACACAAAAACAGTTAAGAACCTTGGAACTAAGGTGTGGAAGGGATTTTTTACTATGGAGAGAACACCCACACTAATGAAACCACAGACAGATCTTTCTATGTACTAGAGAATTATAAAATAATTCTTTTGTCTACAGTGCCAAGCAGACAGGAGATGCTGAATATGTTTTTAGAATCAGAGTGTTAGGGTTTGGTAGGATTGTACGTAACTTAGCTTAAGTTAGGTGGATAGAATACTGGGCCTGAAGTCAAGAAGACCCAACTTCAAAATCCTCTCTCAGACACTGAAGAGTTGTGTGACCTTGGGCAAGTCACTTAATCTCAGTTTTCTCAACTGTGAAATGAGGATAATAATAGCACTTGTATCCCAGAATTGTGAGAAACACAAAATAATGTTTGAAAAGTGCTTAAAATAGTGCCTGGCATAGGCTAGGTGCTTAATAAATGCTTGTTCCTTCCTTCCTCTGACAGAGACATTGAAGTGATACACATACCTAGGTTAGTGGCAAAATCAGGTTCTGAGACTTTTGCTGTTGGTTCTCTCGTTCCCTGTATTTGAATACGCTTCTCTCTATTTTTCATTTTATCTAATCCTTAACAGGGTTTGTTAGAAAATATAACACTGCTTTACATTACTGTTAGCACATTAAGGTTTACAAATATTTCTTTGAAACATCAATCACAGGATTTAGAATTGGAAGGACTCTTAGAGATCATCTACTCCCACTTCTGCATTTTTTACAGGTTAAAAAACAAAACCAAACTAAGGCTCAGAGTGGTTAAGTCACCTGCTCAAGGTCACACACAGCACATAAGTGACCAACTTATTGATTCAAACTCAGGTGTGTGGACTTCAGGCCCAGTATAGCTATCATCACAACGTTCCTTGTAGGCAAGGCAGTGGTGTGGTGTCTAGCATGTTGGGCCTAGATGAGGAAGACCTGAGTTCAAGGGTAGCTTCACATACTCACCAGCTGTGTGACTAAATGATGAACCTTTGTGTCAAGGAGAAGGTTGGAATCATTAAAGGTTTTGTCTAGTTTCCCAAAGATAAACCACCAGACCACTGTCTTCCTTCTATGAATTTGAGAACAAATTCACTATCCACCTGCAGGGTTAGGTGGACCAAATACATTTCCATCTAATTGCATTTTAGAGCTTAGACAACAGGTAAGTCACTTAGCCTCTTTTCCCCCTAGTTGCCCCAACCTATAATGGGGAAACACTTCTCCCCCAGGGTTGTTGTGAGGGCCAAATGAGATAGTATTTGTAAAGTGTTAGCACAAGGCATGGTAATGTGGTAGGTGGCTAATAAATGCTTGTTTCCTTCCTTCACAGTTTGCCACTGGAAATATATTGCAGCTCAATTATGCCTAGCATGGCCCTTTAGGTGATTTTCAATTTCCATTCATCAGAAATTATTGTATTAATTATTAATTAATATCTTAAATTAATAATTGGGCAGCTAGGTGGCACAGTGAATAGAGAGCCAGGACTGGAATCAGGAGGACCTGAGTTCAAATCCAGTCTCAGGCACTTACTGGCTGTGTGACCCTGTGCAAGTCACTTAACCCTGTTTGCATCAGTTTCCTCATCTGTAAAATGAGCTGGAGAAGGAAACAGCAAACCACTTGCAGTATCTTTGCCAGGAAAACCCCAAATGGAATGACAAAGGGTCAGCCACAACTGAAATGACTCAACAACAGTAACAAAAATTAAAGCTCTCCTACTTTCATTTATTCTCAATCTGGAATCATCTTTTTTTTTTCCTTTGCAGCCTTTTGTAATACTACTTCCTCTTATCCACTCCCTACTCTAACTGAATTGTACTTTTGTGTCCCGTTACCATTGGGTTTTTCTACCTGCATGCCTTTGCTGGCAATTTCCCCTATGTTTGGGATATTCTCTAACCTTTCTGTCTAAGTGAAATCTTGCTTATCCTATAAGGTCCAGTTAAATATCATCTCTTCCTTAAAGCCTTCTCTGATCTTCTGAGTCACTAACAATATTTTCTCCCATACACCTTATTGCTAGAGGTAGATGTGATATAATAAAATAGGTGTGGCATTAGAAAACCTTCATTAAAATCCCCGTTTTTCCATTTATTAGCTTTTTCTCCTCCGCTAAGTCACTTGACCTCACTGTGCCTCATATTCTCATCTGTAAAATGGGGGTAATACTACTTGTACAGAGGTGAAGTGCTTTGTTAATTGTAAAATGGTCTGTGCTGGCTATCTCTGTAGAGCTTGGCACCTTCTCAGGGTGCCACTTTATATTAGAGTTATTTGTGTATCCAGTGTTGGGCATTTGTACCATCCTTGAATAATGTCCAGTATCCCAAATTAGATCCATAAACACTCGAGTTCACTGTAATTATCCTCCTAGGAAAAACTAAGTGGATGAAGACTACCTATTGTCTAAGCAATAAAATGAAATTATATGGAAATGTATTTGGTCCACCTAACCCTGCAGGTGGATAGTGAATTTGGTCTCAAATTCGTAGAAGGAAGACAGTGGTCTGGTGGTTTATCTTTGGGAAACTAGATAAAACTTTTAATGATTCCAACCTTCTCCTTGACACAAAAGTTCATCATTTTGCACTAATTTTCATCTGGTAATGCTATATAGTAACAAAATAGAGAATATTAAAATTTCTGAAGAAGTTAAGTTGAAGGGTCATGGAGAAGTCCAGGGCAGGCACAAGTGACCTTCAATTCATCACCACTGATAAACTGTGAGAGGCAGTGGGAGGGCAGATAGATGTATGACCAGAAAAGAAGGTAGAGGTGGTTGCGGATATTCATACACAGCATATAATACATCAGTATGTATGTAATGTCAAGACAATCAGAGGAAGGCCTCAGGCATGATGGGCAGATCTCTTGTGGGGGATTTATGGGAAGATACAGACAATACTAGTATAAAATTATAGATATAGATAATACTAGTATAAAATTAAAGGGTGTGGATGGGCTATAATCTGTACCTGCTGGAAGGAGAGATCACTGATTCAATGAAGTAATAATATTCTTCTACTAAACTGTAAGCTCCATGAGGGCAGAGACCTCATCTTATGCAAACCGTATTTTTATCAGTACACAGCATAGTGCTCTGCAGACCAGACCAGAAGTGCTTGCTACTTCTTTGTTGAGTTTATTGGTTTTGAATCTGTTCAAATTACAGAGAGGTAGATTTCAGCTAACATAAACAAAACCTGGCAACCAAGGCATTCCAAAATTAGAATGAACTCATTTAAGGAGGAGAAGGAAGGAGAGTGATGTTCCTGTTCACTGGAGGTCCCAACACAGAGCTCAGATGATCACTTGACAGAGCTACTGCAGACAGAATTTAAGTTTGGGCTAGCCTGGGGTAGGGATCCTGTGGCCTCAAGGCTACATAAGGCCCTGTAGGTCCTCAACTGCAGCCATTTGACTGAATTCAAATTTCATAGAACAAATACCCTTAATAAAAGGATCTGTTCTGTAAAATTTGTTCTCAGTCAAAAGGTCACATGCAAAGAACTAGAAGGCCACACGTGGCCTCAAAGCCACAGGTTCCCTACCCCTGGGTTAGACCAGTAGACCTGTGGGTTCCCTGCAACTCTCAAGTTTCAAGTATGGCAAAAAAAATCTCAAATGTTAAATGTACACTCAATGCTGCTCAATAATAATTTTCTAAAAACAGAATTTAGGAGTACTTATGTTTTCTATGAGTTCAGGAAATATATTGCATCCTTCTTGGGTTTATATCAAAGTTACTAGCTTAATTGTAAACTAAAGAATACTTAGTATGGGCTCTAGAATTGAGATAGAAGTAAAAAAAAAAATCTCTATTTTACCTTAACATGAAATTCATTATCCAATAAGATGTTCTGAGTCTTCAAGTCATGATGCAGTAGTGGTGGGTTCATGTTGTGAAGATAATTTACTCCCAGTGCAATTTCGTGCAGAATTCGAAATCTCAGTGCCCATGCAATGTCAGGATAGTCATTTTTCTTTATTAAAACAACAAAATAACCATAGAGTGAACAAATAGCATAATATTTTTATACTTGAAACCATTAAAAATGTTGTATAAGAAGACTTAATTCTCAGGTGCCAGGTTCATATAAAAAAATTGACAATTTCTGTGGTTCAATCATTTAGTTTCTTAGTAGTTTAGCTCCTGCACCTTTGGGAGAAAAATGATCTAAGCGTGGGAGGATATTAGAGCTGAATTCTACTGAGGCATTAAAGCTAATTGTTAAATATTCAGCGTGAGCATTTGTATCTTAGAAATCAGCAAGGGCGAGAAATCAGGGCTTCATTTATTGTTTTGTTGATTGTCTAGATTTAAGAACATGATGGAGAAAATGTTAATAACGTACATTTATATTTTATCTTAGAGCAGAGATTCTTAACCTTTTTGATATTGTGAAGTCCTCAAATTGTTTTTGGATGCATAAAATAAAATACATATAATTGCAAATGAAACCAGTATTGAAATACAGCCATCAGACTATTAAAACAAACACAAACAAATTCAAAGACCACAGCTAACAACTCCTGTCTTTATTAAAAACATAAAAGCCAGTAAAAGGGTAATTAAATTTTTAAAAATATTCTAAATATATTGAAAAGGCAATATCCTTTCAATTTATCTCATATACATTCACTAAATTGGTTTAGTCTGAGCTGCAGGAATAGGTGTCACCATACTTTTAATCCTAATTTCTCTTATGATAAAATCACTTTTGGCAATGAGGAGCGAGCTGCAAAGCTTGTGGAGGGAAGCTGTTAGCAGCAGGGTGCTAATAAATGATTAACAACCGCTCTCCAAAACGTCATGAAATACTTTTAAATTTAATACTTTGAACTATTTTATATTTAAATATATTAACATAAAGTAATATAATGAATATATCTTAATATATTACATTATGTTGTATATTTTAATATTTTATATCTTTATTTACATATTGATATACAGTATATATAATTAATATGTGGTTAAAATATTATAATTATACATTTTAATATTTTTGGTTTTTAAGCAAGCTTAATTTGCATATTAACACTTTTTTTTTGGAATGGGAAAGCAGGGCAATTGGGGTTAAGTGACTTGCCCAAGGTCACACAGCTAGTTAAGTATCAAGTGTCTGAGGCTGGATTTGAATTGAGGTTCTCCTGGCTCCAGGACCAGTGCTCTATTCATTGCACCACCTAGCTGCCCCCTTTATCACTTTCTTAAGTCTGAACAATCAAGAAGACGATAAATCAAGACCAACTGGTAGCATTTGCCGATTTTTGTGGTGTGACTACTCACAATTAAAATGGAATGGTTGTCTCAGGAAACATCAACGGAATGCATACTGCCAATAATGAAAGCTTTACCACTGACGGCTTTGATTACTCCTGTTTTCATTCAGTGAAGGTTTTCCTTCCCCAACTAAGCTGAACCAACTTGAGTCACTCTAAGTACCACATCAACTTCACGCAAAACAAATAAAAAATGAATGCAGAAAATCTGCTGTCCTTACCCTATGCAGGAGCTCATTGAGTGATCCATTGTTCATGTATTCAGTGACTATTCCCAAGAACTCAGATTCGTAGCAAATTCCCAAAATTGGAAGGATATAACTAAATCTTGCTTTGTGTAAAATCTTGGCTTCTTTTAAGATATCGCTTATTTCACTAGAAGAAGAAAACGCATAATTTATTTTAAGTAATCCATTAGCTAGTCCTGAATTTTGGCACCTTGCTTAAATGCTCTATGTTTTAACTTCCTCATCCTGAATATAGGGCAACAATCCTACCCATTGCACAGGATTGTCATGGGAATAAAATAAAATCAGGGAAAGCATCTGAATGGTAAAAAGTGCCAGACCAATGTATGAGACTACTATGAATATTAAGCTTTAGTTAGTATGACAGAAAAGATGTATTTGGAAAACACCTAAACAAAAATTAGTTTAGTGAGTGAAGTATAAGTAGTAAACATTGTAAACTGAATAAATGGCTGAGGAAAACATCGTATTTGTCTGTAATATGAAGACAGCAGGATAGAGAGCTGGCCTTAAAACTGTCTCTGACAGCTACTTGAATGTCTGACCATGAGCAAGTCACCATCAGCAACTCTAAGACAACAGATTGTGAAGAAGTTATTGACCTGCCTGCACTGGTCGAGGCAATTTCCTCATTCTCGAGTTCCCTACATAACAAAAATATCCCAGGTCTAGTACCTTTGCTCTCTGTATATTAAACTCCCCCACAAAACAAAATCCTCATTATCCTATTAGAATTTTGCGGATTTAGAAAATCTGAAAAGACTAGATGCACAAGCTTCAAAGGCCCCCAAACCACATTTTGTTAGGGACTTAGGAAAAGAACATTGGCACTAGAAATCCACCTAGGTGGTTCTATACCTCAACTTCCCCTTTTGGTATGAACAAAATTTTCCCAAAAGAATTAATTGAATGGGGGTGGCTAGGTAGCACAGTGAATAGAGTACCAGCCCTGGAGTCAGGAGGACCCGAGTTCAAATTTGGCCTCAGACACTTAACACTTACTAGCCGTGTGACCTTGGGCAAGTCACTTAACCCCAAGTGCCCTGCCTTGCCCCTCCAAAAAGCAAAAAGTAAAATAAAATAAGAATTTATTGAATGGGTACTATATGCAAGGCACTATTCTGGGTGTGATTGTTTTAAAAAAATGGTACAGTGTGCCATTAAGGAGTTTATAATCTAGTAAGGAGGAAAAAAAAAACTTGCAGTACAAAGTAGAAAGTTCTATAGATTTATAGATTATTAGGTTCTAGAAGGGACCTTGGAGATCATCAAGTCTAAATCCTTCATTTTACAAATAAGGAAACTGAAGTCTGGCAACAGTAGTACCCTAGAATTTGAACTCAAGTCTCCTAATTTCTAGTCCAAGAAGGGACCTTAGAGGCCATCTAATCCACCCCTTTCATTTTACAGAGGAGGGAAATGAGTCCCAGAGAGATCCAGTGATTCGTCCTCGGTCATACAAGAAGTAAGTGGCAGAGCTGGGATTCCAACTCAGGCCCAGTGACTTCAGGTTCAGGGTTCTTTGTGTTCTAGAAAAACTGGAAGGATACGGACAGGTAGAGATAGTGCTGGGAGAGGGCTGATGGAGAGAAAGCCACAAACGAAAGGTTAATAGGGTCTAGACCTGTGAATTCATTGCTACATGGACCTCTTGAATAAGGAGACTCCCTCAAACATTTCAGGCGGGCCTCTTCTTGAGTGTGAAAGAGCTGCCTAAAAGATTGAGAAGCTTAGCTTTGCTCAGGGTCAGACATTCAAGCAACTGTCTGAGGCAGGACTCAAACCTGGGTCTTCCTGACTCTTAGGTCAGTATTCTAACTACTACATAATGTTGGGTATATATCAGAGAAAAAATAGGCGATAAGGAGACAAAGGCTAGTTGGGACACAATACTGAAGAGACTTGAATGTCAAGCTAAAGAATATTGACTTTAAGGGACAGCTAGGTGGTACAGTGAATTGAACACTGGCCTTGAAGTCAGGAGGACCTGAGTTCAAATGCAACCTCAGACACTTGATATACCTAGTAGCTGTGTGACTTTGGGCAAATCACTTAACCCCAAGTGCCTTGGCTTCCCCCCATTTTCCCCCCAAAAGAATGTTGACTTTATTTGGCATAAACAATGAGGAAATGACAATGGTTTCTGAGAAGGTGAATGTCATAATTAGAGGCATGCTTCTGGAATACTAATATAGAGAAGCGTACAAGGTAAAATTAGGATCTCAGAGAGATTGGAGAGAATAGTTTAGGGAAGACACTGATCTGAGGTTGGAGCAGTAGCGAAAGAAAGGAGAGGATAGATTGAATTGACACTGAAGAATCACACAGGACAGAGCAATTAACCAGACATGGGGAACAGCAAGTGGTCAGGAGGAGTCAGAGGACTCCCAGGTTTCACATCTAAGTGACTAGGAGAATGGCAGTGTCATTAATTGAAAAACAACAACAGGAAAGTCAGGAGGTGGAGGAGCTGGTTTCAGGGTGAAGATGGGTTGACTCTCAAGCCACTTCAACCCTTTGGCATTTCCTGGACTAAGGAGGATGAGAGATATTCCAGATCAGACACCCAGACTTGCCTTGAACTTTTCAAGAAGTAGAGGCAGGCAAGGCAACATTTATGAGATAATTTCACTGTCCAAAAGCAGGAGAGAAGAAGGTAGAACTGACTCGTGGGCAAGGAGACATAATGTTAGACAGTGGTCCTGGGGCTAAAGTTTCAGTTAGGGTTCAAATCATACCTAGCATAGTGACCAGCAAATAGGATCTCAACTAACATTTACTGAATGGAATGGAAGCATCTGCCTTCTGCCCTGACCCTTTACTTCTACCAAAAGTGAGATGAGGATTTTTGCTTGGCAGATAAATGGGTGGGGGAATATAGCATATGCTAGCAATGTTCTTTGTCAAGTTTTAGGAAGAATAAGAGAGTTAATCTTTTGATGGTTTTAATATACTTCGGCGGTTCAGATTGGAGAAGATAAGCCCATCATATTTTATTTATATACCATCAAAATATGCACTTGGAAAATGAAAAATCAATTGTTCTGTCCATGGGCCACCAAACAGCTAATCTGACTTTCTGCCCTCTCCATTTTTCTTTTTCCTTTTGTCTTTTCTAGAGAAAGACGAGGGTTTATCATTTCAACCACAATGCTAATTGGATAGAAGGTAGAAGTTGCACAATGTCACCCTGTCTCTGAAATAAGAACAAAGTTTTATGGCAGCATAAACACCTTACCACTTTACACCCCTCCCCCCCACCTCCTTGTGCTCCCACCAACCCTCCCCATGATCACAAAAGACAAAATCGTAGTTGGGTTCTCACAGCCATTGTTCCTACATATCTCAGATTTCCAGAACTAGAACAAGAACAGCCAAGAAAATAAAAGTGAAGTTTTGCAAAAGGATTTCAGTTCTGGAGGTGAAAGGGATGTCAGAGGCCATTTAGTTCAACTCCTTCACTTTACAGATGAGGGAACTGAGGCCCAGCAAAGCTAAGTGACTCTCTCAAAGTCATGCAGGTCTTGTCTAAGGTGTGACTGAAGCCGAGTCCTCTGATTCCACAACCAGTGTTCTTTCTACTGAAAATTAATTCCTCTGTCAGGCCATGCTTTCTTATTTTTGGTTCTGAAAAATGGTCATTGGCCAAGAAGCAAGAATATTATTATCCTCACTTTATGGGTGAGGAAAGAAACTGAGTCAATGGCTTGCCCAGCCCTATTCTTAGTCTAAGTAAATGCTGCCTTCTTAAAGACCAGAATGGAAAGCATTACAAAGTCAAAGAGCTTGGTAACAAGTGGGAGGACAGGATGCACTGTGAAAAGATGCATCAGGCTTGAGTGGAGTTTGATTCACTGTTGTTTAAAAATTCTTTCAGGTGTTGAGTGTTGTTTAGGAGAAAGTACTAAGCTTAAAACTATGAGGCCTCCATCAGAGTGCCCTGTGCCACCACATATTAGCTGTATAATCTTGGCCAAATCGCTCCGACATACTCTGAGACTCCCTTCATTTACCACATAGCATAAAACTACTTGCATATCTTACTTCACAGGCTTGTTCTCTGAGCCACAATTCACACTTACGTAACACGGTAAGGTGTGCAAAACTCTCATTTTACAATTCAGTGAAGGAGTACAAATATCCCTACCTTGCAGATGAGGAAATTAAGAATGACTCCCTTGTGATCATGTCCAAGGTAGGGTTCAAACTCAGGTCTTAATTTTGCTTTATCCACTACCCCATCAGGGCTCTGAATTGATGAGTGTAAGTCACCTTAGCTACAAAGTGATATTCAAATTCCCACTACTCATACTCAGGCAGAATCAGATATCAAATATCTAATGAGCCCATCAATAATATTTGTATACACTATTTGCATAGGAAGATGTAAAATATATCCACCTTTATCAACAACTACTTGGAGTCAGCTATAGATAAAGTCCTAACTTCAGATCCTCCAAAACAATGGGGGCCAGAGTGAACAAACGTCAAATCCTACATATCATCTGACTAGATTCTAGTGTACAAGTGAGAGGAGGCAAACTCCAGAGATGCCCAAGCATCCAACGCTGTAAGGTGCCTAGTGGGCTACCCAAGCCTCAATTGCTGGCTACTTCCCATTTTTAGATGTGAATGGTTGAAGATGAAGTGGGAATGGGGGTTGGGGAGTGGAGCAAGAGGAAGAGATCCTCACAGTCCTGAGAGACAAGACCTGGCAGAGGCTAAGCAATATTTTAAAAGAATATACACATACCTGGTCTTCCATTATGCTATAGTTTAATATTACAATCTACACACATTTGTAGCAGAAAGGTCTCTTAGCCTACAAGTTAAAACAAATAAACCAAAATCCCTGAGTTTTCTGCCATCACTAGAACTTGGGCAAATAACTTAACTTCCCTAGGCCCCAGTTTCCACTTTTGGAAAATTAAGGGGTTGACTTGCTTGGATGCCCTCTTAAGTTCCTTATAACTAAATTTCTATGATTCTGTGGGAGTAGAAAATGCTTTGGTCATGAAAGTGAGACCACTGCAAAATGACTGTAGGGTACAATTAAATTACAAAGGAAAGAACAGTATACATACAGACTAGCATCTATATCTATAGTTGGCACAAACTGGTTGCTAATAGCTCTGGAACTGAAATCGAAAGCAGAGTTTCCTCAAACTTGAGCCATTTCCCCTAAATAGGGCAGAGGCCATTAGAGGCAGACTCCTACAAGTTACTACACACGTTAAGAATGAGGGGCAGTCTGTTCTGCCTCCAGTGACCTCAATTCCAGAATGGGAGAATAATGCAAGTCTAATGTGCAATGGTATTTAAACTTTCTTAAAGACAATCAACATGAGTCACAACCATCAAAAAGAAAACCAAAACCCTACTGAGCGTTTTCAGTGATATATATTTTAAATGGCATATCCACAAAAGCCAAAAACAAAATCAAAGCAATGGGAGGTGCATTTAGGAATGGTGTGGCAATGATGCAGGGTTTGGGATTTAGGAAAACAGGCAGAAATCTGACTCTACCCTAGCTAGGCAAGGGGGCAAAAGACCGAGGGTTAAATTTTCCCCACGCCCCTCTCCCACCTGCTTCTACTATAAATCCCAAGGTAGCCGGATTCCAGGAGGAGGTGCCCAGGGGTAGGGGGTAGCAGGGAAGCGCTCACCTGGGTAGGTGAGCATGTGCGTGCGCGCGTGTTGCGCGGCCACATCCACGAGCCACTGGAGGGCGTAGGGAAGGCGCGGAGTGGGGGTGTGGGTGTGTGTGTGTGTGTGTGTGTGTGTGTGTGTGTGTGTGTGTGTGTGTGTGTGTGGGTGTGTGTGGGTGTGTGTGGGTGTGTGTGTGTGTATCTTTTGGTGGCAGAGACACGTGTACTTGTGACCATCGAAGAGGGGCCGAGATGGTGGGGGTCATTACCTTTCCTGCAGTGGGGTCTGGAAATGCAGCTGCTTCACTGCCACTTGGACGCGCCAGTCGGAATGGCGTGCCGAGTACACTGTACCTGATGCCCCCCGGCTCAGGAAGCGCAGGTCGGCGAGCTTGTAGTAAGGGATGGTGGGCAATGAGCTGGAGATGGCTAGGCTGTCCCCGTTCATCCTCTTAGCCGCACCGCTCCACTCACAGTCTCTGTGCTGGACGGGGAGGAGTCGGCCCCAACTGTTCCAGCTAAAGGCCGGTGTTTCTGAAGGGACGGTTCCGGGTTGGCAGCGGCTACTATGCTCCCACCTCCCGCTGCAAGAGCGCGGGCATTGGTGCTTCTACCCCTCCCCCCAGGGGGGCAGCGGTCGGAGACTGGCTCCTTCCCCTTTGGCACCCTGGGAAAGTTAAGTCCCTCCTTTCCCGACTTGGCTAACCCTCCCCGGCTGCAATCAAAACAGTTTCTGCAGTGCTTCGACCCGTCCGCAGCCCCGACAGTGCTCCCCAGAGAGCGAGAGCGAACTCCCAGCAAAGTCCCTTCGGGCTCGATGTATGCTTTTTTCCCCTCTCCTGAGACCTACCCCACCCCCACCCTCGGAGGAAACTGAAGAATTCTTCCCGAACTGTCTGGGTCTGGCTCTGGCTGCGGCCGCTCCTCCCTTCCCAAACTTGCCAGGCTACGTCAGCAGCTTAAAAACCTCTCCAGTCCCAGATCCGGGCGTGAGAGAAGACGCGCCTGGCACTGGCCGCTCAGCGGAGCCTCCTCTTCCTTCCCCTCCCTGCTCCTCCCTCGAAAGGATCACCCGATTCAGTGCCTCACACCCTGTGTCTCAGCGATCTCAGTCAGCCTCCCTGCCAGCGCTCCCCGTGATGGAAGCCAACTTCCAGGTCTCCACCCTGGGAAGATGCCTCCTCCTCAGAATAGATTGTCGGGATGATGCAGTGGGCAGTTGTATGGGCAGTGGGAAAAAAAGTTTCTCTCCCGAGTCTTAAAGACTTAAGGTGATCGATCGGGGGAACTCCTCTTTTGTTTTTTCTCTTACTCTGCCTTGGCTTCAGGAAAAGCCACCCTTTCTCTTTGGGAAAGCCCCTAAGTGTGTCCGGCCGGTTATTTTCCGCTTGGTCAGCAGGATCTTCCACTGAAGGTAGAGTTCTCTCGTTCCAGTCCGCACATACAGCTTGGAAATTGCCAAACTGGAGAGCGAAGTCTGAGGTTGGGGGACTTGCATGGGACGGATTAGGGGAGAAGGTGGCTGGCAGCTGAACTGGATGGAAGACCTTGGTGGGAAACACTGGAAAAGGTTGTTTTTGTAAGGTTCTTTAATAATAAATTTCCCCCTTTTTGGGGTGGCACCACATATTGAAGAATAAAAAAATCTCAGTCCTAGGAATCAGGCCTTGCTTGTCCTAGACTCTTTCCCATTGCTCCATCGATATGGGAGCTCTGGGAAAAGAAACCTATGATAATATAATAAACTATAAAGACATTTTACCTTTTAATTCTTCCCCTTGAATCTTTTCTTCCTTCCTTTTCATCTTTATTCCCCTATCAGCATATAAAAATAGGGTAAACGGAAAAGATTTGGAAGGAGGACATTTCTCTGAATTTGCTCAGGGCTCCAGGCTTTCTTAGGTGTCTAGAGTTAGAGCTGGAAAGGATCTCTGAGGCTATCTAGTCCCACCTCACCTAGCGGTGAGGAAACTGAGTCCCAGAGAGTTAAGTCACTTATCCACTTATTAGTAAGTGTTAGATTAAGGATTTGAATTCTGGTCTTTTGCCTTTGAAAAAATCGAGTACCTGGACCATTACACCAGGCAATCTCCCTTTGGGGAAGCCATCTAACCATTTAATTTTTTTTTTAACAGAAATGATGGACTAAATTTCTCCTCATTTGTTTTGTTTTATTCTCATTTGCCCACATCCCCTCGATAAGGATTTTGTAACTTTGTCTCCCTAGAAGGAAGCTCTTAGACCTCAGACCATGTGTTTCAATCAAACCAAGCTTTGACTTGTCCCTCTCTTTATGAAGGCACTGGGGTGTTTGGGGAGAAGAGAAAGAGAGGCCGAATATGAGAAGATTTTCAACTGGAAGAGACCCTGGGTACCACTCTCTCATTTTGCTGATAGGGAAACCAAAGTCCAGAGAAGTTAAGTGACACAAACACAATCATCAGGTGCTACTGAGCCCACTGTGGGAGCATAACGAAAGTGGCAGCAACAACAGAGGTATTCATCTGAGCAACAGACTTGTAGATATGGAATACCTGTTTGCTGCAGGCATCCTCAGCTACCCGATAGGCAAGTGTTTCTTGTATTACTGCATTACTTGAAGGGTGAGTAGCAATTACTGGTTTCATCAGGTGTAAAATTACAATGAAAATTTTAAACCTTTCTTCTATCTTAAATGTTTTCTTTTAGAGCAGTGGTGCCAAACTCAAAAAAGAAAAGGATCACATATTGACTTAGAAAAAGACAAATTAACATTACCTGCTTTGTATTTTATTTATTTTGTAAAACATTTCTCAATTGCATTTTGATTTGGCTTAAGTGGGCATTCAAATGGGCCACTTGTGGCCTGTGGGCTTTCAGTTTGATAGCTCTGCTTTAGAGAAATAGTTTGATAGATAGTATTTGATATCCCACTGCTAATGGTGATCAAAAAGAATTCTGCTTAGGATCTCAGTCTCTAGTTTAATTTTCCTAGATCACCATATTCTCCTGAAGTAGGATTTGTGGAAATGAGGCATAATTGGACTTCTAAAACTTTTAAGGTCTATCCAAGAACAAAATTTGTGTGTGTGTGTGTGTGTGTGTGTGTGTATGCGCAAAACAACAGCCTGTTTATTTGAAATACTTAAGAGAAGACCCCTAAAGGAAAACCTAAGGTGCCTTACTTTATACCAGATCCAGGACATAGCCTTTATCTTACAGAATTAATATCTCAATGTCATACAAAGGCAGACAGACTTGGAGTGGGACACAGGGTAGCATGTGGCCAGGGAGCCTCTAGGAGCAGAAAGCATACAGAATACAGGAATAGGGAAATCCAGGATGGTTTTCTTGGACTCATGGAAACATGCTTCAGGATATTTGGGGTTCAGACATCTAATTAATTAGCTCCAGTACTTTGGTCCTATCAATAAGTTGAGCATAAAGCATTTGTTCATCTCTTTAAGTTCAAGGCAGTGTGCTAAGCCCTAGGGATACAAAGAATGAAAGAAAGTTCCTGCCTTCAAAGAGCTTGTATTCATGATGTCACTCAGTGCTTTACTGTACTATTTTGAAATCTTAATGCTAGAGGCAGAATGTGGTGGTCTAGTCCTTAATGGCCTCAGGGAGGATAGAGACCTTGAAGTCAGGGAGCTGTGGATTTAAGGACTGTCTCTGACACACACTTGTGTGACTATCAACAAGCAACTTAAACTAACCCTTGGTGCCCTGGGAAATTCTCAAAGATTAAAAATATACACGATTTGTATTTGCAGAGGGATTTTGCATACTTGAAGTTCCCTACACTGATGAACTCGTAGGTTCAGACGAAAACAGACACAAAATATTTGTATATTAAGCTCTGCTGATTGCTGAAGTATTTGACCACTAATCATCTAGTATGCTGCTAAAATTTTCATTGTAGATCTAATAAAATTTGATATAGAATCTCAGAGTTGGAAGGAATTTCAGTGAAGGTCTAGTCCAATCCATACCTGTAAAAGAGTGCCTCCTACATTTTACCCAACAAATAATTACTCAGCTTTTGTCTAAGAACTACCTGTGAGGAGAAAACTCATTATCTTTCAAGTCAACCTGTTCCACTTTAAAGTTTTTTTTTAATTTAATTTTATTTATTTTAGTTTACATCATTCATTTCCACAAGATTTTGAGTTACAAATTTTCTCCCCATCTTTCCCCTAACCCCCCCTCAAAACAGCCATCCCCTTGTATAACCCCTCCCCCAATCTATTCTCTCCTA
>CM053580.1:464025255-464062896 GCA_028627135.1 Pseudochirops cupreus
GATGCTAAGTGAGAAGAGCAGAACCAGGAAAAATTTGTACACAATCACAGACACATTGTATGTGTGACAACCAACCTTGATAAACTGGACTCTTCTCAGCAACGCACAGTTATAAGACAACTCTACAAGTATCAGGATGGAAGGAAATATTAACATTGAGAGAAAGCTCTACAAAGAAGAGAGTTTAAATGGAGACTGAAGCAACCTACATGCTATCATTCTTTTTCATGTCTGGTTTTGTTTCCTTTTTCCCATCGTTCACTTCATTGGTTACAACCCTTCTATACAACCAGACTAATGTCCAATGTGAAAATATTTGCAGATTCTATACTTGATTGCGTGCTTCTATGGGATTCTGGAACTGAATCATGTAAACTAAAAGTAAATAAACAAATCAGTTTTTAAAAATAAAAATAAAATAAAATAAAGACACCAAAAGACAGCCAGGTAGCAAAGTTGATAGAGTGTTAAACCTGGAGTCAGGAAGACTCATTTCTGAGTTCAAGTCTGACCTCAGATTCTTACTAGTTATGGACCCTGGGCAAGTCACTTGATCCTTTCTGCCTCAGTTTCCTCATCTGCAAAATGAGCTGGAAAAAGAAATGGCAAACCACTCTGTTATCTTTGCCAAGAAAACCCCAAATGGGGTCATGAAGAGTTGGCCATGACTAAACAAATGAACAAAGACACCAAAAGTAGCAGGGGGCATGTCTTTGTTGGAGAGAAGAGAAGGATTGAAGAAGGGTTAGTACTTTTGCTTGAGATGGGTAGAATGATACTTGATACCAAAGAGAAGGCATAGCTTTTGTTTTCCAAAGAGACTAATCTTTGGACTGGAAAGGATCGAACAAAAAAAAATAGCTAATGGGGATTTGCTATCCAGTATAAGCAAGGAGATAGTGAAAGAGCTTATTGACAAATTTAAGTTACAAGTTACCTGGCCTAACTGAACTATACTCTTGAGACCTGGAATATGTGATTGCTGATCTTTGGAAGACCATATGTAATGGGAGAGGCTCTTTAGAACTTAAAAAGGGCAAATAACTTATCGAGGGGGGGGGGGGGAGAGAGAAAGAGAGAGAGAGAGAAGAGTCTTAGCCAGGCTTTAATTCCCAGTAAGGTTTTAGAAAATAATATTGAAGGGATGTTTAGAACACCTATTAAGGGGAATGTTGATCCTGAAGAGTCAGCATGGCTTTCTTAAGGTCATGACAAACTAAACTCTTTTTTTTAAAATAGTTAACAGGAACAAGGAAATGGTGTTGATTTAGTTTACCTAGATTTTGGCAAAATGTTTGACCAAGTCTGTCATGCTTTCTTGTGGATCATAGAAAGATACAGAGACAAAAAATTAGGGGTAGATGATAGCATAGCTAAATGTCTAAATGCATCTAGAACTAGTTGAATGGCCAAACCCAAAGAGCAATCATTAATAGTTCAGTGCTATCTCACAAGGGATCCTTGTTTTTGATCCAATATAGGTTAACATTTTCATCAGTGACTTGGATGAAGATATATAAATGATGTGCTTATCAGATTGTTGAATGCCACAGAAATAAGAGAGACAGTCTCAAGACTTTCAGAGTTCTTCACATTCTAAAATGTTAAGATAAAACAAATAAGATTAAGTTTAGTTAAGATGAATTTGGGTTGAAAGAATCAACTTCAGATTTATTGACTGGACTGCAAAAGACCAAGGGGGAGTGGGGCAGCTAGGTGGCACAGTGGATAGAATGATGGACCTGGGGTCAGGAAGACTCACCTTCCTGAGTTCAAATGTAGCCTCAGACATTTATTGTGACCCTGGGCAAGTCATTTACTGTTTACCTCAGTTTTCTCATCTATAAAATGAACTAGAGAAGGAAATGGCAAGCCACTCTAGTATATTTGCCAAGAAAACCCCAAATACAGTCACAAAGAGTTGGATATGACTGAAATGACTAAGCAGTAATAATTTTTTAAATGTTCTGTATGAGTCAGCAGTGGGTTATGATAGCCAGGCAAGTAGGTGCAATCAGTACGTATTATGTGCATTAAGTGAAGCATCATGTCCAGGCCTAGAAAGTGTATATTTCTACCGTCCAGTGCCCTGGTTAGACAAGTGCCAGAGTTTTGTGTTCAGTTTGGATGCCATGTTTTAGGAAGGTCATCAACACTGGAGAGAGGCCAAAAGAAAGCTACCAGAATGGTGAATGGTCTCAAAATCATGCCATATGAGGATCAGTTGAAGGAATTGAGGCTGCTTAGCCCAGAGAAGAGAAGACTTAGGGAGAGAAATAACTGTCCTTAAATAGTTTAAAGGGAATAAAAGGGAAAAGAAACCAAGGAAAAGTGTAAAAGGGAATAAGCTTTTTCTATATAATCATAGAAGCATAGGTTCCCAAAGTGGGCGAGGTACTGGAATGATTGGGGGGGAGGGGCATGGTAGTAGCCTCAGGTGACACAAATTTAAAAAAAAAACTATTAAAGGGTTGTTTTTTTTTTAAAGTAGATTTCCAGGGGTGGGGTGCTGAGTAATTTCTTTTTTGAAAAAGGGGGTGGTAAGCCAAATAAGTTTGGTAAACTCTACAAGTAGTTTCTAAGAGTAATGATAGCAGAATAGTTATCATGTAGTATTCGTAATATTATAGTAATAATACTAGAAGATCAGCTGGGTGGCACAGTGAAGAGAATGCTAGTCTGGAGTCAGGAAGATCTGAGTTGAAATCCACCTAGCTGTATGACTCTGAGCAAGTCACTTAACCCTGTTTGCCTCAGTATCCCCATCTGTAAAATGCTCTGGAGAAGGAAATGGCAAACCACTCCAGGATCTTTGCCCTGAAAACCCCAAGTTGGGTCACAAAGAGTAGCACACAACTATAACAAGTGAGCCATAACAGTGATGCTAAAATAATGGCAATAACAAAATAGTAACATCTTGCATTTCTATGTTGCTTTAAGGTTTACACAGTGATTTTGTATGGTTTCTCATATGATCCACACAATACCTTGTGATCCCCAATTTGCAAATGAGGAAACAGGTTAAGCTACTTTCCCAGAGTTATATAGCTAGTAAGAAATGTCTCAGACAAGATTCACGAAGTGAGTAGATGGTACCAAAAGATAAATTTAGACTTGATCTTAAGGGAAAGCTTCCTAACCATTTGTTGAATTCTTCCAGTCATGCCTGACCCTTCATGACCCCATTTGGGGTTTTCTTGGCTAATATACTGGAGTGGTTGGGCATTTCCTTCTCCAGCTCATTTTACAGATGAGGAAACTGAGTTAAGTGGCTTGCCCAGGGTCACACATCTCGTAAGTGTCTAAGGCCAGATTTTAACTTAGGAAGGTGAGTCTTCCTGACTTTAGGCCCGGTACCATCTTACTATCTGCCTTCAAATAACTGCTAAACCTAGAAATAGCATCAACTCTTAAGGAGGTCCTGATTGACAGTGAAGCAGCATGGCAATGAGTCTTATTTCCTCCATTAATAAAGACTTTGTTCCCATTCCTCAGAATGAGCTGAGTAGATGATTGAAAATTTCCAAATACCAGCTACTATTATGTCTGGACAATAGACTTCACCATCATTCTTCCTACCTTCCCCGCCAGCCCTGATGAAGAATCAGGCTCATTGAGTCACATTTTCTGGTGTGAGCCAACTTCGTGTCTGGCCGTTCCCACCCAGGATTGTGGCTATGTTAATTACTGTCCTGGCACACAGTCCAAGGTCAGAACCAAAAACAAACCCTCTAACAAAGAGAGCAGTCAGAATTCAGGTCAGATTACTCGTCTTCAGTTGTAAGCACAGAGATCAGGAATCTGGGGTGAGGCAGAGGCAGCCGACAGGAAGCCAGTTCTGGAACACACAAGGTTCTCAGGTGGGGAACAGTAACGGGGAAGCAAGCTCCCAGCTTTAATTTCACAAACTGAGAAGCTAATGTTGCTTCCTACCTGAGAGCAGAGCCACGGAGCCCTTGAAAAGCTACCTTAATTACCTTAGTGGTGTCTCCTTCCGGCACCCAGAAATCTCAGAGAGTGAGGCCGGCCAGTACCTAAACAGGGATCATTTCTACGGTTGCTCTAGCAAGTGACATCCAGTCTCTGCTTGAAAATTTCTAGTGATAGGGAACACTAACGTGCCCAGGCCAGCCCAGCAGGGTCCCATTCAGTATCTCCAGAGGGAATATATAAAAACACTCGTAAAGTAAAACGTTTTCAAAAAAATATCATCGAAACAGTAGCAGTATTTAGTCAAATTAATAAATGTTGTATACAGTCTTACCTGAAAGTGTCATATTATTATGTGTTAATTGTCTCTGTTTGTGTGATACAACTCTTCCAAACAGCCTCCCCATAAAGGTAATAGACCATGTCTCATTCAAAGTTTACATCTCCCCCAGTCGCTAACATAGTACTTCGCATAGAACAAATCCTTAACAAATGTTCACTGAATGAATGAGTGAACACTTTAACATGGGAGAACATGCCTTTTAACATTTAGTTACATTTGAGTTGTTAATAAAATTGTCAGGACATTAAACAATTTTAATTCATGTCTTCCTCCCCTACCAATTAGAGTGTAAGCTCCTTGATATCAGGGACTATTTTTTTTGTTTCTGTGTTTCCATTTCCTAGTATGCATGGTGTCTCACACAAAAATATTCTATTACTCCAACCTTAATTTTCTATTACTCCAACCTTAAAAGAAGAGTAGAGATTTGAAATGTTTCTAAAGGCTGTTCCTATCAACATAAAATAGTATTTCTCAAAAAATTTTAGAATCACTTTTTCAGGCAAGAAATCCAAAGGGTGATGATCTTGCTTATATGTTCTCACTTGGTAATGCAAACTCCATGTTTTCTGACAAATTTAGCATCATAGGCCCAAAGCTAGAAGGGACTTAAGAAACTATTTGGTCCTTCCCCCATTTTACAAATAAGGAAAGTGAGGAAGTTAAGTGACTTATTCAAGGTCACAAAAGAACAAACCAAGAGAGAGGCAGGATTTGGGAGGGCCCCTGCCTTCAGAGCAAGTGCTTTTTTCTGGGGCAAATAACAAATACCATGTCTACTCAGAATTGAATAGATGTTTATTCCTTATGGTTGACAAATAATTTTTCTTTTGAAAAAAAAATCTTATTTATATATTTTGATTTTCTGTCACCTTTATTTCCTTCTTATCTTCCCCCCCCTCATAATTCCATCTCTTGTAATAAAGTATTAAAAAAAATTTTAAGTTCAATAAATTAATCAACCAAGTCTGACAATATGTGCAAATGGTTCACACACCTAGCTTTCCCCTTGGTTAAGGTTGACTTTAAATAAATATTTGTTAAATCTTTGGTAGGTAAAGTGTTTATTATTCATCCCCAGTACAAACTTTAGAAGAATGTTGCTCTGTTGAATATGGATGTGGACATGGGTTTTCAGTCTTCATTTTCATTTTACTATAGAAATTTCATGGACAGAAGGGTTAATGATAGGGTCTCTTTATGATCCTGACCCTAGAAAAAGAGCTTATAATTATTCTCCTTATTGACTTACTGTGGTAGTTTCAGGCTTTTCCTTAATACATTAGGTTTTTGGACGTGTTATTTTACCAGTGGTCTTATCAAAATCATATTACTGGCAGCTCCATGAAGGTGGCAAAAGCAGGCACTGTGGGGTGCTTAGAGCTTAGTCAGACATGGAAGACACCAAGGTCATCCAGCCGATTGACAATAGTCTTAACTTTTGTCTTGCCATTGGACTTCAATGACTCTGAAAGAGAGAGTAAGTCTGACAACTTTATGCAATTCCACCTCACTTAAATCCAATTCTTGCACAAGTCAAGACATCACTTCACGATAGTCATTGGTTCTCTTTGAAAATGAAGGAGGAACAACAATAACTGACAGCTACATTATAGTAGTAGTTTCTTGTGTTTTAAACTTTAGAGATAGTTACCAACTACAGTATAAGCAAATAACTTTAATGCATGCTATCAGTTCCATAAAATATAGGTCTGTGAGATATAAGTAGATAGAGGGATTCTAAAGTTATATTCAATAGAAGTATAGTTTTCTCTATAGTTATAAATATTCAGGTTTTAAAGCAAGATTTTTTATTCATATAATTTGTATGAGGATTCATCATTACATGGAAATGACATGGGTTTTGTGTGTGTGTATGTTAAATGACTATGCCAAACTCAGGCCTTAATAGCCTGAAAAGATTGCCAGCACATGTCAGAAGACACATTGGCATTTAAGGATAGGCCTTGCTAAGTTTGGAGAGGTTCATCACCAGAAGTTGGCCTGCAACTTTACCTATAACTTGTGAAAATAGTCTCCAAAAAGCAGAAAGGATACAGTGCATGATTGAAAGTGTCTACACCAATGAAATTAACAAAATGTAAAGTATTCAGATATCCGTTAATAATGGGATACATATGGGTTACCAGGCTATCTTGTAAAATTAGTTGACCTTCCAATGCCACCAGTTTGCTATGAGAATGTAACTTGGGTTCATGAAAGGGATTTGAATTTATCATCATTTATGATGATATCTCAGTTAGCAAGCTATTAGGAAAAAATGTGGTATTGAGAGATTTGCTGTATATTAAGAGTAAGTCACTTCTTTGACATTAATAGCAAAAAACATATAAAGTCATTATTTTAAAAACAGTTTATTCAAAAAGTTTCTATTGAAGTTCTTGTTATATAGAGTGCTGTGCTAAGCACTGTGGAAAATACAAAATTTGGACAAGACATTATCCTTACCCTCCTAGAACTTTCTCTCTACTGGAGGAATGAGATAAAAAGGCAAATAACTATGAAGCATGACATTAAATGATAAGTGAAATAGAGATTCAGCAGAGTAAAATAACATAAGAATCCAAGGGAAAATAGTTATTATATGGTTATGAATGGTTATTTACAGATTGCAGATTTTGGTTTATCAAAATGGCGTCAGATGTCTTTATCTCAGTCACGGAGTAATATATCTAGCCCGGAGGGTGGGACCATCATCTACATGCCACCTGAAAACTATGACCTCAGCCAGAAGTCTCGAGCCAGCATCAAACATGATATATACAGGTACAGTATGTTACTTTGGCATATAGTTAAACTCTTTAGAAGATTATTCCCCTATTGCAAGATGAGGTAAAAAAAAAATTATTGAGACTTAGTGGGCAGTTGTTTTTTAACTGCAGCAATCTTCTCACTTTAATGCAACACAAATTCCTGAAAGGTTGTGTTAATAATCACAATCTGTTTTCCTACTGCCTTGCATTATAATATTAGAGTTGTTTTAAAAAAATCAATCGACAACCATTAGGTGTTTGTTATATACCAGCTTGTGTGCTGGGTGCTGGAGATTCAAAACCCAAGATTGAAATAATCCTTACTGGCTAGGAGTTTACATTCTAATGGAAGAGAGGGAAAAATACATCTCTAAACAGATTCAGAATAAATATAACAAGAATTATTAAAAACAAATACAAGATAGCTAGGAAGGAATAGCACTAACAATTAATTTTAGACCAGCTAAAGCATTCTTAAGTTTAATAGGGCAAAAGTTATTTAAAGCATTCCTGTGTTGAATATTTTTGTGTATGTCTAAATCTTGTGATGCAAATCTGTTTCATAATTTGGGATTTTTGTGTACATAGATACCAGGCTACACCTGTGTTGTTAGAACAGTAGAGAACAATACATATCACACTATGATGCTCCAAAGAAATAGGGCCATTTGACAAGAAAAGAAGAATATGGAAAACAGAGGATTTGAGAAATTTTTCCATCTAATGTCTAATAGATTTCATAGTTTTAGAGCTGAAAGAGACCCGAGATGTCATCTAATCCAGTTCCTTTATTTTACAGATGAGGAAACAACCCCAGGGGAGTGAAATGGCTTACCTAAAAAGTTATAGCCCAATAGGGACTACTAAGCAGCAATCCCTCTGGTACCAAATCTGGTACTCTTTCTTTATTGTCTTTTTCAACATGTTATATATCTTCAGGGCATCACCTTATATTCTGCCTTTAGGGCATTTCATTGCTTCCTAACCTGCAAGAGACAGGTAGGTAGTGCAGTGTCCAGAGTACTGGACCCAGAGTCAGGAAGACCCATCTTCCTGAGTTCGAATTCTCCCTCAAACATTAGGTGTGTGACCCTGGACGAGTCACTTAACCTTGTTTGCCTCAGTTCCTCAATCTATAAAAATAAGCGGGAGAAGGAATGGCAAACTGCTCCAGCATCATTGTCCAAGAAAACCTTAAATGGGGTCAGGAAGAGTCCAACAGACTGAAAATAAAAGTGCAGTTCTCCCCAATTCAGTCTTCCAACTCTCAGTGGCTCCCAGTTGCCCAGAGGATAAAATATGAAATCCTCTCTTTAGCGTTTAATACTCTTCACAAGCTGTCTCCTCCCTATCTTTCAATCTTTCCCTTTACTCCTCTGTGCTCTGGCTGCAGCTGCCCCAGCCTTCATGCTGTTCCGCACATACTCCATTTCGCAACTCTGGAATTTTTCATTGGCCGTCCTCCATACCTACAATGTTCTCCCTCTTCAGTTTTGCCTCCTTGCTTCTCTTTCAAGATTCAGCTCAGATATGACTTTCTTCAAGAGACCTTTCCCAGTCCTTCTCCACTATTAGTGCCTTTCCTCTGAGACTGCCTCAGTCAACAAACAGGGGGCCAGGCATTGTGCTAAGTGCCAGGATACAAAAGGAGGCAAAAAAAAAATCCCTCCCCTCAAGGTGCTTGTAACCTAATGGGGGGATAACATGCAAACAAATACATACTAGATAAATAAGAAATAACAGAGGAAAGGCACTAGAAGTAAGGATTGGCTTGCTGTGGAAGATGGGCTTTTTAGTTGGGACTTAAAGGAAGCCAGGAACTCAAATGGAGCTAATTGACCATTTCTTAAACTGAAAGTACTCTGGCTGTCCCTGATTGGCCAATAATGGGCCCAACCCAAGCCTCAGTTGGTCATTTTTGGGGTTTTGTTGGCTCATAGTGAGTATAAATTGCCATTGTTTCTGTTCTGGCCAGAAACTCTGAAGGTCTTCCTCTTCCAGATTGATTTTTTTTTTAAAGGAAAAAGAGGGGTGGTTTGTTTTGGGGGTTTTTTTTGCCTCATTTCTTACTTATCCTTAATCACTGAATGGTTGTAAACCTGGGAAAGACTTTAGCTTAAAAAGGCCAAGGTCTCCCATTGCATCCTGGGCCATCTGCAGTCATCCTGATATATGTCTTGCCATTGGACCCAGATTGCTATGGAAGAGAGAGTGAGGCTAGCCCTGCCTCACTTAAATCCAATTCACTTGCTAGTCAGGACATCACTTTCCTAATGTCATTGGTCCTCTTTAAAGATGAAGGACAAAAACAAGAAAGGAAGCCAGGGAGGTCAGTAGTAGGAGTAAAGGAGAAAGAGCCTTCCAGGCAAAGGATTCAGCCAGAGAAAATATCCAAAGTCAAGAGATGGAGCATCTTGTTCATGGAACAGCCTCCCATTTACTCTGTATATATCTTAGTTGTTTGAACAATGATTCTTCCATTAGAATGTGAGTTTCTTGAGGGCAAGAACTATTTTTACCTTTCTTTTAATTCCCAGAATTTAGCATTGTGCCTAGCATATAGTAAGCTCTTTAAAAAATGCCTGTTGACTAACTGACCCTTTTCCAACTAATACTTCCTGGGAGCTGATTGGTTCTTCATACCCCTGAGACTATGACTTGAGTCTGGGGTGAATTTAAAACTAACATCAAATTACTTTGGTCTAGTGTGAATTGATAACTTCAGGACTGATACAAAACTGACTATCTTCTAGAGTTATGAGCTAGGTTAGACATCACTAGATTTTATTCTATGTCATGCTTCCTAAATTAGTCCAGGAGATTCAGAGGGGATTGCCAGTGCTCCAGTGATGTCAGTAGGGATTTTCCCTGTAAATTCCTATAGTACTCCCCCCCCCCCAACAAACATATATGCATACAAATACTCCAAGAAAGTGGAGTATTTAATATTTGCCCAAGACAATAAACTCCATGTATCTAGAGTTCAATAAGGGGAAAACCCCAGTCTCCATGAGGGAAAACCCCAGAATATGTAATCTCAGATGTCCTATAACAACCTCTTATTTTGCATATTCATAGCCTTTTCCACCCTCGTTGCCCTCAGAACCAAGACAACAGATGATTATATCATACTTGACCTCCTTAGATATGCATACCTCCCTAGTTTATCTTGGCCTAAGCATTGGAAAGATCCTTTAGTTCAGTCAAAACAAGGATGATGTTTTTTCAAAAAAATCCTATACTGAAAACTTATTTCAGTGCTTAATGGAAGCATGATATTTTAAAAAAGGTTTGGGGAGTATGTTGTTTAGGGGATGGGCAGGTTTGCCTCCCATCAGGGAAAGTTTTCTCTTTAGTGCTGATTATATAACCTAACGTGAAAAGTACACTCTAGAATTGTAGAACAAAGTACATAAGGTCTGTTTAAACAAATGATCAAGAGTTAACATGGCCAAGAAATTCACCGTCCTTTGGCCAACCTGATGATGAACCTTGCGCAACTTAATGAAGTGTGTGCTCAAATAACTGCCGTTCATACCATCTCCAGGCCCACCTTTGAAGCTTTTCTTGATATAGCACTTGGTGGAGCACCTACAATCCAGTAGCACAACCTATGAGAACTCAGAGTCGCATTCATGCCACAACAGAATATCAGACTAAGCTAAGTGAAGAGAGAGGAAAGCAAAGCTAATTACAAAAGCTTAGAAATATCCGCATTTACAGAACTCAGTCCTCATTCTGACATAACCAAAGTCTAGCTGGCCTCTGGCACAATTTACGGGATACCCAGGCCTCATTCCTATTCTGTGCCTCAACTCTGGGCTGGATTATCAAGGCTCTTAGTGTCAGTGCAGGTTGACATTGCTGCCCTGTTTGGTACATTTCTTAATCTCTTCTAAAATCTCCTTCTGTGTCTAAGCCTGTACCCCGATCCTATCCACTTCATCCTATCAAATATAACACATTTCACAAAACTTAAAGCACTATATGAGTGCAAGCTGTCATTATTATCAACATTATTATTACTATTATTATTATGATCCATATATTTCTGGTGTGAGGGATACTACTACTTTGGGGTTCATTTGCAGGGCAGAAATTACTGGTATACCAATTATAATAGGTCCTTTAATGCTCAAGTTACCAGCTTCCCACTTCCCTAGGTTCTTTCTGGTTCATCATTCATATGCCATACCTATTCAATATTTCCTAATCCAGGTGAGTGACATTTCCAGAATCCTTTAAGGTTTGCAATAGGAAAAATACTTTACATAGAGAATGTCTATAAAAGACAATTTCCACCAAAAGTAAGTGGTAAGCTATTCTTCCTCAGTCCCCACTATGGATTCCCAGTTAATTAGGAATTTGTAAATGATGAAGGTTTAATTTCAAAAGTGAACCATACTCACATAGCTGAAATCTACCAAGACTTAGCCAGCTTTATAAAAAGTCCCTTGAGGAAAAGTTATTCCAAAAAGAGGTGTTAGGGTAGTATTTGGATTCCCTAATTTTCTGTGACTCTGAGGAATGAAAAGCATCTTGTTCAATATTTTTAAAAAAAGATCAAAGTGTCAGTTAGGACTATAAAACTGTTTTAGTTTTAGTTATGCCTAAATAATGAAATCTTCATATTTGAAGGTACCTGATCAAGTTGTCTAGTTTTTGAAATATGACTACTCAGACTAATCTAGAATGATTAATATCTGCCCAGTCTTTGAAGATCTCCTAACAATAAAGATTTACAACATACCTAATTCAACTAATCCAATTTAGCAAAAGCAAAGCTAATTTTCCTCCCTTAATAAAAAAAAATCCAACAATAGCACCCTTGGCCTCTTTGGACATTTAGTATTTCTATTGCATTTCACCATTGTACCTCTTTTAATAAAAGACAGTGTTGCAGTTTAAACTCTGCCCAGCCAAAAGCTGTTGGGGTTTCATGATGTGCTCTGGTGGAACCATCTCAAAGAATTCAGAGCCAGACCACCTGTAATCTAAGTATAGGCATTGATTGAGATTGATGCTTCTCATGAAGCGGGCTAAGTTCCAAGAGGAACCAGCAGCTTCAGAGAAAGCAAGATGCATTTTTATAGGGTAAAGATGCAATTACATAACAGAAATTATGAACATTATAAAAGGCAAGAGGGGTTTGTTAAGGGATTAGGTAATGGAGGAGGGGTCCCAGCCACAGTGGTGTAGAAAAACCCATTTGAGGGGAGGTATATATGTATGATAATTATAATTATAATAATCCTCTCTACATCATAAGTTGACTCCAGGTCAGTTCTTTACTATTACTGTGCAGGTGGCTACTTAGGGACAGTCCCTTCTATTGTTTTAAGGTTTTAATGCTTGGGCATCCTGATAATGCTGCTTTCTGAATGGCTGCCTATTGTGGTCCTGTCTGGGACTAGATGGATGTGGTTGTGACTGAGTGCATGGACACACCTGATGTTTCTGTGGGAAATACAAGGAATGGGCCTCAGGGAAGGGTTTAGCTAGAGGCAGTGGCTGGGATCCCATCACATGGACACACCTGCTGTTCTGTGAGAAATATGAGTTCATGGACACACCTGTTGTTCCAGTAAGCAGGGAGGCATATGTGAAGAGGTTAGGATATTGCAGGGGCAGCGGGGCTGGGTAGGTACAGTGGGCCTGGTGTTCAGTGGGACCTATAATGAAGTTAGAATATTGGATATAGGATTCTATCAACAGCACCATGGTCAGCATCTGAAGTCTGTTATTTCTAATATGTAAATTGAGTCTGTAAAATGTTCCAATACGTTTCTCCCTTAAACAGCTTTGCTATTATTATGTGGGAGGTGTTGTCCAGAAAACAGCCATTCGAAGGTAAGTAAGCTTGATCAGTTTGCCCACCTTACTCTGCTTAAAGACCTGAACGGTCATATGCACCACCAACTAAAAATAATCTTAGTCTGAATGTACCTAATATTTAATAAAGTATACTAATTGAGGTACCATTTATAGTGGAGTGGAAAGCATACACTGGATCAGGAATCAGGAAATTAGGCAGGAGAGTGCTAGTAAATGTTTAACAGCCAGATCACTGAAAATGTACAAACAATATACATTATTAACATTTTCTCCATCACTTCCTTGAGTCTAGACAATCAGCAAAACAATCTCGAGCCCTGATTTGTAGTGAAGTATAACAGTTGGCTTCTGAGAGCCAGTACAAGCTGACTTGAGCACACACCTGGTTAGAGTACCAGTTTTATGCCTAGGTAACTGGAGGAACCTAGAAAACTCCATTTTTAAAAAAAAGAAAAGATTTTTCCAGATAGTTGTTTTGGGAGGGATATTTTTTCTACTTAGCACTTGAGATTTTTGATAACCATTTATGAAATTTTAAGGCTTGTTCATTTTAATTTGGTTAGTTTTGATCACATTGATTGCATCAGGTCGTAATTGATGTCTAATAAATGTGTGATGTCTATTTTGACAGAATTTATCAACCCCTTGCAAATAATGTATAGCGTGTCAAAGGGAAATCGACCTGACACTGAGAGAGAAAGTTTACCACTTGACATTCCACATCGAGCTCAGATGATTTCCTTAATTGAAAGTGGATGGGCACAAAATCCAGATGAAAGACCATCTTTTTTAAGTGAGTTTATTCATTTAATCTTGAGTCACTTAGATTCTCCCAAATAACCAAAATATTGTAGTTGTGATAGTCCAAGAAGTCCCTTACCCTGATAAAGTCATGCAAGTGAGAATGACTAACACCAAGTCTTCTTAACTTTTTTTTTGTTACCTCAAATTATATCATGTTGTGAAGCTTTTGTCTAAATTTTAAAAGATACGTATATTGGATTGAACTTAAAATTGAAATGGAAATGTACAACAAGGAACAGATGTTCCTTGTGCAAAATTTAGTGTTACAGAGAGTGCTGAATAACTATCTCAAGGGAAAATAGAAATATAGAAACATCCCAAATCAGCAGCCAGTCATCTTAAAGGAGTTTTAATTATTTTTCATGATAATTGCAGGTGAATTGAATGAAAAAGTAACTCTATTGGAGGTTTTTGTTGAAGAGAAAGTTTAAGCATAGTTTCTTAATTTTGGATATCTTTTAATCTGGACGTAACTGCTTTAAAATTTTTTAAACAAATCAAAACCCCATTGTAAATGATCGTATTGATTCTGGAACTAGAGTTGGCTATGAAAATGGCAAGGTACATCAGACAGTAATGCATTTGTTTTATATCATTGCATGCTCTTCAAGGAGCACCATCATCAAACTAGAGTGAGAAATACTTAATTTTCTTTTAATTTTGTCATTTATTTAAACTGTTCATTTAGAATTGGCTTTCATTGGACATAAACTGGGCTGAAATTTCCCTTTTTTGACAGACCTCTTATTCACAAGCAGTACAGATTGAAACTGTAAACATGGCTCTGGGAAGAATGTTTAGATTTCTGGAGGGTGTTTAAAGAGAAAAGGCAGACTTTCTGAATACCTTCAGGACCTCTGATTATTCTATTTATCACTGCTGTGCTAGTTAAAAATCATTCGCAAGTCTAAGAATAAAGTTAGGCAATACTTTGTGTACTTAAAAGTAATAAAATTGAATTTCCTCAAATATTCCGTAAATCAAATTGCACTTTCTTTACTTGCTATAATTTAGGGCACGGATTCTTAACCTCCATGGAAAGCTTTCAGGCGGTCTTTGAACTTGGATGTAGAGCAAAAATTACTCTTTATTTCTATTACTTTTGGTTTCTTTTGTCATCCTATGTATTGTGTTGTATGCATTTAAAAGCATTGTTTTGAAACAGGCTCACCAAAGGGGACACACACACACACACACACACACACACACACACACACACACACACACACACACACACACAGGATAAGAACCTCTAATATGATTTAAAGGGCATGTATATGTGTAGCAAAGAGCATCTTTTTTCTGAATAACTCAATTTTATTGGAACCTTACAAGTTTTTATCACTAACCTTTGTTATGGAACTTGTTGGAATTTTATTTTAATTAAAAAAATAGAGAAGCTTGAACTTGAAGTCTATGGTTATCTTTTCTAAGGAGACAACTCTTCATTCTTAGTGTACACTAACTATAATTTCATCTATTTACAAAAGAGCACTATAGAATCTCTATCTTTTGAAACTGTGAATGGAAATAAAAGAGAGACAGATTCTGAATTAATATAAGAAAGAAATTCTTATTAGTTCCCTCAAACTCTGTCATAAGATACTGGGTTCTGATCATTGGAGTCATTCCAAGAAGAGTCATTACAGTAACATCCAAGAACAGTGATTTATTCAGGGAAGACTGTTTAAGTCCTTTCCCAATTCTGTGACTTGATAAAAAAAAAATTCTTAAAAGTAGATAAGGGAGTTCAGATCATTTAAGTTAAAAATAGAATTTAATTGTAATCTGTAGTTGGGTTTGCTATTTTGTGTTTGTTATGAGCAAACAGCTGAACGTGTGAATTTTCTTTTTTATTTAGAATGTTTAATAGAACTTGAACCAGTTATGAGAACCTTTGAAGATATTAGCATTCTTGAAGCTGTCCTTCAGCTGAAGAAAACTAAGGTAAATAGGATCTGTGTTAAATATTAGCTGTTGGGACAGCTAGGTGGTATAGCACTGGCCCTGGAGTCAGGAGAACTGAGTTCAAATTCGGCCTCAGACACTTGACACACTTACTAGCTTTGGGACCTTGGGCAAGTCACTTAACCCTAATTGCCTTGCCTTCTCCCCTCAAAAAAATTAGCCATTAATCACTGTGCTTCAGACCTTAGAGAAAGGAGTTCAGCTTCTCCAAAAGATCTTTCAGCCTTTCCTATCTTGGTCCTTTCTGCTAACACAGGAGGAGAATATTTTAGCAATGGAAAGAGGGTTAGATTTGGAACCAGAAGACCTGCATTCAAATCCTGGCTCTGACATTTACTACTTGTATCTCTAGGCCTCAGTTTCTTCACCTATGAAGTGAAAGGTTTAGATTTGGCCCTTTTTATCTCTAAATCTGTTTGTTTTGTTTTTGTACATTTGCTTATTTATGAGGATGGGGAGTTTCTATATGTATATAGCTGGACCTGAGCAGAGGAGACAGCAATTCCCAGAGCATATCATCAGTACCTTTCTCACTTTCCAACTAAATAGATATTAAATAAGTTCATTTTCCCCTCCCTTAAGTCCCCCTTTCTCTTCTGCCAAATTCTGGAGACTCTGACAACTTTTCCCAGTGGGTCTTTTATTAAGGCAAAGCAAGTCAGGGGTGACTAGGTGGCACAGTGAATAGAGCACAGGCCCTGGAGTCAGGAGGACCTGAGTTCAAAAACTAGCCATGTGACCTCGGGCAAGTCACTTAACCCCAATTGCCCTACCTTCCCCCCTCCAAAAAGCAAAAAAGAAAAAAAAAAGCAAAGCAAGTGAACAAATATTCATGGAGGGTCAGTTCTTGTGCAGGAGTTGTTGGAAAGACAGTATTTGCTTTTTTTGTAAGGTTAAAGATGTAAAAAGATTGATAATGCAATTTTGAGAATGTTACTAAATTCCTATCCTTTACCTTGTTGGTTAAATTTTGTATTTATATATACTATTGCTATTGAAATAAAGTTAGCATTGGAGTAATTGGATGATTCAGATCCAAAAATTGACTGTTTTTCACATAAAAACTCCAGGTAATTTGGCAAAGTGAAGTTTTGCTCTAGGACGAAATCCAGTTGTCTATATGATTGTCTTAGTTAAAGCTTGAAATTGACCACATATTTATATAGGTCTGTTGTCTATCAGAGAGTCCCATATTAATAGACTTTGACTATGCTTTAAGAATGTATCTATGATTTTAGAATACTAAAGAGTGTAGGGGCAGCTAGGTGGCACAGTGAATAGAGCACCGGCCCTGGAGTCAGGAGAACTGAGTTCAAATTCGGCCTCAGACACTTAACACTTACTAGCGTTTGACCTTGGGCAAGTCACTTAACCCCAATTGCCCTGCCTTCCCCCCTCCAAAAAGAAAAAAAAAGAGTATAGAATATAATACTTTGACAGGTGTGGCTCATAATCCCCACTACTAGTGATTTTTTCAAAATAGATTATATGCTTAGGACTACCTAATACTTTGGGAATATTTTGATATGTTTACTATTTAATAATATTTTATATTTACATAGTGCTTGTAACTTTTTCTAAGTGTTCTGATATCAGTTATTTTATTTTATCCTTATAATTACCCTGTGAAACAGAATAGGGCATATGTTGCTTGTTGTTCAGTCATTCAGTCATGTTCAGTTCTTAATGATCACATGGACCATAGCATGCCAATACCGTCCATGTGGTCTTCTTGGCAAAGATACTGGAGTGGTCTGCCATTTCCTTCTTAAGTTGATTAAGGCAAACAGGCTGAGTGACTTGCCCAAGGTCACACAGCTGGTTGGTGTCTGAGCTCAGATTTGAACTCAGTTCTTCCTGATTCCAGGCCCAGCACTCTATCCATGGATCCATCTAAGTGAAAATGAAGCACAGAGCCATGAACAGATCTAGTTAATAAGAAAACCAGAAGCAAAACTCAGGTTTCCTGACTAGTTGACATTTTTGTCTCCTACAGAATTTTTTGGAAAAAAAAATCATTCTTGCTGATTTATTCTGCTTGAAAATTTTAACTTCTTTTAAATCTCTTCTAACTTCAAGTAGTATGTGCTTTCTAAAGCTAATTTTTCCTATTTCTTTAATGGCAAAAATTGAGATTTTTCCCTCCTCCCAAAAATATATCCCTTGGTAATTCACTGTATTTTCTCTTATTAGTTAGTTAATTCATGATTCTGTTTGAATTTACCACAGTTGAACAGGAATGTTATGTGTATATCAATTTACATTAATAAAAAAAACTTTTTGGCATCAAAATTATTTAGCTGAATTTTATAAGCACCAAAATAACAATGACAGAGATAGGTCTGAAACTTTATTAAACTAATTGGTTAAAGGAAAAGTCACTGATTTTTTTTAAATCCAAAAGTATACAGTATTTTACATAAAGTTTACCCTAAAGTATCTTGAATTTTCTCTTCATTGTGGTTCAAATGATCAAAGCAAAAAGTTAAAACGAATTGAATTTAGATGGGGTTTTTTGTCTTTTTTTTTTCCTTTTTGGAGGGGGGAAGGTAGGACAATTGGGGTTAAGTGACTTGCCCAAGGTCATATAGCTAGTAAGTATTAAGTGTCTGAGGTCAAATTTGAACTCAGGTCTTCCTGATTCCAGGGCTGGTGCTCTATTCACTGTGCCACCTAGCCACGCCAAATTTAGGTTTTAAATAGACCTTTTTACCTTTCTATAATTTCATAGTCATCTCTAACTAAAAGTACAAATTTGTTCTCTTCTATTAACAGAATAATTCAAGTATCACTCCATTATGTTCCAAGAAGACAATGGAATATCCTCTCAACATACTTGTAAATCATGGTCCACAGGAGGTAAAATATTACTTTATAGATTCTCAGGTCTGAAAGGCACCAAAAAGACATAGTCTATCTCTCTGATTTTACAAGTGAAGACACTTGGACTTGAATTGTCCAAGTTCATAGAGCTAGCCACTGGCAGAGTTTGGATTGCAACTGGGGTCTTCAGACGACAAAACTAGTGGTAACACCAAATTCTTTCTGTTGTTTTTGTCCTGATACCCATCCTGTTAGCCAGTATGCAAATGAGAATGACTATGGTGATTCAGAAAGTGAGCATTTATGATTATCACCTTATTTTGCTGCATTATCTAGAAGAATATAAATATCTTTCTGTTAGATGCCAAGGAGAATTTTCATTACAAGAAATTGACTTAATGATGCCAAGAGCACAAGATCTTGCTATGATAATTATTTGCAGCCTGTAAAAATATATTAATTTGATAAAACAAAAACACTTTCCTCCAACAAGTTGTCTCCTTTGTATATATTAAAATCATAAAAGACTCTTTGAAAGAGGTAACCACAGGGAGCTATTTAAAACCCCTCCAATTATTAACATGAAGCAAAACATAAAACAAGATGTGGTCTTGCCAAAAGTGTACATTGACATGGAGGATGTTCAGTTTTTTATTTAGTCTTTTTTTAGGCATGTCTAACTCTTTGTGACCCAGTTTGGGGATTTCTTGGCAAAGATACTGGAATGGTTTGTCATTTCCTTCTCCAGCTCATTTTACCGATGAGAAAACTGAGTCAAACAGGAATAAGTGATTTGCCCAGGGTCATGCAGCTAAGCTAGTAAATGTATAAGGTCAGATTTGAACTCAGAGTCAGTACCCTATCCACTGCAGCACTAGGATATTCAATAGAAGTTCTAAAGGAAGAGGGATTCCCTCCAGATCTTAAGGTCCTCCAGAGGTTTCAATTTGTAGGGAACATTGTGGTGACTGCATAGAGCTCCAAAATATTGCAGAGAAAATGAGAACCATAATCACTCAGAAGAGTTTGACTTGATCGTCCACACAGAAAAAAAACAGTGATTAAAGAATGCCTGTTGTCTAGACCAAAAATGTCAAACATATGGCCCAGGGCTGAGGCCTCATTAAAATATAACAGGGAAAAAATACAGCTGGGAATTCTTCAACAAAATAAGTAAAAATATGATAGAAGGTAGATAAAGTTAATATGTGGTTATCTAAGTCAATATTCAGTCCATAGGAATCCTTATGTATGATTTTGTCATCTCTCATTTCTTTTTGAGTCTGATGCCACTGGTGGTCTGGACTACAGTATGGCGCTTGATGAACGTCCCATAGATCTATCAGTACATATGTCTTGGACAGGCACCACAGATGGGTAGTGACAGGGGCCCACAAATGAACGGGCAGCAGAGAATAGTTTTTCCAGTCTCTTTATACCATACTCCTCCACAATGTATTCTACCACCCAGTAACACTGGTGTACTTGCTATTTCTTACATAAAACATAACATCTTCCAACTCTGGACATCTCCCCCATGCCTGAAAATTCCTCCTTATTTCTGCTTCCTGGCTTCCCTAGCTTTCTTCAAGTCAAAGCTAAATGCCTACCTTCTACAAGGAGCCTCTCAGCCCTCCTTAATCTTAGTGCTTTCATTCTGTTGATTATGTCCAATTTAGCACGTACTTACATATAGCTTGCTTGTGCATAGTTGTTTGCCTCTTGTCTGCTCTATCATACTCCGAGCTCCTTGAGAGCACAGACTTTCTTTGTATGTCCAATGATTAGCACAGTGTCCAGAATGCAGTAGGTATTTAATAAATACAGAATGACTGGCTGGTTTACATTTGGAAAATTATACAGGTCTTTTAAGAACCCTAAGCTTCTCCTTCAGTCAATCAGTAAGCCTTTCTTAAGCCCTTACTAGATCAGGCATTGGCTTAAGCACTGGGACAAAAATGAAAGTCTTTGCCCTTAAGAAGCTTATAATCTGTTCTTAAGAGAGAGAACCATGGCCTTTGAGGCACCTTCCTGCTGCAGAGCTATGATCCTGTGTGCGTGTCTGTGTCCGTGTGTACACACAGACACAGACACACACACACAGACACACACACACACACATATTTTTTTAAAAGAAGACAGCAAAGAAGGGGTTTTTTTGTTTGGTTTTTTGGAAAGAAGTCATTGGTAATATGGGAGATCAGGAAAGATCTCATTTTACTTAAACTGAGTTTTGAAGGAAACTAGTCATTTTAAGGCATGGGAGTACATTTCAGGCATAGAAGATAGTCATTGTGAAAGTAGAGAGATGGGAGGTGGCATATCACATGTGAGAAAGACTAAAGAAGACATTTTGACTAGACCATAGAGTACATAAAGCATAATAATAGATAATAAGCCTGGAAAGATAGACTGGAGCCAGGTTCTTTAGGGCTTTAAATATCAAACAGAGGAGTGTGTATTTTATTCAAGAGGTAATGGGAAGGCTCTGGAGTGTACTGAGCAGGTAAATGACATGATACAGTAGATAGAGTGCTAGACCTGAAGTCAGAAAGACCTGAGTTCAAATTTGGCCTCAGACATTTAGTAGCTGTGTGACCCTGGACATGTCACTTAACCTCTGTCTGCCTCAGTTTCCTCTAGAACTCTTTGTTCAGTTTTCCTGTAAAATGGGGATGATAATAGCACCTACCTTGCAGGGTTGTTAAGAGGCTCAAATAAGATCATATTTTTAAAGTACTGTGCAAACCTTAAATCTCTATATAAATGCCACTTATTAGCCACTGTGCTTTAAGAAAATCACTTTGACAGGATTCAGGAAGGGAAAGATGAGGCAGAGAAACCAGTTAGGAGGCTGTGGTAATAGTCCAGATGAAACATGATGAGGACTTGAATGAGGGTAGTAACTATGAAGAGGGAAGGAAGGGGAAAGATACAAGAGATATGGAGGTAGGTTGAACATGTGGGGTGAGGGAGAGTGAGGAGCTGAGAATGACCCCTAAGGTTACAAGCCTATGTGTCTAGGATAGTGGTATCCTTGAGAGAAATGCAGGAAATTAAGAAATAGGTTTAAAGGTAAAGATAATGAATTCTGTTAGAGACATTTGAATTTTGAGATTTCTCCAGGGTATCCAGTTCAGAATGGCATAGACACTTTTGGTGATATGGAAGTAGAATGTAGGAGAGAGACCTACACAACAGGAAAGCTGCCAGTAGATAGATACTGAAGTTGAGGAGCCGGGGGATTGATTTGGGGAGCAGGAGAGGGAAGAGGATGAGATTAAGGGTATAGATACAGAAATCTGTCTTAGCAAGGAATATGGTCATCTCTTCATCCTAGACTGAGGCAAAGGAAGAAAGGCTGGAGATAAGTTCGTTTTGAGATAAAAAATAAAGGGAGAAGAAGAAGTTCATAATGAATGGCCTCAGTTTTTCTCAGTAAAATATTTCTCCTTCAAAAAAGCCCAACTGGGGCAGCTAAGTGATACAGTGAATAGAACAGTGGCCCTGGAGTCAGGAGGACCTGAGTTCAAATTTGGCCTTAGACACTTGACACACTTACTAGCTGTGTGACCTTGGCAAGTCACTTAACCCCAGTTGCCTTGCCTTCCCCACTCCAAAAAAAAAGGCCAACTTTAATCATCAGTTTTCTTCCAATGATTATCACTGCAAGTTACTGGACACCACATACTACAAAGAATAAAAGTTGTAGGTCACCCAAAGGGCAATGAAGAGGTATATTGGAAGACATGAATAGGCTACAGCATTGTATCAATGAAGAATTTCACACAAAAATTGCATAAAGGTTATCATCCAAGTGATATAAACCAGAAAGCAAAATGAGCAAGTCATGTAGCAACAGACAGTGATAACTGATCGACAGCCGCACACTCTAGTGGTATCCACAAAATGTCAAGAGACGTAGGGGAAGATTTCCCAGAATATCGGGTGATCCTCCATGAATAATTTATGGAAGATCTATGTATTATATAGTCACAATGGATGAGAAAGTAGTATGTTGTTGTAGCATCAACATGACATTCACAGTGCCTACAGCAGTTACGGATATGCCAGCATAATTCTGAATCACAAAATATAACAGACTCTCCACATGGAAGATAGAACCAAAATACTTATTCAGATACCAGAAAGCCAAATCCCAACACCAGAAAGCCAAATCCATTATAGCAACAAAGAAATCTGTACACAGTAACAATGCAGGGGGCACCGCCATCCCCAGGCCTTCCCCCTCCAGGGCCTTCCCACAAACAAACACTCACAGCTCATTGCCTGCTTTCTCTCTCTCTCTCCCTCACCTCTAACTACTCTGACCAACTTCCTTTCAGCTCTCCTCCACCCTTCCTGTTCCTTCCACCACTGGCTTTATGTGACTCAAACTCACATGACTTAGGCTTCCATGTGACTTGAGCAGGTCACATGGGCCTATTAATGGATGAGAAAGATCTTCCCATTTACCAGTTACAGTTTTACACTGTTGGAGATTGCTTACATTCATGAGATCACAAGTCCATCAAAGTAATCAAGTTATCTTTGCGACAGTCAGTGAATCCATCACTAATTTTAGTTTTATTATTTTAATCTTAAAGAAAACATTTTATTGATTACCTGTCTATAAATTCTTTTTTCATTTCTTCTTTAAATTTTCTTTATTAGTAAGTATTCATTTTCTCTCCCACCTACCACCCCTTCCACCAAATAGAAAAAAAGAAATAGAAAAAAACCCTTTTAACAAATATACATAATCAAGCAGAACAAATTCCCACATTGATCCTGTCTAAATGGTATGTCTCATTGTACACCCTATATTCATCACCTCCTCTCTGTTAAGAGGTAGGTCGCATGCTTCATCATTCCATCCTCTAGAATCATGGTTGATCAGAGTTCTCAAGACCTTCAAAGTTTGTCCTATAGTATTGTAAATGTTGTATAAAATTGGTCTGGTTTTGCTCATGTCACTATGCATTGGTTCATACAAGTCTTCCAAGGTTTCTCAGATATCATCCTCTTCATCATTTCTTAGGGCGTAATAATATTTCATTTCATTCTTATGCAGTAATTTTCTCAGATACTTCCCCATTGGTAGGTAGGCCGTTAATTTCCAGGTGGTTTTTTTATTACCACAAAAAGAGCTGCTATAAAAAATGTTTGGGCAAATGGGTCCATTTCCTCTTTTTTTTAAATCTCTTTAGGGTATAGGCCTAGTGGTATCATTGAATCAAAGGAACTGCACAGTTTAGTGACACTGGAGCCATAGATCCAAAATGCTTTCCAGAATTGGCCTCTTGGCAGCTACTAATAAGGATCATAACAGCTTAAGCTTCCCCATTACTCAAAACTGTACAGCTTTCAAGATCTTGAACTCTCTCTTATAACAGAGGTAGGGAACCTGTGGCCTCAAGGCCACATGTGGCCCTCTAGGTCCTCAAGTGCAGCCCCTTGACTGAATCCAAACTTCACAGAACAAATCCCTTTAATAAGAGGATTTGTTCTATAAAATTTGGACTCTGTCCAAAGGCCACACCTGAGGACCTAGAAGGTCACATGTGGTGTGACCTCGAGGCAACACCCTTGTCTTATAACACTATTCTGTTTTTCCTCCTCTCCTCCCTGCCCACCTACTCCTCCTGAATCTGCTGTTCATTCTTACCATGATCTCTAGTCATTAAAAACATAACTGTTCTTCCAGTGTATGACCCTTGTTCAGAATTTTTTTCCACGAGTCATCAGTGGACCATCAATCATAAGCTCCTTCATCCCCTGTCCTCTGTATTTTCACACAGCCTTTGCTTCCGTCTGAGAATGAGGTGGTTCTCCTTGGCAAGGGCAGCCTCCATCTGTAGGAGCTTTATCCTACCCCTTCTTGTCCTCTTCAGAAATTTGTCCTATTGATTGTCTCCTTCTTACATTTTCAGTCTACAAAGTTCTCAGGTCTCTACTCTCCAGAAAAACAAATATTTTCCCTTGACTTTGACATTACATTAAGATATCATTATCTCCCTTTGAGTGTCAAGTATATATATATATATATATATATATATATATATATATATATATATATATATATATATATATATAAGCAATATACAATCACTTCCTCTACTTCATCATCACCTGTCTATCCTTATAAATATGGAGTAGAGAAACATATTCCATGCATGAAGGACAGTCTGGGTAAAGACATTTTATTTTATTTTATCTGAGAACAGGGACTGGGTTTTGTTTTTGTGTTTTTTGCTATTCTTTGTATCCCCAGAGATTAGCACAGTGCCCGGCACTTACTTAACAAACAACACACTTATACCTATATTTGTATCTCTATGTGTGCGGGTATGTATTTGGCTCTTGAGAAATTAAAATTAGAGACAGATGGAACAATCAACTGAGACATGTGTGGGCATTAGCTGCTTGTGTACACTGTAGTTTATGCATTTAAGACTCTGCCCATTTTAACTCTAACCTACCGTTCCCTTCTGTGATTCAGTAAACTTGGACTACTCTCCATTCTTGTCCTGTTGTCTTCTATTTTCTGCAATTACCCAGACTGTCCTTCATGCATGGAATATGTTTCTCTGCTCCATATTTATAAGGATAGATAGGTGATGATGAAGTAGAGGAAGTGATTGTATAAGCTCCTCATAATTTGTATTCCTATCCCATCACTACTGAAACAGATCTTTTTAGTGTCCTCAATGACCTTCAGTTGCTAAGTCCAAACATTTTTATTCCTCATTCTTCATCCTCCATGCCCTTTCTGTGGCATGTGATACTGCTGAACCCTATCTCTTTCTGGATATTCTCTTTTTTTTTTTCTTGGCTTCCATAACAGTGCTTTTCCCCGTTTCTCCTCCCTATCTCTTCACTCCTTCATCTCCTTTTCTGGTTCCTCCTACTCCTCTCTTCAAGCTTAGTCCTGAGCTTTATTTTCTTGTCTTTCTATATTCTATCCCTAGGTGATCTCATGTTTGTGCAAATGACTTCCAAATCTGCATATCTAGCTCTAATCTTTCCTCCTCAGTCCCATCTCTCTAATTGCCTCCCCCCCAGCTCTACTGCCAACACCTTAAATTTGACATGTGCCAGAATGTACTCATCTTCTTTAAATATACCTCTACTCTCAACGTTCCAGTTCTACTTACAGCACTGCTATCATCCTAGTAACCCAGTCTTAAAGCTTTGGAGTCACATCAGATATTTTCCCTAACGACCCACAGCCAATTAATTACAAAACCCTGTAGATTCTGCTTATACACTATTTCTCATATCTAATGTCTCCTTTGTACCTTGATCACTTCGCCTTGGACTATTGTAATAGCAACCTTCCTCTTCTTAATTTTTGTGTTCCAGTCCATTCTTCACACAGCTGGCAAGCCAGCCTTCCCACTGCACAGGTCTGATCATGAATTTAATTAAAAACAGCAACAACAGTAACAACCTCCAATGGCTACTTATAGCCTATCAGATAAAATATAAACTCCTTGCCATGGCATTTAAGACTCTGCACATTTTAACTCTAACCTGCCTTTCCCTTCTATGATCCAGTAAACTTGGACTACTCTCCATTCTTGTGCTGTTGTCTTCTGTTTTCTGCCTTTACCCAGACTGTCTTTCATGCATGGAATATGTTTCTCTGCTCCATTTTACTCATTGAAATCCTCCTTTCTTGAAGATTTCACTTGGATTCCAAATCTTCCTATAAAGCCTTCTTTTGGACCTCTCAGCAGAAATTACTCTTTCCCTCTTTAAATTTTCTTGGAGCTCTAGGAAAAATTTCTTTGAGTCATCCTCACTCATATGTATATGAGTGCTCACCTACATATAACATTCAATATTATGGGTACTTACTTATGAACATTTCATATCCTCCAAGTGAAAAATATAGCACCTTTGAGGGCCAAGGCTACCATCACTCATCTTTTTTATCTTTAGTGCCTAGCTCAGTGCTCTGCACATAGTAAGTTAAGCGTTTAAATTGTTTCTATTGAATTTTATTAAATGTCAGTGCCTTATAGTTTCTATGTAAGAGTGCAAGATATGAATAGCCGATTCATTACAAGTGCACATTTCATGAAACTATATTACCTTTCTGATGGTAAAACTTAAGTGTGAACAATTAAGTTACTGTCTATAAACCACCACCCAGGGTCACCACTTTCAGACATCTTATCCAATGTTCTGTTCAATTTTTAAAAGCTCTTCAACATTCATAAGGAATGATGAGGGAGGAGGCAGAATCCCTTATGAGACATTCTCATTGCCGTCACTTCCTAGATTTTATGGATAATAGTTATGTTTTATGGATAAAGTTATGTTAAGTATTTCATATCTTTACTTGCTTTTCTGTTCATTTATTGTAATTGTGCAAATTTATGGTATTGGAGAATTGTCTAGAGCAGCGGTTCTCAACCTGTGGGTTGCGACCCCTTTGGGGGTCAAATGACCCTTTCACAGGGGTCGCCTAAGACCATTGGAAAACACATATTTCCAATGGTCTTAGGAACCGAGATACCACTCCTCTATCCATCTCCATGTGGCGGGTCCGCCCACATGCAGATATGCACATGCAGATACGAGTATTAAAGGGTCACAGCATTAGGAAGGTTGAGAACCACTGGTCTAGAATAAAGATAGGTTAAAGAACCTACCTCCACACAGCTGGTAAAAGTCAGAGGCAGGTCTTAATTGAGCTTAGGTGTTTTTAATTCCAAGGCCAGTGTCCTGTCCACTATGCCACACTCCATCTAAGATTATGGTCTAAGTTCCACATATGGTCAAAAACCCTAGGTCCAGAACAAAAAACAGATAAATAATAGTGCTTTATTTAAATTTCATTTGAAAAAGAAACTTAAGGCTTCAGGTACTTCAGGAGTTAATACTATTAAATTTCTTTGAAAAAATAATACTATTTGATTTATCTCTGTCTCATTTTAGGAATCATGTGGAGCTCAGTTTACTATAAGAAATGATCCTGAAATAGCAAGGTCCGTATCGACCACTCAAGACAACCTCTTTTCTTCTGGTGTGTAAGCTTGTCACTCAGTATTAATTTGAAAGTTTTCCTTTTTTCTCTTAAAATTCAACATTCTTGGAAAGCAACTATCATTTATATAGTACATATCTTCTATGTATATTCAAAATCCTTTGCAATGTTAATGTTAATAATGATGATGAAGATGGTGAGCTACAGCGTGGAGGAGTGGATAGAGAGCTACCCTCTAAGTCAGGAGGACCATGGTTCATTTTACCTCTGATATATACAGGCTTTTTGACCCTGAGCAAGTCACTTGGCATCTTTGTGCCCCAAGGAAACTCCCTAAGGAGTTGTAGACTGGTTCCCCAGATACACTTAGTAAAAGAAATTTCCTCACCAGAAGTTCCTATACCAATGAAATAACAGATTTGGGACAGTAATGACAATCACAGTTTACTGTAAAGAAAGACCTTAGGGAGAAGTCTTCAGTATGCTGAAAGATTTGGGAGGACAGGAATAAGAATTGCACAGGACGAAGAAGTATGGATGGGGTGCAGTCTGTACCAGTATAGGGAATAATTTCATGTTCAATGAAATAAATAAATCACCTTGATCTATATTATCTTATTTAATCTTAACAGAAACACTGTGATGGAGGCAGTACAAGTAAAATAATTCCTCTTTTATAAACGAGCTAGACAAGGCTGGTCTCTAATCCAGTAAATGTCAATGCCAAGCCTAAGACTCAAGTCTTCTGATGCCAAATCTAGCACTTTTTTTAACAATCACAAATTAGGACTGGTGAAAGGTGTGTGTGGAGGGGTGAGTGTGTATGTGTGGGTGGGGGTGAGAGAGAGAGAAGAAAAGATAGGAGAGATAGAAGAGAAAGAAGGGAGAGGGAGAGAGTGTCAGTGAGAGTCAGCATCTGTGGAGAATAGATGAAACAGACCATAGGATAAAACTGAAAGGGACCTAAGAAGTGATCTGGTACAACGAGTAAATGACAAGAGCTCACTTCTGTACCATTCATCCCACCCCCCTCTAAAGATTTCCACATGGGAAACTCACGCTATCATAAGGCATTCCATTATACTTTTGGAAAGTTCTAATGGTTAGGAAGCTTTTCCTTCTATTAACCTCTCTTCCTCTCTGCTAATTCTTCTTCTGGGCTCAATTAAATGTAAGTGTCATCCTTCTTCCTTGTAAGGTCCTTCAGATGCTTCTCTAGTAATCCTTGTATGCCGTGATCATTATGCTTGTTGTGCTTACCTCGATCTGCTCTAGCACAGAGGTGCCAAATAGGGCGCTCCAACAACACTCCCATGTGGCCAGGACCAGATTAAAATATAATTGGAAAATATTTAACAGAATAGATAAAATATAGTAGGACATAGATAATATTAATATGTGGTTTTCTGAGTCACTGTGCAACCTGCAGGGATCCTAATGTACAGTTCAGTGGCCTCTGTTTCTGTCTGAGTTTGACACTACTGTTCTAGCATGTAAATGACCTTCCTAAATTCTGGCACCCAGAATTGGACAAAATACTCTAAATGTAATGTGGGCGGTTGAACTATGGCTTTCATTTTTTATGGACACTGTTACTTCCAATGGGCAGCTAAGTGGCGCAGTGGATAGAATGGCTGGGCCTAGAGTCAAGAAGACTCTTCTTCCTGAGTTCAAATCTAGCCTCAGACACTTACATCTGTGTGACCTTGGGCAAGTCACTTAAACCTGTTTGCCTCAGTTTTCTCATCTATAAAATGAGCTGGAGAAGGAAATGGCAGACCCCTCTAGTACCTTTGTCAATAAGACACAAAATGAGGTCATGAAGAATCAGACACAATTGAAACAACCAGACAACATACTTCCAATAATGAGACCAGGAATGACATTATACTTTTGCCATATCGTGTAGTTGGCTCATACAGAGCGTGAAAGACGCAGGTTTCCTTTCACATGAACGGTTGTCTTGCCACATTTATCCTGTGCTGTGCTATATCTTTCAACCCAAGTGTAGGACTTTACATTTATTCCTATCATAGTTCACTTTATTAAATTCAGTCCATTATGCTAGTCCAAAGGGTCTTAAACTTTTTTGATTCCTGGATGCATTTGGCAGTCTGGTAAAACCTATAGACCTCAGAACTGTGTTTTTAAATACATAAAATTACAAAGGAAAACAAGTATGTCAAAATAATATTAAAAAAATGTTTTGAAAGTTCACAGACCCCAGCTTAAGAATCCCTGCTCTAATCTGTTGAGACCTTTGGGGTTCTTACCTCTCATCCAGTGTGTTGGCTAACTCCTACCCCAGCTTTGTCTAAATATTTACAAAGTTGATAAACTTCCCATCTCAGATACTCCACTGAAGACTTCCATCCAGCCTGACATCAATCCACTGATGACTATTCTTTGGGGCTGACTGTTCAACCAGTTTCAAATGCATTTAACTATCATATCATAGAGCCCACTTTTCTCTATTTTGTACACAATGATTATCATGAGATACTTTCTCAGATATTCTACAGAAACTCTACAAAAACTTCTTTTGAGGCACCAATCTAATGACCTTGTCAAAAAAGGAAATAGGTTAATCTGGCAACCCAGACCGACTCAGATTGGTGACTACTTCCCCTAAGGACTCATAAACTTTCCCTTTAATCATGTGTTCTTCAGTTTTGTGAAAAATAGAAGTCAAGATCATGCATCAATAGTTTAAAAAGTACACCTTCTACTTTCTGAAAATCAGGAAGGTGTTGCCCCATTTCTAGTCTTGTAACATCTTTCCCATGACTTATATTTTTTTAAAATCACAAGCAAATATGTAAAGTGCTTTGAATACGTAAAGTGATTTGAAAACATTATAACTCCATATAAATGCTAACTATTATTATTACTATTATTATCACATTCTCACATTCACAAATTGTTTCATTAATTGGGGAAGTATCTTCCATGGGCATGGTGATCTGCAGTCATTTTAACAAGCTAAGCTCTCTGTCTCCATCTTCCCATTTTTCAGTTCCCCGTTCCCCATCCCCCATTTTTATTCTATAATTTCCAATCCAAATACTCTCTTTGGAAGAAAAAATAAAAACAAAATAGAAGTTGTTACTCTTTGATTAGGTCTCCCTTCTTTTTGATTTTCAAGTTCAATTCTTTTTGATCATATCTAAAAGTCACTAGGGAAATATATTCTTCATGGCCCCTATTAAATATATTCTGTCTCTGACCAGTGCTAATTAGATTAGACTAGATCCATTTGACCTAGGAATCCACTATTCACCTATCCAGACCTCATTCTGAAACACCATCATAGCAACTGTTCTCTTCCCCTATCTGTCTTTTTTCTTTTCTGCATACTATTGTTACTACTACCACTATTACTACTAACACCACTATTATTACTACTACTGTTAGCAGTACTACTACTGCTTCTCCTACCACTACCTTCACCATCACTGCAACCACCACTACTATTGCCACCACTAGGATCACCACTACCACCACTAACACCACTAACACAACTTCTACTACTATTACCACCACTACCACTATTACTACTAATACTACCACTACCACCATCACCACCACCACTATTATTACCACTACCACTACTACTACCACTACCACCATCACTACTGCATACATACACATGTAATCTCATTTGACCCTTATAATTCTATGAGATAGATGCTATTATTAACCCCATTTTGCAAATGAAGCTCATCTCTTAATTCGGCAACTGTGACAAAAATACCGCCTGTTCTTTGGTTGCTTTCTTAGGCCTTCATAATCTCTAGGGATGCTTTGGTTATTTTGTCTTCATGTGAATCACCAGAAATTCCCGTCCGTTGTCAAGTTTGGCAGCTATTGGGACACTCTCCATGATATCCGTGGTCCATCTGGAGACAATAGCATACCTTCTCTTTTTTCATGCTAAGTCACCATATGAACATGACAGCAGTAAGCTGCCAACTACCACATTCTTTTCTCTATAACCAGTACTAGATGCCTTCTTTCTTGGCAACACAGGTAGATACTCATCTTCATTTCACAAGAGACTGCTTCCTACCTAATTCAATTAGACTCACAATGAGTTCCTACCTGCTCCAGGAATACTTTCCCAACCTATTTATTGTTAGTATTCTCCTTCTCCTGAAGACATATCAACTGCCCTCTTCTGAGCAGTGTTGTATTCCTTGGTAAAAGTTAAGGTATCTAAGCGCAAGGACTGGTTTTCATCTTGCCTTGGTATTCCCAACCCTGAGCCGGGTGCCTTTTATACAGTAAATGCATGTTGACATGAACTTAATGGAACGGGGCTTCCAGAGTGATGTAAGGGATATTTTGCAATAAGACAACCTAATGAAAACTTTGTGTTTTACAGTGCAAAATCAGGAGTATTCAACACTGCCTCATTCTGCAGCAAATCACAGCTGGGATGGCAACATTTCTTCAGTCCAAAGGGCTAAATTTTGTAGCCACCAGACATCTACTTCAACAGTAATGCAGCCACTCAGAGCTGAAGGAAATTCAGGTAAAACACTTGCTACTTGATATTTTTAAGTGGCATTGTTGGCTATATGAATGATCAATAAGTGTGTCTCATAGTAAGCCTGATTATCTTGTCCTTAATTCCATCATGATGATGATGATGATGATAACAAAATAATAATAATTACAATTAACATTTATGTAGCCCTTTAAGATTTGCAAAGTGCTTAACAAATACTACCTCATTTAAACCTCATAACAACCCTGGGAGGTAGGTGTTATTATTATTATTATTATTATTATTATTATTATTATTATTATCCCTATTTTACAGATGAGGAAACTGAGGAAAAGGTTAAGTGACTTGCCCAGGGTCACACTGCTAGGAAATTACTGAGACCAAGTTTTTACTCATGTCTTCCTCTCAGTCCAGAGCTGTCTACTATACTACCTGCTGCCTATATTCATTGACACATTGTGTATTACCATGCTGAAATGTAATTAGTGACATTACTCAAGACAGTGTTGCACGAATATCTAACTGTGGAAAAAGATAAAGAACAGTATCTTAAGAATTTCCTATGAGTTAATTCTTAAAACTGTGGAGTATTCAAGCATCAGAACATTCAAATCATATTTTCTTTGGAGAAAAGGAATTTTAATGCTAGTTACATAGGGTGATACAGAAATGAATAAGGCTTGATCATTGTCCTCAAGAAGCTTTCAGTCTAACAGGAAAGGTAACATTTGTGCTCAAAAAAGTTACAATATACATTAGACTCCTAAGTGCAAAAGATATTTTCAACTGAGATAAAATGAGATCAGGCAGAGCTGCTGGAGAAGGTGGCATTTGAAGTGGGCTTTGATGGGTAAGATTTCAGTAGAGTTGGTCAATAGTACCCACCAGACATGGTTAAAATAGAGGAAATAAAAGAATAAAAGCAGCCTAGTATGACAAGAATAAAATCACATTTTAACTTAGAAAAGAAAATCTTTTAACCTGAAGGACTATTTTCTTAAACTAAAAAAATTACACATCTTTTTTTTTAATATTTACGAAAGATGTTCCAGATGTGAAAGGAATACCCCAACTTTCCAGCACTGCTCTCATTGTGACTTTCACTTCCCTTCTCCATCTAGAGCAGCAGTTCTCAATCTGTGGGTTATATTCAGTTTGTAACAATGAAAATACATCCTGCGTATCAGATATTTACATTACAATTCATAACAGTAGCAAAATTACAGTTATGAGGTAGCAACGAAAATAATTTTATGGTTGGGGGTCACCACAACATGAGGACCTGTATTAAAGGGTCGCAGCATTAGGAAGGTTGAGAACGACTCACCTAGAGGATCCATGCCTAATAATTATAATCTTTGCTTAGGAGGTGCTAGTGAACCATTAGAGGATTTTTTTAAGCAGAAGATTGATAGGATTTCTACCCCCCAAAAAAAGTAAAAAAAATACCTTGCTGTAAGTTCACATCTGTCTTTTGTATTTTTTCCCCATTAGACCCCCTGTCAGAGAGTCAGGGAAATGATGTTGTCCAGCAGTGGATCCAAAGCAAAAGGGAAGACATTGTGAACCAGATGACTGAAGCTTGCCTCAACCAGTGCCTGGATGCCCTCCTCTCTAAGGATTTGCTTATGAAGGAAGACTATGAACTTATTAGCACCAAACCTACAAGGACATCAAAAGTCAGGCAAATGCTGGATACCTCTGACATTCAAGGAGAAGAGTTTGCCAGAATTATAGTACAGAAATTGAAAGATAACAGACAGTTGGGTCTTCAGCCTTACCCAGAAATATCTATGGTTTCTAGGGGAACATCTTTAAATTTATTCCAAAACAAAAGCTTTTAAGTGTTTGCTTAACAGGAGGCAAAGTCAATTTAAGAAAGGACTTTTTTTCTCTCTCTCATGCTTCAGCTACAACTTTAATTACAAACAATATTTTGAGAATTAGTATACCACTGGGATCTCTTTTAAAGTTAATATAATTATTTCTGGATTCAACCCATAGGACGTCAGAGTATTTTTTTATGAAGATAAGTGGAGAACCTTCACTGTAGTAGGTAGCTTACGATATTGTGTTTTGTAAATTGATGTTGTTTTAAGGCTAAAGTAATTATAACTTGTTCATAAAAAGTATTGTATGATATTGTATTTTTCTGATGTAAGCCATTTCTACAATTGTTAGCTTTATGAAGTATTTATTACTTGCTTAAAATACATTATGTTTCAAAAAGCATTTCTTTGTTCATCCAGTAACAAAAGCAGCAGTAGCAGCTACAACAATAACAGTAATAATTTACATTTATATAGCACTTACCATATGCCAGGCACTGGGCCAAGTGCTGTAACTATTATCTTACTTGATCTGCACAATGACTCTGGAGGTAGGTGCCGGTTTTGTTTGTTTGTTTTGTTTTTTTGGGGGGGGGAGGCAAGGAAATTGGGGTTAAGTGACTTGTCCAAGGTCACACAGCTGGTAAGTGTCAAGTGTCTGAGGTCACATTTGTACTCAGGTCCTCCTGACTCCAGGGCCAGTGCTCTATTCACTGGACCACCTAGCTGCCCCTAGATGCTGTTTTTAATCTCCATTTTAAAGATGAGAAAACAGAGGCAAACAGAGGATAAGTGTCTTGCCTAGAACCACAAGGGCTAGGAAGTGTCTGAAGCAAGATTTGAACTCAGTTTTTCCTGACTCCAGGCTGAGTAATAGTACAAAAGCATTTAAGTACTTCAGGGATCTATCTTCCTTTTGGAAATGTGACCACTTCCACCATGAATGCAAGATGGAAGTTCCTTTTAAATTTAGGAGTTTGGGGGATTTGGGTTTGTTGTTTTTGTTTTTTTTAACTAAATCTGTGATTAATTTCTTTGATTTATGGAACTCCTGGGTGAGGAAACTCCCTGTACCAATGCAAATTTTACACCTCTTCTGCCATTTACAGTTAGGGGATGTTACTTGAAGAACTGAGAGTTTAAATAATTTGCCCAGAATCACAGTACAAGTATGTATCAGAATCTTGACTTGAACCCAGACCTTCCTTGCATGGAGACAGTCTATTTAAAATCAAGCAAGGTGGCACAATGGATAAAATGTGGGCCTTGGAGTCAGAAAGACCGGAATTGGAATCCTACCTCAGACACTTATCTGCTGTGTGACTCGGGGGCAAGACACTAAAAGAACCTCTTCGTGTCTCAATGGTTTTGAGGATCAAATTCATTAATAACGCAATTAAAAGCTTTTTCAAACCTTAAAATGTTGTATAAACATTGGCTGGTATAATTAATATTGTCACTACCACACACTAGTAATATCACTACCACACACTACCTCTCTTAGATAGTTTCCATTCATTATTGTGGCCAGAAAACACGTCACCATGTGTCTTCTTTGAACTTGACTGGCCTCCTCCTTAGACTGTGATGTGGCACAGTGAATAGGCAGCCTAGCTCTCAAATAAGGGGATCTAGGGTTCACATATTAATTCAGACTCTTAATACTTGTGTAACCTTGGATAAGTCATTTACCTTCCAGGGACCTTAATTTCTTTATCTTCAAAATGGCTGGATGACCTGTAAAATGCTCTTTAGCACTAGATATGTGATCCTCCAGACTGCCCGTCCCTAGGCCGATAGTCAAAGCCTTCCCATCTTAGTAAGAACTGGTGGAGTTTGTGTTTCCCTGGCATAGCCTCCCAAATCCAGGGGCACCAGGCCTCTGAGCCATCCCCCATTCGACAAACTCCAGTGATTCCCTGTTGCTTCTATGATCAAATATAAAATTGTCTTTCTGGCAATCCAAGTCCTTCATAGTGACTCCTCCCCCAATTTTTCTTCTTAAACTTGATCTCCAAAATGTACTCTTTGACCCAGTGACTCTGGTCTCTTGCGGCTCCATGAACAAGACACTCCATGTCTCAGCTCTGGGTATTTCTCTGTCCCCCATGCCTGGACTGCTTTCCCTTCTAGCCTCCCTGACTTCCTTCAAATCCCTACTAACCTTCTCCCTTCTACTGGAAGCAATATGACAACCTCTCTGACTTCTTCCTTCTGTTAATTATTTCCTATTTAGCCTGAATACAGCAGGTTTGTATATATTCATTTGCTTGTTGCCACTTCCCCATTAGATTGTGAGACTCTTGAGGGCAGGGATTGTTTTACCTCTTTTTGTATCCCCAGCCCTTAGAACAGTGCCTGACACGTAGTAGGCACTTAATAAATGTTTATGCATTAGGCAAGATTGACTGGGTGGGAAAACTTGGAAATGCCTTTCCTATCCACAAATACCATTGATTTCCTAATCGGAGACTTCAGAGATCACCTGGCCCAACCTCCTTAGTTTACAGATGGGGAAAGGAAATCCCTCAGAGGGTAAATGACTTGCCCATGTGGCAGAGATAGGATTTGAAGCCAGGTCTCAAAATCTAGTGCTTTCCACTATGATGGAATCCTAATTAAGCTGCTCTTAGCCCCGGTATTCTAACTTCGTTATAGGCCGGGCCCCACTGAATGGCAGTCCCATTGTACCTACCTACTCCCCCTGCCAATGTCCTAACTTCTTCATATATGCCTCACTGCTCAATGGAATAACAGGTGTGTCCCTGAATTCTTAGTTCCCACAAAAACAGTAGTTGTGTTCATATGATGGGAACCTAGCTACTACCTCTACCTCATCACTGCCCCCAGACCCATTCCCACAGAAACAGGTGTGTTCTTGTATTCAATCACATTCACATCATCCATCTAGCCCAAGACAGGACCACAATACCTAACTCTCTGTCTTAACGAGACAGGACCACAATAGCTAGCCAGTTGGAGGGCAGAGTGACCAAAATGTTTAACCACTGAACCATAGATGGGACCCCTCCTCCATTACCTAATCCCTTAACAAACTCCTCCTGCCTTTTTAATATTAATGATATTCCTCTATTCTATGTAAATTTCTGTTATGTAATTGCATCTTTACCCTATAAAAATCCATCTTGATTTCTCTAACTTTCTAGTTCCTCTTGGAATTGAGCCCACTTCATGACAGGCATCAATCTCAATAAATGCCTATACTTGGATTATAGGTGGTCTGACTCTGAATTGTTTAAGACACTTCCACCACAACACATCATGAAACCACAACAGTTTTAGGATGGGCAGAGACCCCACCTCAACCGTTTTTGGAGTCCCTGGGTTTAAACCACAACAACTAGCCCAATGATGATACTGATACCTATAAACTATGGTTTCATCTTTTTTTTTTTTAGTTTTCCACTCCAAAGTTCAAAATGCACAATATTCTTTTTTCTAAATTAATTTATTTATTTACTTTTAGTTTACAAGATTCAGTTCCACAGTCCTTTGAGTTTCAAATTTTCTCCCCTCCTTCTTCCTCCCCCCACCACGCCAGCATACAATCAAGTATAGGATCTGCAAATACTTTCACATTGGACATTAGTCTGGTTGTATAGAAGGGTTGTAACCAATGGAGTAAACAGTGGGAAAAAGGAAAGAAAACCAAGCATGGAAAAGAATGCTAGCATGTAGATTGCTTCAGTCTCCATTTAAACTCTATTCTTTCTAGATCTTTCTCTAAATGTAGATATCTTCTTCTATCCTGAGACTTGTAGAGTTGTCTTATAACTGTGCATTGCTGAGAAGAGTCCAGTTTTTCA
>CM053580.1:464063396-464082103 GCA_028627135.1 Pseudochirops cupreus
GATACAACCCCAGAAGTGGTATTACTGGGTCAAAGTGTATGCAATTATTTATAGCCCTTTGGGCATAGTTCCAGATTGCTCTCCAGAATGGTTATATCAGTTCACAGCTCCACCAACAATGCATTAGTGTTCCAATTTTTCCACGTCCCCTCCAGCATTTGTCATTTTCCTGTTTTGTCATCTTAGCCAATCTGGCTGGAGAGATGTGGTACCTCAGAGTTGTTTTGATTTGCATTTCTTGAATCAATAGTGATTTAGAGCATTTTTTCATATGCTTATAGATATCTTTAATTTCTGCCTCTGAAAATTGCCTGTTCATATTCTTTAACCATTTATCAATTGGGGAATGACTTGTATTCTTATAAATTTTACTTAATTCCCTGTATATTTTAGAAATGATGCCTTTATCAGATACACTGGTTGTAAAAACTCTTTCCCAATTTCCCGCTTCCCTCTTAATCTTGGTTACATTGGCTTTGTTTGTACAGAAACTTTTCAATTTAATGTAATTGGGATTATCCATATTGGATTTTATAATATTCTCCAACTCTTCTTTGGTCATAAAGTCTTCCCTACTCCATAAATCTGACAGGTAAACTATTCCTTCCTTTCTCAGATTACTTACAGTATCAGCCTTTATACCTAGATTGTGCACCCATTTAGACTTGACTTTGGTGTATGGCATTAGATGATGGTCTATGCCCAGTTTCTGCCATACTATATTCCAATTTTTCCCGCAGTTCTTGACTTTAAAATAGTTGCAGCCAGTTTGCATTTTATTCTCATTATATATTAGTATCAAAATTTAATTCTATTTGGATTAGCACTACATATTTCCATTACACTAGAACCAATTGCCATGTTATTATTACTTTGTATAGTGCAAATTTGAACATGTGATCACTTTAGGGGATTCATTTTTTTGTACATATCAGGACCCAGCTGTAATTGAGCGAACCCTTGGGAGCTAATGAGATCCACAAGAGAGAGAGCTTAGAGAGAGAAGTCCTTAAGACAGAAACCTGGGAGACACCCACACTAAAGAGAACAGGATATAGAGGAGAAGAAGGAAGAGGAGAATTCAGACAGAAAGGGGAAAGCAGTATCTGAAAAGCCAAGGAAAGAGAATATCCAGGAGCTATGGTTGGTTAGCTATCAAAACCTGTAGAGAGGTCCAAGAGGATGAGGATGGAAAAAAGACCATCAGACTTAGCAAATAAAGCTATAATTAGTATTCTCTGAGAGAACACTTTCAATAATGGGATGAGGTCAGTGTTTTCAAGGTGTTGAGAAGTGAATGAGAATTTAAAATGTGAAGGCAGCAAGTGTAGGACAATTATTCCTCAAAGTTTTGGTGTGAGGATTTATAGATGGCAAAGAGGCCTTGGAGCAAGTATTCACTCTCCAGATTCCAGTAGAGCTGAACAATTCTGGACAATCATAACTAATCTGGGTTAGTTTAATTTATGTGTCCTGGGCCTTTCTCTATCTCTTTGAATTATTATTTATCCCTGAGCCCACAGTGACCATGAGGAAGAGACTGGCAGAGTATTTTTTGATCTTGACACATGAGAGGGTGAATGCCCCTCCATCTTCACCTGGGGTCTCAAGGAACATGTGATTCCAATAGATCAGAAGCCTTAACATAGGAAAGAGAGGGACACAATCTGTACTCTTCAACATCCAGGGTTGACTTCTTCTTTTCCTTCTATAGATTCTGAACATCAGACTTTTTGGCTGCCATGACCATAATTAGGGGAAATGACTGATGGTCTTGTTTATAGACTACTGAGCTTCTGCTTGGTAAAAAGGAAGGAGCTGGGTCTGTGGCTATGGTGGCAGCAACTTCTGTCACTGTTACAGCAAGAGATGTTACTATTGTGTGAGTGAAAGACTGGAAATCAGAAATGTGGGAGAGATTTCTGTTCTGGAGCAAAAGATGGGATGGGAGCCATAAGGAGAAAAATGTGAAGTTTCCAGGACAGCCAGCTGTTGTAAATCCCATTTGGCTTGGAGTTCCCTCCCTACTTTTCCTACTTTCCCTTGTTTCTTGTCTGTGATCTTGAGGTAAGGATGAACACTCTCCTGTCACTTATCCTCCTGAAGCTGGCACAAATGCAAGTGATTCCTTCTGCTCCCTCTCCAAAATTCCCACTGATCTCTCTCCAAAAACTAGAAAGGACAAAAGGGAAAAGTTTGAAGCCATGACTAGGGATGGACTTCTCTAATCAGGAGTGTTTGATCTACTTCCTTTCACCTAATGCTGTATACTATATGACATGACAAGTGTACAGGTGATGTGAATATAGTGGGTTCTGAAGGGACCTCAGCCTGAGTGGGACCTTATGAGTTATGATCAGGTCAAAAGTGTCATAATTTAACATTTCAATAAAATTCAATTTCATCCCTCAGGTGAATTCTAGACATGGCCAGTTGGGGTTAAGGCAAAGTACTAGGTGCTATTAAAACAGTAGAATGGAACAAGTAAGATACTGACCTTCTGGAAGGCCTGGGCTCAAATCCTACCTCAGATACTTAATGAACTACGTGACCCTAGGCAAGTCACTTGATGTTTCTGTCCCTCAACTTCCTTATCTCTAAAATGAGGGGCTTGGTCTCCATGGACTCTGATGTCCCTCCTAGCTCTAAATTTTGTATCCTACGAAACCATGGGCTTGGTAGTGAGGGGGGGAAAGGCTGGGCACTTGCAGGTGAGTTCCTTCTAGTGTACAGGCTTTTAGGAAGTTTCTCCTGTACATTCCTCAGAGATAAACTGATGAAAACACTGGAGCTGGTGGCTCAAGGAAAGTCCTTCTTTGGTGGCCAACTAAGACATTGTATGCCCTTGCTGAACAATTAATACAATTACACACCATCATCTTGCAAGCTTAATGTAAGCTGTACTTGAGCCACATACACATATTTTAGACTATTTGTACTGTGTCACATCAGTAAATACCTGGACATAGGATGCCAGGGGCCAGATTGAAGCATAATCCTTACTATAGCTTCATCTCAATATTTTAGGTAATAAGGCATAGACCAAAAAATTCCTCTGGAAATTATGCTCTGAATCCAAACTGATATTTGAGGTACCAATCCTTTCTTGTCAGTTGTCTGAGACCTCAGTTCTTTTAGCAGTAGCCATGCTGTCTTTGAGAATACTTTAAGCAGAAACTTCTTAAGACAATTCACCACAAGCAAAAATGCAACGTCATTGTTCCATCCTATGCTTCTCAGAGAAAAACTTTTAAGAAAATGACAACAACCTAAAGACTTGTTAGGAAATCAGATTTGCAGTTTGCAGAATTGCAAATGTATTCACAATCATTCTGATCTGACCTAATTGAGTTGTTTAGAATATGAAATGGTTACAAAAGAAATGTTTCCAAACCTCCTTCCAAAAAACAGCTCTTCAATCTTTGGGGCTTTAGATGACATAATCACTTTCTCTTGGCTGGGTCAAATTTCAACATCTGGTTAAGCTGAGATTACTGAATGTAGAAAAATTTGGAAACCAAACTGTCATCAAAGACTTTGGATCATAGAATAGCAAGATAAGAACTGAAAAGGAATTTAAAGATCATGATGATAATAAAATTGTTGTTTCAGATGTTAAAAAGCAAAGAGCACAGTATCACAGCAAAACTAGAAAACTACTGCTTCAAGGAAGGGTTGTAATGTTCATTGGTGGAGACATTGTGCACCTGTACAAAATCACAGGTCCTTAAACTGAAAAGTCTGTGCATCCTGTGCCAGGTTAAATGCTTCTGTACTAAGTGAATTTAATGACTTTCCATCCAATCTCTAGGAACTAACAAATAAAGATAGAACCATCATTTCAACAGCCATATACAAGACATCCAGACAACTATTGAATAAGTATGTGTGTAAAATGAAGTTTACATGCTATCAATCAATAAATAAGCATTTTTAAGTGCCTATGTGCCAGGAACTCCGCTAAACTGGGGATACACAAAAAGGCAAAAGATAGCCCTTGCCCTCAAGGAGAGTGATCTAATGGGGGAAACAACATGCCAAAAAATATGTGCAAAGCAAGATACAGGAGGGAAGGCACTGAAATTAAGAGGGGTTGGGAAAGACAGTGTAGAAGGTGAGATTTTATTTGAGACTTAAAGGAAGCCAGAGAAGACGGTCTGTGAAGTGGAGGAGAGAAAGCACTTCAGGCATGAGGGATAGCCAGAGAGAATGCCCAGAGCCAAGAGATGGAGTAACATTGTCGAACAGCCAGGAGATCAGTGTCTCTAGGTTGAAGAGTAAATGCCAGGTATTAAAGTATAAGAAGGCTGGCAAGATAGGAGAGGGCTAGGTCATGAAGGGCTTTGAATGCCAAACATAAAATTTTGTATTTGCTTCTGGATGCAATAGGAAGTCACTGGAGTTTATTGGGTAGCAGTATTGGAGGTGACATGATCTGACCTGTATTTTAGGAAAATCGTTTTAGAGGCTGAAAAGAAAATAGATTGGAGTGGGGAGAAATTTGAGGCAGACAGATCCACCAGCCAGCTGTAGCAGTAATCCAGGTGTGAATTGATGAGGACCTGCACTAGAGTGGTCAAAGTGTCAGAGAGAAGGGGATGTATTCAAGATATGTTGCAAAAGTGAAATCAATAAGCCCTAGCAACAATTTGGATATTGGAGATGGGAAATAGTGAGGAATCCAGGATGACTCAGGTTTTGAGCCTGTGGGACTGGAAGCATGGGTGTTGCCCTCTACAGTTATAGGAAAGGCAAGCCAGAAGGGAGGGTTTAGGGGAAAAGATAATGAGTTCTATTTCAGATATATTGAGTTAAAGATGTCTACTGGACATGTAGTTGGAGATGTCTGAAAAGCAGCTGGAGATGTGAGATTGGAGATTAACAGAGTAATCAGAGCAGAAAATATGGATCTGAGAATGAGCACAGAGGTGGGACAGGAACAACCAGGTGGTACAGTGATAGAGCACTGAGGTTGGAATCAGGAAGATTCATCTTCATAAGTTTAAAAATCAAGCCTCACACACTTACAAGCTGTGTGACCCTGGGCTTAACTTAACCCTTTTTTTTCTTAGTTCCTCATCTGTAAAATGATTTGGAGAAGGAAAAGACAAACCACTCCCACATCTTTAGTTAGACATGACCAAAAGTGACTGAACCACAACTGCATAAAGATGGTACATGGGAGCTGATGGTTGTTGTTGTTTGTCTTTTGTTTTCAAAGAAGACCTTGACACCAGGAAGGTGATGGCATGACTTGCAAATGAATTGGATTTAAGTGAGGGAGGGCTATGCAAAGTGCCCAGCCTCACTTTCTTCTCTGGGGCCATCTGTATCCAGTGGCAAGATACAAATCAGGATGACTGGAAGTGGCCCTGGATGCAGTGGGAGGTCTTGACCTTTTTAAGCTTTCAAAAAAGTCACAGGTCTCAGATTGAAGGCTAGGTAAGAAATTAGACAAAGAATGGCTTATTTTACCTAGTTAAAAAAAATAAATCTGGGAGAAAAAGACTTTCAGGGTTTCTGTCTGAAACAGAAACAATCGCTGTTTATATTCACTTTAGCTATCTGGGTCCAAACAATGACCCCTACATGGAGCTTGGTTTGGGATCTATTGTTGGCCAGAGTGAGAGTCAGAGTGAATTGGGTTTATGGTATGGCTCTTAAGAAGGGAATCTCTCTAGTAAATCCCAAGATATCTTTTAAGGCTTCAGCAATCATATTTATATTCCTTTGGGCAGAATACTTTATTATTGGATAATTCAGTAATAACGAGGATCAAATCATTTAGCTATTTTTAAATGGAATGAGTGATTCCACACATTCTAATTGAGAGACACATAGGAGATCTATAATCTATAACCACCTAGGCACATTAGCACAGTGCCTGGAAGATACTAGATGCTACATAAATGTGTGTTACACATAAATACAAATGGGTGATCGATCTAGCAAAATACATAACTGTAATGAGCTGCCTCATAAAGTGGTGAGTTCCCTTTCACAGTAAAAGATCAGATAACTGTTTACAATGTTGTTGAGTGGATTCATGTCTCAAAGAAAGGACCACTGGACTCTCTGATTTCTGAGGTGTTTTCTCATTCTTTCATATTATGGCCCTATGTCCCGTTGCCTGAATGTATAATTTTGTAAAATCATAGTGATTTTTAAAAGATAGAGGGGAATGGGGAGAGACTTTTTAAATTTCCTAACATAAACATACATGTGATTTTCTGTTGGTAGGGAACAATTTTTGGAATTAATAAAAAGAAAACTATTTCCACTAGGAAATAAATCATAGATCTCACAGACTATTCTCAGCCTCTAGCAGTGATAAAAACCATAGTCCCAGCAATTGTTTTCCCCCAGGGTAATGTTATACTGTTGTAAACTCTCCTATGAGAATGGTAGTTTCATAACACTGTACTTATCTAAATCCACAAGAAATGAAAATGTCAGAGGGTTCCTGATCCCATGCACTTACCTCAGAATTCTAAGTTACCCAGTTGCTCCATTCCTTCCATTAAAATAGAACATATCTGTAACACAATCTTTTAGTGGGCCCTGGCAAAGAAAATAGTCTGAAACCCAGGGTTCCTTCCCTTCTACATAGACTGTAATGGGTTTAGCTATGGTATTACACAACTAAAGCTTGCCGTTAACTAAAATGAGGAAATTCAAGCCCTAAAAATAGCAAATTTGGAGAGATGGAGACAAGACAGTGGAGTTGAGGGAGGATTCTAAGCAAACTCTTTCAATATTCCTTCCAAAAAAATTTTTTTTAATATTGTGTTAAATCTAGTTCTAGAGAAGCTTACCCAATAAAAGGTCAGGGAGACATTTTTCCAGCCCAAGACAACTTAGACAATCAGAAGGAGAGGTATATGACATTGGGGTGGAAGCTGGCCCAGAGCATAAGGGGAAATATCAGCTGTGAACCTTGAAGACAACAGCAGCAACAGCAATAATAGAAGCAGCAGCAGTCTTGAGAGCTCACTGAACAAAGTAACTCCTTAAAAAGCAAAATTAGCCAAATGGCAAAAGAGGTATAAAAGTTCACTGAAGAAAATCAATACTTAAAAATTAGAATTGGACAAATGGAAGCCAATGACTCCATGAGACATCAAGGAAAAATAAAAGAAAGTCAAAAGAACAAAAAAATACAAGAAAATATAAAATATCAGAAAAACAAATGACTTGGAAAATAGATTGAAGAGAGATAATTTAAGACTTTTAAATTTTGGACTACCTGAAAGCTATGGTCATAAAAAGAGCCTAGACATCATATTTCAAGAAATTACAAAGGAAAACTGTCCTGATATTTTAGATCCAGAGGGTATAATAGAAAATGAAATAATCTACCGATCACCTCCTGAAAGAGATCCCAATATGAAAACTCCCATGAATATTAGAGCCAAATCCCAGAGTTCCCAGGTCAAGGAGAAAATATCATAAACATCCAAGAAAGGAACAATTAAAAAATTATGGAACCACAGAAAGGATCACAAAAGATTTAGTAGCTTCCAAGTTAACAATGCAGAGGGCTTGGAATATGATATTATTCCAGAAGGCAAATGAACTAGGATTACAATTTACAATAACCTACACAGAAAAACTGAGTATAATCCTTCAGGAGGAAAAACAAATATTTAATGAAATCGAGGACTTTCAAGCATTCCTGATGAAAAGACCAGAGCTGGATAGAAAATTGGACATTCAAAGACAAGAATCAAGAGAAACACAAAAAAAGGAAACATGAAAGAGAAATCATATGGGAGTTAATATGGTTAAACTGTTTACCTTCCTGTATAGGAAGATGATACCTGTAACTCCTAAGAACTTGATCATTTTTAGGGTAGATAGGAGTCTACGTAGATAGAGGGCACAGGTCCAAGTCGATTATGTTGGGATGATCTTTTAAAAAGAATGAGAAGCTTATATCAAATGTGAAGTGTTTAGAATAGTGTCTAACACATAGTAGGCACATAATAAATGTTTATTATCCATTATTCCACAGACCCTTGGAGTATAAGAGATGTATTCACTATTGATTACAATAAAGTAGCACAAATGGTTCCCAATAGTGTCAGGAAAATAGGCTGCTCCTGATAAAGTGCAGTGAACATACTTTTTTCTTAGATCAAAAACAAACTCTGTTTGGTTCTCAACCTGTGGGTTGCTGCCACTTTGGGGGTCGAACGACCCTTTCAAAGGGTCACAGGGGTCGCTTAAGACCATCAGAAAACACATATTTCCTATGGGCTTAGGAACCGAGACACTGCTCCTCTATCCATCTCCAGGCAAGTCCACCCACATGCAGATACGCCCACATAGGAGTATTAAAGGGTCGCGGCATAAGAAGGTTGAGAACCACTGGTCTAGATTAATCCATTCCTTCACCATGGATGATGATGATGATGATGATGATGATAACTAGTATTTATGTAGCACTTTAAGGTTTTCAGAGCGTTTTGTAAATATTGTCTCATTTTATCCTTATGACAACTTAGGAGATAGATGCTATTATTATCTTCATTTTATAGAGAAGGAAACTGAGGTAGACAGATACTGTGACTTGCCCAGGGTAACATAGCCAGTTAAGAATCTGTGGCCAGAATTGAACTCAGGTTTTTCAGGTCCAGCACTCTGTCCCCTGAGTCACTTGGCTGCTGCTTGTATTAACTTTATGTAGAATCCCTTTTTCTACCCCCTCAACTTAAACGGGTCCTCAGAGGACAGCTTTACCAGATGTAGAGCTCACTGTAAACTGCATTCCTGAACCTATAGCTTAGCAGTCATCACTGAAGCATCTGTTTACCTTGTCAGAGGATATAATTAGGTCAAAGCAAAGGCATTTACTGGAAAAGTGTGGCAATATTTACATTGGAACTCGGCTATAACATTGCCACACCCCAACAAACTTAAGGTTCACTCACATAAACACACAATGCCATATTTTCCTCAACCAATGAGAAAAGTAACTTCAGTATAGAAATTAGGCATTAGAGGGCCACATGTGAGAAACGCTTTTGGATGTGTTTGTGCGGATGTGGATGTATGTGTGTATATATCCACACATATACATGTGCGTGTGTGTACATGTATGTGTGTTTTGACATATACATACATGTGAAATCATATTATACATACTTCTGCTTATCAGTTCTTACTCTGGAAGTGGATAGTATCTTCCTTTATAGGTCCTTTATAGTTGATCTGAGTATCTGTGATACTCAGAATAACTTAGCTGTTCACAATTGTTGCTGTTTACTACATATAATGTTCTCTTGGTTCTGCTCATTTCACTCTTTGTTATTTCATGCAAGTCTTTCCACATTTTCCTAAAATCATCCAGTTCATCATTTCTTGTGGCACAGCAATATTCCATCACAATCATATACCACAACTTTTTCAGCCATTCCCCAACTGATGGGCATCCTCTCAATTTCTAATTCTTTGCCACCACAAAGAGAGCTGCTATAAATATTTTGGAACACATAAGTTCTTTCCCTTTTTCCCTGATAATCTTTGGAAACAGATCTAATAGTGATATTGCTGGGTCAAAGGATGCGCACAGTTTTATCTTTGGGTATAATTCCAGATTGCTCTTCAAAATGGTTAGATCACAGTTCCACCAACAGTGGATCAGTGTCCCAATTTTTCCACATCCCTTCCAATGTTTATTTTCCCCTTCTGTCATTTAGCAGTTTCTAAGATGATATCTCAAAGTGTTTTAATTTGCATTTTTCTAATCAATGGTGATTTATAGCATTTTTTTCATATGACTACATATAGCTTTGATTTCTTCATCCAAAAATTGCCTGTTCATATTCTTTGACCATTTTATCAATTGGGAAATGACTCATATTCTTATAAATGTGACAAAGTTATGGATCAAAGATCATCTTGAGAAGGTAGATGATGACACTTCACTTATGCTGTCCAGATTAAAATAACAATGTTCACTCAAACCTATCAATTCCTCAAAAAGAATAATTAATATAAATAAAAGTTGCTGTTAAAATAATTACTCTTGGAGCAACTAAGTGGCACAGTGAATAGAGTACCAGCCCTGGAGTCAAGAGGACCTGAGTTCAAATCCAGACTCAGACACTTAACACTTACCAGCCGTGTGACCTTGGGCAAGTCACTTAACTCCAATTGCCCTGCATCCTCCCCTCCAAAAAAGCAAAAAAAAAAAGTTACTTACTCTTGACCTACTAAACCAACTCTCATCTGGCCCACTTTGACTTCTAAAAATATTCTTCTATGGGTCTTCCAGTATGGCATGTCCTCAGCACTATGTTTAAAAGAAAACAAGAAGCAATTTATTATCTCCAACTGAACTAAGTTCAACAGGCCTTGATTGAGCATCTATTATGGGTAAGGCACCGTGCTTTCTGTTCAGAAAAGACAAATATTATTAACAATATATTCATAAAAACTAACAAATAAAAGACACTTTAAAGTTGTTTTTAACCAAACCTTTGATTTCATGGGCACTAGATCTAAACCTTCTCTTCAATTAATATTCTTAAACAATAACCTGGGTCACTGATGTGTTAAGTTATTCACCCAGAGTCACACATTCAGTGTATATCAGAAGCAGGACTCAAAACAGGTCTTCCTAGCTCCATGGACAGTTTTTCAACCACTATATATACAATATTTCTCATATGTAGTATTTTACATACATTATCTTACTTCAATCTCACGGTAACTCTGAGAGAATGAGACATAGTCCCATTCCTAGCCCAGCTTTTGCTGTAGGACATAAGAATGATCAGATAGCTTTAATCCAAAATAGACTGTGGAAATGCTCAAATCAAATGCAAAGTAAAAGTTACAGGTGAGATCCCAGGGAGCTAAAGAGATCTGAAATGCTTTATGGAGAGGGTGTAAATTGAATTGTGCCTTTCAACAGACAGTAATGGGGAGCAGGGAGAGTGGATTCCAGGCATCACACAGGATTGTTTTTTCAGAATTGACTATGCAAATCATTGCTGGGTAATGTTACCTGGTGTTATGGGAATGGGAATCTGAAGATCTTTCCTTTGATTGGCCCCTTGATAGACTTAAGTGACTCAGATAACCTTCCCTGATTTGAAAATATACTCTGCCCCCTAATAGGCTGAATGTGGTGACATAGATCCTGGGGCAGGAGGCTTGTTTTTCAGGAATGCCCACATCTTGTTACTTTGTGATTGGGCAGTGGGTCAAGAGGGTTGTGACATTCTCTGACCCAGGAGAAGGCTATATACACCCTGATGTGAGGTTTTTCTTTGGGGCTCACTTTGGGAAGAGTTGTGTGATTTGGCCAGATGAGATTCTGGGCAGCTGTTAAGCCCCCCAGCTTTGAAAACCCAGATGTTGGTGCTTCCTTCTCTGGTAACTAACTAGGTATGGATGTAATGGTCAGACATTATGGAAGCCCTGTCTGCTGGTCTGTTTCTCTGTTCGTATTTTTTTCGTCTGCTTGTAACTTCTGTTTGTATTATCTGAAGTTCAGGGTGCTGACTTTTTCCCCTGAACTACATAAATGATATGTTTGATTAAAGTATGAGTGTTAAACCGTTTTGAACTGCTTCCCTTTAGAAAAGCAGATCTAAGAACCTGTGCTAGCAGCCTTCCTGCATATGCTATGGTGCTTGCTGCTACACCTGACTATGAGCAAGTACAACAGACAAATCAAACAAGGATCACATTAGAATCAATCAACCAAGTGGATATAGCAGTGATTATTGGTCAGACCTGTAATGAATAAGGAGGCCTCTGACATACCTTCCCACTCTAATATTCTATGACACCGTCATCTATTAAGGGCCTACTATATAATGGACATTGTTAGGGAATATAAAGACTTATAAGACAGAGGTTACTCTTACTCTAGCTATGAAGCAAGACACAAATACACTACGAGGTAGTAAGCACTGCAGCATCAAGAATAACTTCTGGAATTTTGGGGACTACAAACATGCACACTCATATAAGATACAAGTTGAATATAGACCAGAAACTTTGGTTTGGGAGAGTTTGCCTTCATCAGATTGAGAGAACTTTGAGGCTCCCTTCTTATAGCATGCAGATAGCTGGGGAGCTGCAGACCCCTGGGAGGTGCAGATAATTAGCCTTGGTCCAGGACATCTATAACTCTCCTCCTCTTCTCTCCCCCACAGCAGAGAGCTTCAGAGGTAGGAAGTACCATTAGAACTGCTCCCAAAAGAGTAGACCTTTTGGGGAAGCAGGCTCAAATGGCCTCAGTGCAGGTGGGGGTAGGGTAGGAGAGAGAAATGGAACTGTGGCAAGGAAGGTCACTTGAAATACATGTGTTTTTTAAATACAGGCTATAAGGATATCTAAGAGAGTATATCCAAGTTTCCAAGTCCGAACAATAAAATACCCCTATAAAGTAAACAGGAGCCTTTGGGGCTAAAGATAAAAGGGTTACTTGATTAAGGACTTTCTAGCAATTCTTTTTCTGAAAGTTCTTTTGAAAAAATGGAATATGCTGTCTGGAGGGGGCAATAAGTAGTTTATCACTGGAGTTGCTTCGACAGAGGCTACATTAATATCTATGAGGAATGCCACAGAAGAGACCTGCCTTGAGGAGAAAATTGGTCAAGAAAATTCCCTGCTAATTCCAAAATCCTAAGAGTTAGCAACACAGTTGTTGTTATAGATAGTCTGAAGAATATTGTGATAGCATAGAACTTCTCTTTCCATCCCTATTGATCTTTACCCAAAAGTTCAACAGTTAAAGAAGAAAGCTACAACAAGATTCATTCATTCATTCAGCAATAATTTGATAAGCCAGGAAAGGAGGGGAAAGAAGAGGAGAGGAGAGGAGAGGAGAGGAGAGGAGAGGAGAGGAGAGGGAAGGAGAGAAGAGGAGAGGCGAGGGGAGAGGAGGGAAGAGGGAAGAGGGGAGGAGAGGGAAGAAGGAAGAAGGGAAGGGAGAGGGGAGGGAAGAGGGAAGAAGGGAAGGGAGAGGGGAGGGAAGAGGGAAGAAGGGAGGGGACAGGGGAGTGGAGGAGAGAGGAGGGGAGGGGAGAGGTGGGGCAGGGAGAGGAGGGGAGGGGAAGGAAGAGGAGCCTCCACCCTCTGAAGGATGAAGTTGTTGTTAAGACAAGTCAGGAAATTATTAGGTACATCAGTACTGGCAGAGAGAGGGCTCTAGCAGATGTCCCCAATATTATAAGTCCCTTGTCACTGTTATAACAGGCCTCCATGCCAAGCTTGTGATATTTACTCCATTTCTAATTTATTTCTTCATTTTGTCCAAGTGGTCCTAACGGCAATATTGCTTCTTTTTCTGCTTCTTGTTGATCTTCACTCAAATGCCATTCAGTATGCTTCTGGCACATAGAAGGTGCTTAGGAATACTTGTTGAAGCAACATTGTACAATGATTAACTATGATAGACTTAGCTTTTCTCAGCAATACAATGATCCAAGACAATTCCAAAAGACTCATGACAGAAAATGGTAACCATATCCAGAGAAAGAACCATGGAGTCTGAATGCAGATCAAAGCAGACTGTTTTCATGGATTCTGTTTGTTTTTTGTTTTTCCTTCTTATGGTTTTCCCTTTTTGTTCTGATTCTTCTTTCATGACATGACTAATGTGGAAATATGTTTAACATGATTGTACACATATAATCTATATCAGATTGCTTGCTGTCTTGGGATGGGGAGGGAAGAGAGGAAGAGAGAAACATTTGGAACTAAAATTTTACAAAAATGAATGTTGAAAACTATCTCTACATGTAATTAGAAAAAAATAAAATACTATTAAGGAAAAAAGGAATGCTTGTTGATTTATTAATCAATGGATTACTCAATCCCTGATCTAGCACCTCCAAAAAGAATCAGAACCTGGCACTGAGTCTCTGAGGGTTCATAGAGGAACTCTCAGTATTCAACATGTCTTTTTTCAGTGTTTTCATCTTACTCCCTAGTCACCAGGCTGTAATGTTAATGGGATATAAGATCTTCCTCACCCACTTCAGGTGGAGCTCATTAAGGGAAGCTTGCTTAGGGGAGGTTTGCTTGTAGGAAGGCTTTCACACCTTTTGAAATTTCTAATTAGACACTGAGTCATGAGGGTTATGATGCCCTCTGGCTCTAAAAAAGGGCATAAATACTCTGAGGTTAGCATTTTGCTTTGGGGTTCACTCATTGGAAGAATGTTTGTGTGATTTGGCCAGATGAGACTCTGGGTAGTTATTAAGAATCCCCTTGGCTTTAAAAATCCAGATGTTGGTGCTTCTCTCTCTGATAACTATGTATGTATTACGTTGGTCAGACAGTTGGATCTCTCTGTTGATCTATGCTAATTTCTCAGAAGCCCTGTCTGTTGGTCTTTACTTTTCTGCTTGTATTTTCTCTGTATCTTCTTTGTTTGGATTTTCTTTGAAGTTCATGCTGCTGATTTTCCCGCTGAACTAATGAATGTAATTTTAAAAAGATTGTTGATCCCTTGAGCGGCTATCTTTCCTAGTAAAGCAGATCTAAGAACCTATGCCAGCAGCCGTCCTGGGTATGTCAATGTATAACAAATTGTTGATGTATTGATCAATTGATTACCTAGTACCTGATCTAGCACCTCCAAAAAAAGAATCAGAACCTGGCATCAGAACCCTCTCTGATGGTTTAGAAAGGAACTTTCAGTATCCGTCATGTCTTTTTTCAATCTTTTTGTCTTACTCCCTGGTCACCAGGCTTAGTTATACAAATTACCCCAAGCTGGCTCTTGAAGATCTCCAAAAGGAATCAGGAAAGTACAGAGCCCAGAGTGCCCAGTGGCTCCTGTTCAGCACACAGCCCTATGTTGGAACCCCTTGCTACATATGCATGCTATATAGGCACCATAAGGCATTTTGAATAGTCAATAAACTTTTGTCCTCTCTCATTTCTTTTTTTTCTTTTTGCTCTTTTTTTAGGAGGGGGGAGGATGCAAGGCAATTGGGGTTAAGTGACTTGCCCAAGGTCACGGCTGATAAGTGTCAAGTGCCCGAGGCCGGATTTAAACTCAGGTCCTCCTGACTCCAGGGCTGGTGCGCTATTCACTGCACCACCTAGCAGCCCCCTCCTCTCTCATTTCTTAATCCTGAACCATACTTTCCAACATATCTTTTGCCTACCTCCCTGTCTCTACCTTTCTATTGACAGTATCATCATATAAGCTTATTTTGTTTGTAAGAGTTTGCAAAGTTCTTTATAGAATTTCTTTCCCACTTTCTTCATCCTCTGCAATGGATATTGGTACAAACTGTCTCTTCAGAAAGGATCAATAAATCATCCTTCTACTTAGCTGCAACTTCCTTGTCTATTCTGGCATGATTCGTAGCAAGAATATCTATTTTAATAAGGCTTAATTCCTTCAGTAATAATAATAGCTAGCATTTATATAGCCCCTACTCTGTGCTGGGCACTGGGCTAAGTGCTTTACAAATATTATCTCATTCGACCCCCACAAGAACCTTGGAAGGCATGTGCTCTTATGTGTTCCATTTTACAGTTGAGAAAACTGAGGCAGACAGAGATTGAGTGATTTACCCAAAATCACACAGCTGGACAGGGCGTCTAAGGCCGGAACTGAATTCAGGTCTCTCCTCACTCCGGGCACAGTGTTCTGTCCCCTCCACCACCTAGTTACCTTTAGTATTTCATACAGATTCATTGGGCACTGGAAAAGGATCTCACTTTTAAACTACCAACAATGGAATTAATACCTAAAGACAGTCTAAAAATTGTAATACTTGTCCCCCTCTAACGCCTTTTTGAACTCTATGCCACCATCAGAAGTTTAATAGAAGATAAAGGGACATTAGAGATTTTTCTTTGTTTCATGTGTTTCCTTGCTCAGAGAAGTCTTTATCTAATGACAAGTCTACTGGTAATAAGCTTCCCAATACCTAGGAAGGTTGATTCTTGGATTGCAGACACAGTTTGTCTTCTATATTTGAAGTCTTTCCAATGTGGAAGAATTTGCCAGAGCTTGCTCTGTGATAGATAGGCGTGAAGAAACCAGAGTCACTTCGATGCCATGATGAAGCATTATGGTAGGATTTATCAAGAACCTTGGAAATAATGCTTAAAAATAAAAACCAGTCACCATAATGATCCTTTCAGGATTAAAAATTATTTATCAGTCACTCAACAAGTGTTTATTAAGTGATGGCACCTAGAAAGACGCAAGTAAAATGGTCCCATCCCACAAGGAACTTACACTGAAATAAGGGAAACAACATAAACCTCTATGTAGAATATAAATGAAACTAAGAGAGGGTATGGAGACCAGATGGGGAAGCTGTGGTCTTGAGGTTACATGTGGCCCTCTAGGTCCTCACGTATGGTCTTAACTGATCAGAGGGCTGCACATGAGAGCCTGGAGGGCTTCATGTGGTCCCAGGCAAGTTCCCGCTCCTGGTATGGAGGAATGGAGGCACTAGCACCTGAGGGACCAGGAAAGGTTTCATGTGGAAGGTGGAACCTGAGCTGAACCTTGAGGGGAAACCAGGAATTCCAAGAGGTAGAGGTAAAGGAGGAGTGAATTCCAGGCATAGGAGACAGAAAGTACAAAGGCAGAGAAAGCAGAGAGGAGATGTGTGTGTGTGTGTGTGTGTGTGTGTGTGTGTGTGTGTAGAACAATGATTGGATTGCAGAATGCAATGATGGGAGTAAACTATAAGAAGATTTAAAATCTAGGAAAAGGCCAGTTTGTAAAGAGATTTAAATGTCAGACAGAGTGCATATTTGATCCTAAAGGCAATAGGAAGGCTGCTGGAGTTTATTGAGTAGGAGTCATGACACGATCAGACCTGTGATTCAGGAAAGTCACTTTGGCAACTGTGTGAAGGAAGGATGGATTACGATGGGGAAAGGTTTGATGCAGAGAAAACAATTGTAGGCTATTGTAGTCTGGGCAAGAGGTGAGGAGCAGAGTGTTGGATGCGGGAGTTCTGAGAAGGAGATGGATATGAGAGATATTGTGGAGATAAAAGCACAAGACTTGTTGATTGACCAAAATATGGGGTAAATAAGAATGAGGAATTAAGGATGACGTTTAGGTTGGGACCATGCATGAGTAGAAAGATAATGGTGCCTTTGGAAAAGGAGAAAGTTTGAGGTGGAGGGAGGGGTAAAATAATGAGCACTATTTTAAACACATTAAGTTAAAGACGACTTTGGGTCATCCAGTTTAAGATGTATAATTGATGATTGGTAGTGCAGGAGAGAGACTGGGAATGTTTATACAGATCTGGGATTCATCTGCACTGAGAGGATGATTAAACTCATGGGAGCTGATGAGAAAGAACATGAAAAGAGAAGAAGGTCCAGGGCACAGAGTCTATAGAATCAGGTAGAGATGGAGAGGAAGTAATTGGACCAATAGGAGGAGAACTGAAAGGGTAGTGTCTTGAAAATCCAGAGAGGAAAGAACATCCAGGAGAACAGGATTGTCAGCAATATCAAATGCAGAAAAGAGGTCAAGGAAGATGAGGATTTTGGAGAAGTCATTAGACTTGGCAATCAAGAGATTGTTGGCAACTTTGGAGAGGGCAGTTTCAGTTGAGCTATGAGGTCAAAGGCCAGTGGCACAGTGGATTGAGCACCTGTTCTGGAGTCAGGACAATGTGGATTCAAATTTGGTCTCAGACATTCGCTAGCTGTGTGACCCTGGACAAGTCATGAAACCCTGTTTGACTCAGTTTCCTCATATGTAAAAGGAGCTGGAGGGGGCGGAGCCAAGATGGCAGCATAGCAGCAGCAACATATCGCAGCTCTCACATAGCCACCCCAAAATACCCATAAAACAGGACTCTAAACCAATCCTAGAACTCCAAAATGCACACAAAGATACTTCCCACTAAAGTCAGCTCAGCTACGAGAAACTATATCAGCACTGCGAACCAAAACCAGCCTGCCCTGAAGCCGTGGCTGTGCCCCGGGGGCAGCTGGACAGGAGGAGCGGAGGAGCCTCTCGGGTGAGCGGATTAGCAGCAGCTGCAAGTGGAGATTGCGAAAGGGGGAGAAAAGCATCCAGTTGAAAGGCCTCCAGAGCGGAAAAGCAAAAGGCAGAGGTTTTGCACCCACCTCCCCATTGTAGCTTCCCGCCCACAGCCTGCAGACAGAAGGGGTTTGTGATTGTGCTCAGGCCAGTGCTCTTGCATTGAGCGGCCTGGATCCGGATCGCCATCTTGGGCCTCAGTCTTGGAGTCTTCATTATCTAGTCAGCCGGAAGTAGTTAGGAAGAGTTCCAGCATCTTCCTGAAAGCTACGGCAGCCGGGAGGACCCCAGCAATTTGGGACAGAGCTTGCCCTTCTGGAAGCAGAGCCCCACAGAGATTTAAAAAAAAATCACGGTCTGAACAACCATGAGTAAGACTAAGCATAAAAAGCAAAGTAAGAACAGCTCCCAAACCCTTGATTCCTTCTTTGGGGAAAAGAAAGATCATGGGAGAGAGAGAGAGGAGGAGAGTGCAGCCAGAGCACCCCCAGCAGGGGCCTCCAATAAACATGAAGAATGCCTTAAAGCTAGAGATGAGCTGAAGAAAGATTTTCAAACCAAATAAGGGAAGTGGAAGAAAAATTGGGAAGAGAAATAAGAATGTTGCAGGAAAATCATGAAAAGAGAGTCAGCAGTATGACTGAAGAAATCAACACCCTAAAAAATAGATTAACTCAAATGACAAAAGAGGCCCAAA
>CM053580.1:464089458-464127842 GCA_028627135.1 Pseudochirops cupreus
AGCCTGAGTTGCTGAGAGAAAGACAGCTGAGAGCCCGTTGGAGATGCCCAGGACTTTTGAGAACTGCCACCCAGAGCTGCCAAGAACTAAGAAGGCATGGCTGTGATGCTGGTATTTTGTCTGTCTGTTTTGATGTTGTTTTGCCAGATTCACCTGCTGGTGAAGGACAGTGCTGCTGTTGTAGAGGTCCTGGAACCTTGCTGTTGGTTCAGAAGCGCTGAAGGAGGATTTTCTTGTGCTATGTTCACAGAAATCCTGGAAGAGGGCCTTGCAGATATTTTCAGGGGTTCTGGGAGTGTTCTACAGGCAGAGAGTGACTTGATGAGGACACTGGCTATGGCTTTGTTGAGCCTTGTCTCCCAAGGAACTGAGATTGCTGAGGGCTTTCCTTGGGTCAGAATGAAAGAAGGGCCTTTCCCTGGGTTTTCAATGCTAAGATGGTATCTTAACCTTGTTATAGCTTAAGGGTGGAGCCTTTTGTGCTCTCCAGCCCCTTTTGAGAAAGTGTTTGGTGTTAATGGGTGGTATTGTAATTCAGTAGTGTGCGGGCCCACTTGGCCTTTTTTGGTGCTCTGTGATTGACTAAATGAATGTACTTTGTTTATGATTAGAAACTATTCTCCATTTGAGAAGAGACTAAATGAACTGCCCAGGAGTGGGCTACTTTGACTACTGATCTAGGGGTGGGATACTTGGATCTTGGTACTTTGTAATTGAATTGAGAACTTACTTGCTAAATGAAAGAGTTATGCTGTATTTCGACTTTCTCTGTTCTGTGAATGTTTGCTGAATAAATGGAGTTTGCTATGCCGGCAATCCAAACCTTGGAAGTTGCCTTTGCTTGGCATTACAGATACAAGTAGCCTGTGTGAACATTTAATACCAGAAATTAGTATAGAAATAGAACATTTAGTACTAGAAATTATATTCAATTAGAATGTAATATATTGAGGGCAGGGACTGTTTCATTTTTACTTTTGTATACCCAGTGCCTAGTACATAATAGATAGAATGGGATGGGAAAACATTTACTAAGTGCTTATTAGGGCTAAATATTGCAAGTAGGGAATAGGAACTAGACCTGTGATTTCTTTGGTATAGGGAACTGCCAGGAGAAAAAACTCTACCACGGCAGATTGGCACCTGTTGTGCCACTTACATTCTTAGAAGATTGCCTAGAGTGTCAAGAAGATAAGTGACTTGCTCAGGTCACATAACCTGTATGTCTCACACCATATGTGTGAGAGCAATAAGAACAAAAACCCATGCTCTTGGACTGGTCATCTGTTCAGTACGTGATGTCAAACTCAAATTGAAACTGGGGCCACTAAACCATACATGAGAACCCTTGAGGATTATATACTAATTTAGTATTTAAATCTGTTATTACCTGTGTTTTATTGTATTTTACTATTTTGTTAAATAATTCTCAATTACACTTTAATCTGGTTGGGACCTCATTTGGTAGTATTCTGGTACCATGTAGGTTCAGGCACTGTACCACTATGCTGCCTCTCAAGTACTTGGGATACAAATAGAAAAATGAGAAAAAGTCTGCTCCCAAAGAGCTCACAGTCTAACTTGGGGAGGCAGCACATAAAAGGACAGTTCAGTAAATGACATATAGAAAGACTGAGTACTACTTGACTTCTGGTAGGCAAAGCATGAGGACAAATGTCAAGGGCTTTGAGGACCTTGAGAGGCAATAGCTGGGCCAAGAAGATATAGATCCATACAACCAAATAGAATGGAGTTCTGAGATACTCCTAGTAGAAAATGGGACTGGGGGGAGTCTCAGCATGCAGCATGACAAGAACAGGGAAATGAGGCAATTAGAGTTAGGTTGGAGGAGAAGGTTGGTAGCCTCCCCAAAATGCTTCTGGGGATGGGCCTTGTGAAAAGGTTATACATCAGCATTCTGGGTCAAAGAAAGAAGGATCCTCAGTGATGATATTGGTCCCAGTGGTTAGGCTATCCATTGGTAATCAATCAATTTGCTTGTTAAGTTGAAATGAGTAATTACAAATTATTAATAATCACAAGAAAATCTATTCATATTCTCAAATTGACAGAGAAATATACATCAAGACAATATAAAATGACCACTTTGTTCTCATTAAATTAGAAGAAAGTAGCAAAACAAATGATCAAATTCAATGAGGGAAACAAGCACACTATTACATGATTATTGGGATTAGTTAGAACAAACTTTTTTTTGCCTTTTTTTTTTGGAGGTGGGAAAGGCAGGGTAATTAGGGTTAAATAACTTGCCCAAGGTCACAAGGCTAGTAAGTGTTAAGTGTCTGAGGCTTTTGACTGAGTCCAAGTATTACAGCACAAATCCTTTTGTTAAGGTCCTCCTGACTCCAGGGCTGGTGCTCTATTCACTGCACCACCTAGCTGCCTCAGAACAAACTTTTTAGAGAAATGTGGCAGTATACAACAAGAAACACAGTATTGATCATAACCCAGTATTTACCTTAAAGACATTGTAAAAAGGGGAAAAAAATATTTATCTGGAGAATTCTGGTATAGAAATGGCCAAGAAATGAGGTAGAGGGCAAAATAAAGCAAAAGCTTGCCAAGTAGAACCCAGAGCAGTCTAAGGGATAAAGTATACCATTTCATGCTGTTTCTATATTGAATTATAAGGAAAACTGGAGTATTTTTTAATAGACTACTACTTTAAGGTTAAAATAAAAAGTTATGCCCTTCCATAATATGTCTGTTTATATGCCTTCCCCATTTTTCAAGTCACTCGCACTCATAACCTCTAAGTTGTCTTTGACTCTCCCTTTTCTCTCACCCTCGATATCTCATCAGGCACCAATTCCTATTGATTCTATCTCCTCAATATCTCTCAAATCTGCCCCCAGCCTAATTCAGGTTCTCACTCTTTCTCATTATTTTAGCTGGAATACTGCATTAGTTTTCTAACTTAATGAAGATGATGACAAAAAAATTCTTCCATTTCTATAATGCTCTACAGTTTATACAACATTTTTTTTGCACAAATACCCTGTGAGATGGGAAGTGCAAGTGTCAATACGCCCACTTTACAGATGAAGAAACTGATTTCTTTTTCTCCAATCTCACCATCCTCCTCTCATCCATAATATAGACCACACTAATCTTTCTGATTCACAGGCTTGATCATATCATACTACGTTTGATGAATCTTGAATGTTACCAACTGGATAGAGTCCAAACTCCTTAGCCCAGCACTCCTGGACTTCAACAATATGGTTTTAACCTAAGTCTTAGCTCATCCTACCCCCTTATGCTCTGCTTCCAGCGCAAGCGATGACCGCCTGCTGGGCTGCCTTCAGAGGGAGCTTTGTTATTCTGTTATTTTTGTGGATTCTGTAGCTTTAAATTTGTTTAGAGTCATATTTTATAGGTATTTGAGGTGGTACTAGCGGGAGCTCATGGAGTTCTCCTGTTTCTATGCCACCATCTTGACTCCGCCCCCCACCTTTTCCCAACTTCTTCTTACCATCAGCCTTTCCTGATCCGCTCCCTGTCCACTCAGTGCCCCTAGTTTTTAATGCATACTACTAAGATTATTTTAGATTTCCTTATCTGTACGTGTGTTGTATTCTCGCCTTTAATCCTCCTCCCCCTTCTCCCAAAGGGAACATAATATCCTTAAAGAAAGGGATGATTTCTTCTTCACACCCACCCACTGGAAACGAGTAAATTTATTCAATAAACATTGACCCGGAGCCTACTGTTTCCATAAACCTCTGTTCTATATGCTATAAAAATCGCAAACGAAACAATCCCTTCCTTCAGAGTGCTTACATGGTAAATATTTAATCTGTGTTTGTTGAGTTAAATTGCAGGCACCACCTTCTCAGACTTGTTTTCGTCATGATTTTGGGTCAGCAGGAGGCTGTGATTTCAGGGTAGTGTGATAGACTTGTTCTTGAGTCAGAAAACAGTCAAATTCCACATCTGCTGATTACTACATACAGCCTGTATGACCTTTTGAAAACCACCCACTTTCTTTGGACCTCTGTTTCCTCAACCATAAAATGAATCCAGGGGATCTCTAAAATATCTTCCAACTCTAAATCCTATGATCCCATGTTGCAATTTTTTCCCATTAATGTCATGGTAACACAGGATAGAATTAGAAATGATAAAATAGGTCACTATTTCTGTGTCTCATTAAGATAGTCCTACAAGTGGCATGACTAGCATTTCCAAGCCCCAGGTGCTCACGTGACATGGGCCACTTCATGGGTTACTTAATTTCCTATCTTACAATTCTTACAGCAGAAGGTGGATAACCATGTCACAAGCATTAAAGACTGGATTCATGATTAAGGTAGAAGTTAGTTTATATGTCCTCTGAGGTCACTTCTGACCCCAAGTATATGGTTCTCTAACTCACAGACCAAAGAAAATGGGCCCATCATGGGCCATACTGATCTTTCAATTATGCTTGATTGTACTGCGATGATATATTCTTGGCCTCAGTGGTCCTCTATTAAGTGCCATAGAAATGTATGTCATTACTTATGAGTTCAACTGGTTGACCAAGTAACTAGGAGTATGTTTATACAAGAACAAACAGTTTAGCAGAGAAGTGGTATATATGATTGTGGCAATAGTGTCTTATTATGGGATATTGGTTTCTCTTGATTCAGAACTTTTGTTTTATAAATAAAGCCTTCTCACTGATTATCACTCAGGCACTGAAGTCATTTTCTTAGACCAAAGTCTTTCTATTGGCTATTAGTAGTCTAATTCTAATCTTATCTTAGCTATTCTTTTTTTTTTTATTTTTTATTTTTTGAGGGCAGTTGGGGTTAAGCAACTTGCCCAAGGTCACACAGCTGTTTGTTGTGTTAAGTGTCTTGAGGCCTCATTTGAACTCAGGTCCTCCTGACTCCAGGGCTGGTGTTGTACAGCTGTTCTTTATAAAAAGGTTTTCTGTATCCAGTTTATATAGCTTAAGAGAGCTAATTTAAATTTTTCATTGTGAGCATTTATACCTCAGAAATCAGCAAACACTACCAATCAGGGCTTGATTTATTCTTTTGTTGATTGTCTAGAGCCAGGCTGAGGAACCTCAAGGCCACCAGTGACCCTCTAGGTCCTCAAGTGTGGCCCTTTGAATCCAAACTTTACAGAACAAATCCCTTAACAAAAGGATTTATGCTGTAATACTTGGACTCAGTCAAAAGGCTGCACCCAAGTGATGGAGTGGTTGGGTGCCTGTGCTTGGACCCCAATTCTGGAATCACATTTCTCCCTAGCCTTCAAACACTATCCCTGGCAGTTTTTCCCCAGCCCAAGGACAGTATGCCCTAGCAAAACAGGACAGCATGCCCTAGCAAAACATTGATCTCTCTTCCTGATGCAGTAGCCAGTTGCACCTATACAATTTATTAATTTGAACCAGCTGTGTGCTGGCTGAACTGGTTGTGCACTGTCTCATAAAGATATTTACTACTCACTGGACTATCATATGTATTCTGGATTCCTCATTATGTGCATCCTAGATTTAGACATATGTAAACTCCTTGCGTTTATCTTGTCAAAACAAGATATTGATGGGAGGGTAGCCTGGGTACTTCTCAGTCAGCCCTGACTGTTAGTGGACTTAGTGACGTGACAGGCCTAAAACTACACCTTGATGTATTGCTCCTCTTGAGTCTTTTCCCAGTGAACTCTGGGTAAAACACCTGCACAGTAGATACTAAATATGCATGTTCCTTTAAGAACTGACCTCTCCTTAATCACTCTCTAATCCCACCCTGAATCACCTAGTTAGCATATTTGGCACATGTTTTACTATAGTTTATCCTATATAAACTTTAACTCTACCCCTCTGAAGTTGCAGGTTCCCTAAGAACTCTTGTCCACTGAAAAGTGTAACAATAAATCTTTGCCATTGGGGGTGGGTAGGTGGTGCGCTGAATAGAGCACCCGCCCTGGAGTCAGGAGGACTGAGTTCAAATGCGGCCTCAGACACTTAACACTTACTAGCCGTGTGACCTTGGGCAAGTCACTTAACCCCGATTGTCCCTCAGAAAAAAAGGGCAAAAAATAAATAAATAAAAATAAATCTTTGCCATCTTGACTTAAAGAATGCTTTAGTCCGTGAATTCATTCCAAACAACCCTGTCCCAGAACTCGGGTCTTTGGGGTTCTTATATCTCTCCAACCCCATCACAAGGACCTAGAAGGTCACATTTGACCTCAAGCCTACAGGTTCCTCACCCCTGCAGTCTATATTTAAAGAAATCACGGAGAAAATGTCGATAAAAATTAAATTTTAAAGTGTATTGTGTCCCCCCATATTTACCAGCACAGCTTTAAAGGAAGAAGATTTGGGGTACCTCTAAGACTCTGGAAAAGTCCCTTAACATCTCTGGGCCTCAATTTCCTCAAGTATAAAATGAGAGTGTTGAACTACATGGTCACTAAGTTCCCTTCTATATATCCATCTCTGATCTTAACGTAGAATAAAATGGAAACAGCAGCCTTTGCAGACTTCACTTTAACATATGGTGTAGCAGGTAAACATTTTTTGGCATATTTGGCAATTTCATAATTGCCTCAATCCATTCCATTTGTCTCGAAGCGTCCTAATGTGACTTCTCTAAAACAGCTTCATCATGAGATTCATTCTGACAAATTATTTCTCAATGAGTTTTACTTTTAAGAAACATGTTTATTTGCCTCTTATTGTTCATCTTCTTTTTTTTTAACAGACATTTGGTAACAAGGTTTTCAACTATGCTCAGTGGCTAATTCCTCTCTCAGTAGCTATGTCTTGTTTTAGTGGATTGAATTCATCAATCATTGCAGCTTCCAGGTAGGAAAAGCTCAAGGTGTCCACAAAATGCCCCTCTTGCCTGCCTCCCCTAGCCTTTGGGAATCTTGCCCATACCCAAGCCTTTAACCCATTGTGGGTTATTTACACTCATTTTCCTTATACTAATTTGTTGCAGGAGTTTGGGTGTTCCCACACACGTAGAGATTCTTCACCTCGTTAGAACTTCAAATCTACTAGGAGAGAAATCACTTGCTACTTATCTTTCTATTTCTCTAACTGGTTGCAGTGCCTTGAAATTGAATTTGAAATTGAACAGAGCTTGAATGGCCCCTAATAAGATTTTTTGTGTTGTTTTTAATGCTAATCTAACAGAAACCAACGATTCCTATATTGCATCACATTAACTGAACAAAAAGTGGCGAAGCACAATGAATGTTTGGTCATGTTTTATGCCGCAAACTTATTTGGGGGGCTTTCAATAGGAAGAATATAATCGATAGGATACCAGGAAGTGTTCATGCCCCTCTTTAGTTCTACATGACTATGGCCCTTGTGAAAACAGAATCTAAAAACTGATTTTCCTTTCAGGACTGGAAGGAAAGCATCCTTTGTATTCAGGCAGCTAAAAGAGGAAGTGTTGCACTAAATAGATTGTTGCTGACAAGAAAATTGCCCCCCCCCCCCAAAAAAAAAGGCACTGCTGTGCAAAAATGCTGAGTGGGAGAATTCAGCATGAACTGAAAGATATCTAACTAACTGATAAATATTACAAAGGCAGCAGAGGAAAAGCAGAAGCAGGGTGGCATGATGAATTAAGAGTTAACCTCAGAGGCAAGAAGATCCTGCCTATGTCATTCACTGGCCCTGTGATACTAGGGTCACCTCTCAGTGCTCCGGATGCATTGGGAAAGGGAATTAGTTTCTCGGTGGAGCTCCCCCAGTTTGATGACATCATATTTCCAGTAACGAAATGAAACTTCTTCTTCTCTCCCTCTCTCTCTCCCTCTCTCTCTTCCCCTTCCTCTCGCTCTCTCCCTCCCTCTCTCTTTCTCTCCCCCTCTTTTTCCCCCCCTCTCTCCCTCTCCCCCTCCCTCTTCTCTCCCCTCCCCTAAATCTCTCCCTCTCTCCTTCTATCCCTTTCTTCCTCTCTCATTTTCTCTTGCTGATTGTCTAGACTTAAGGAAGTTATGGAGAAAACATAAATAATACGAATTAAATTTTTTGGGGGGGGGAGAGTTGGTGAGCAGAGGTAGTGATTCAAAAAAGGGGGGGAGAAAGAAAAGAGAGTCAAGGAAACAATTTTTAAAATACACAAAAGATAGTTCAGAAGTGGACAGAGACAAGCAATTTTGTTACTATTGTGTTATTTTTAATATAGGGATAGGGAATGGCAGGGGGAACTACAGAGTGAGAAAAGACTATCAATGCATGTTGGTACCTTCTCTGTAGCTGAGACTTTAAGTAACTGAGCCAAGGCCATACAGTGGGGATATTAGGAGGTCTTAAACCCAAGTCTACCTGGACTTCCAGCCCAGCTCTCTATCACTACCACACACTACCTCTAGAAATGTAATTCACATTTTAAATTTGCTTACACTTAAAAAAAATTAAACTGTAAAATAGTTCACAGTTTCATCTACAATCCTTTTCCTCTGTTCTTTGTGAGTTGAAATGTTTGTGCTTATTAAGCTCAAGATAAAAAAGAAAGTTTTTTAAAAGTATCTGGTGAATGCCAATCCAAGTCTTCCAATTCTCCCACCTGTTTTCCAGGCTGTTTCATGTTGGCTCAAGAGAAGGCCACCTCCCCTGCAGTTTCAGTATGATACATGTCAACTGTTTCACCCCAGTTCCTTCTCTCCTCTTCAATGTAAGTAAGAATGCTTCTTATGTTACATAAAACAGATTTTTAACAAATTCTCATCCCCTCTATTTTCTTTCATTTAGCTGAGAAATAAATTAAGAAATAATCTCAAATTAAGAAATAAATTTAATTTATCAAGAAAGTATGAGGCACATTGGTTCAGTTGAACTCAGTTATTTAATATGCTTAGAGTGATAGGTGTGAATGGGGAACTCTAGCCCTACAGTGGACAACCAGGTGGCACAGTGGCTAGGGAACCAGACCTGAAGTCAGTAACACCTGAGTTCAAATCCAGCCTCAGACACTTACTACCTACGACCTTGGGCAAGTCACTTACGCCTGTTTGCCTCAGTTTCTTCATCTGTAAAATGAGCTGGAGAAGAAAATGGCAAACCACTGTAGTATCTTTGCCTAGAAAACCCCAAAAGTGATCACAAAGAGTCAGATATGACTGAAATGAATGAACAAACCCTACAGTGGAGCAAATACTCCTGCTTGTGTAACTGCTCTGCATACCATTCCCAGAAGGTGCATGTCCTAAGACACCTAGGGCCATCCTTTCCTGAAATGGAACTAGGAAAAAGTCAGAATTCATAATTCAGTCTGTATAAAACAGATGTAGAAGCCAATGGTCATGTCAATATATGGCCCTTGACTTGAACATGTTCCTCTCATTATAATACATTAGAGCTAGAAGGGACTTTAGAAATGATTTAATCAATTTTCTTTTGTTTTATTGATGAGGTAACTGAGACTCAGTGAGGTTGACTTACCAAAGTTACATAATGGTAGCACTGATATTTGAACACATATTCTGACTCCAAATCCCATGACCTTTCTTTCTACCTCACAGAGTAGTGCCTTGGAATAACTGAAAGCTCTCTGGAGAATTTTCTCTGAGACTTTAGACACTTTTTAGTGATGCTATTAACATATGATTTTTTTAATATTCTGGATCCAAGAGGACATATAACTTAAACACAAGGCCTTTTTATAGGCCTTATCTCCACTGCAATGGATCTTCCTGCTCAGGAAACAAGCTTCCTTTATGCATATGAGTCAACAATGAGATGTGGCAGCAATGAAAGCTAATGTGATTGTAGGCTTTAATTAATAGAAGCACAGCATCCGGAACAGGGGTAGGGAACTTTTTCACATTGGAAGGCTGCACTAATATTTAGTTATAATCAAATAAGGCCAAATTCAAGAAACTTCCATTAGATATACTTAAAAATGTGCATTATTTTGTAAAAATCCAACTACTATGTACTTAATAATTTCAAAAAAATGAAAACTATTTGTTAATTATAAAGTTAACTAACCTTTTAATAACTTTGTTGTGTCTGCTTTTTGTTGGAAAGCATTTGAATATTTGGTTCCTATCCTCACAGAGATAAAATTTTAGCTAACACCTGTCCCTGCAATAGCCAATGCACTTTAAAATGGTACGGCAAATCCACACTGAATACCTCATTGTTCAGCTTTAGCATGTTACAAAACTAACGATGCTGTGTTGCATTTGCACAAATATAGTTAACAATACTTACAACTTGTCAAAGCGTCACTTAAAATAGTAGCTTTGGCACAGAAGTTTTGCTGATGCAAGATAAAATGGAAAGAAATAAGAGCATCTGGATCTGTTAATGCTTTTTTTTAAAAAAATCTGTGCAATAAATTAATGTTTTCCTGTTGTAGAAGTTCCCATTTGTACATATACTCACTAAATTCACCCAATTCAGCCCAATTTCAGATCATTTATCTTGAAAGTAGTTGAAGGTATCTATTCCTCGTGTTCTGTTTTCAAGAGTGCTGAAAGCGAGTAATTCTTTGGAACAAAGATAATCTTCTGTGACCCAATGAAGTATAAAACCCGTACCTAGTCAATAGTATCAGTTGATTCATCCAAAGCAACTGAATAATATATATTTTCCTTTCAAAGTATTACCTGGAGTTGTTCCATTAAGTTGAAAGCTAATTCATGCTGGTGATCAATTAGGTTCTCCTTGAAAGAAGCAGTTGTTTGTACTTTGAAACGTTATTGGGGTCTAAGCATCTTACAACTTCAACAATGCATTCTTTCACCATTTCTACATAATTGAATGGCTTTCCTTTTTTCCCAAGTATGCAAGCTACTTTAAAAGTTGCTTCAGTGGCATTACTTCAAGATGTTATTGCTGCTTGAAAAAACTTTTTGCTTTTCATCTTTTAATTTCTGCAATACAACCTTTCACACCTCTCCTTCCAATTTAAAATATTTGTGGTCTTTATGAGTGTTATAATGCTGATGAACACTGAATTCTTTAAGGTTAACATTGCAGTATCACAAAGTGAGCAAATCGTCTTATCTTTAGCAGAAACAAGATAATATTTCAATTCCCAAGCCTCATTTAAAAATCTGTTTTCTTCTGTCAACATTCTCTTGCTCTGCTGTTAAGCAGACGGAATTTAAAAATACTATTGAGCTGTGCAACTATTCACAAATTCCACTTCAAATAGAAACACAATGTACCATTGTCAAAAGCTGGTAATAGACTGGCATATTCGATCCCTATAAACTCTTGCCAACCAGACTAATGCAGTAGTGGTGCCACAGGCAGGTGGTGAGTTAGAACTAAATTATGAGCATAGCAGCCATCGATTTTGCCCTTATGGTTTACCAGTGTTCCAATTGTGCCAGTCCATTTGGGAGGGTTATTTTGTTGAAATTTATTTTATTCTTCGGTATTTTAAATATGTTCATTTAAAAAATAAAATTTAAAATTTAAAAAAAAACAAAATGCATTAATAAAAAATAAAAGGATTTGTTCTGCAAAAATTTTGATTTAGTCAAAAGGCCACATATAAGGACCTGTGGCCTTAAGGCTAAGGTTCCCCACCCCTGGTCCAGAGCAAAAGAGGTTATAATTACATTGGGTTCTGCCAGAATCATACTACTTCTGGGACCTGGTATCCAGTTTTATATGGCACATTAGGAAGGATCCTTAAAAATGGGATTGTGTTGAGCGGAGGGTAATGAAATGGAGTGGGAACTGGATTCCATGTCTGATAAAGATCAGTGGAAGGAATGGTTAGCCTGGAGAAGAGAAGACTTAAGAAAATAAAATAGCTATCTTCAAGCATTTGAAAGGATATCATATAGAAGAGAGATATGACTTGCTCTGTTTGACCCCAGAGGACAAAATTAAGGGTAATAGTTGAATGGTGCAGAGAGGCAGATATAGTCTATAGATCAGGGAAATTTTTCATATGTTGTTCAGATGTTTCAGTCATATCTGACTCTTTGTGATCCCATTTGCAGTTTTCTTGGCAAAGATATTGAAGTGGTTTGTCAGTTCCTTCTCCAGCTCCTTTTCCAGATGAGGACACTGAGGCAAACTGGTTTAAATGACTTACCCAGGGTCACACAGCTAATACGTGTCTATGTTCAGATTTGAAGTCAGGTCTTCCTGACCCCAGGCCCAGGGCTCCATCCACTGTACCATTTTTAGCTATTAGATAAATATCTGTGTTTGATATATTGTAGTGAAGATCCTTGCATAGCTACAGTCATGATCTCTGAGATTCTTCCCCAAATCTAAGATTCTATCATTTGTGATTTTATTTTCAATCTACCCTATTTCCCACAGGTTGGGTGCTCATGCTTTAAGGACTGTCTCATCTTTCATAGTTGGGAAAACTTATTTCTATATCTTAGATGTGAAATTATGGAATATCATTTTAGGGGAATAAATTTAATTATTTCTCCCAACAAAACAAATCCTAGAATAAACAAACAATAAAGCCCCAGTCTCATGCATAATTAAACAAAATGGCATAAAAAGAGGCTGTAAATACTAGCATATGCAGCCATACTCTTCCCTTATTTGCTAATTGAAAAAAAGAAATAAAGACTATGTATTTTAATTTTGAAAAGGTAGCTCTCCCTCAGACACTTACTAGTTGTGTGACCTTGGGCAAGTCACTTAACCTCAATAGTCTCAAAAAGGGGGGAAAAAAGGTAGCTCCCAAGCTGTCCTTGCTATGTGACATTAGTTTTGGTGTCCTTTAAAGAATATCACAATTCCTTTCAACATAGATAAAGATTAATTAATTCCTCTTAGCAGGAGTGTTTAAAGCAAGTTATTCCGATTAAGTAGAGTTTGCCAAGCCAAAGTGGCTGGCTTTCCTATTCATTTTTGTTTTTATTTTTTTATTTTTTTGCGCTTTTTTGGAGGGGGGAATGTAGGGTAATTGGGTTTAAGTGACTTGCCCAAGGTCACATGGCTAGTTTTGTGTTAAGTGTCTGAGGTCGGATTTGAACTCAGGTACTCCTGACTCCAGGGCCAGTGCTCTATTCACTGCGTCACCTAGCCGCCCCTCCTATTCCCTTTTGACATGAGGAAATTCAGGTCTGTGGCTCATATGTCATCCACAAACACTCTGATGTTTCAATGTTTGCCTCTACCCTGTGTGTTACATAATAGAGAACTGTAACTTGCATTTTTCAGTAGTCCAGTATTTCTTTTAGAAAAGGTTAAAGTTATCCCTACTATATGGCTCTTATAACTACTAATGATGGGGAATTTTTCATTTCTGTGAAATTATTTCCTATTAATATAGAAGTAATTACTTAACATTTGTTGAGCTCCACTCTGTGCGGAGCATGGTACTAGTGCTATGGTGTTGAGAGAAGACAGATAAAAGAATGAGACAACATGGTCTGCCCTGACAGAGAGTTTGATCTAGTTTTAGCTAGCCTCCTTTTTACACTGGGAAGGAGGGAACTTCCAGTAAGGAAAATTCCTCTACCAATGCCAATCAACATCTGTTCTTAGAGAATTGCCTGGGTCACAGGTTCGTTAATTTAATCGCTTAGTCAATAAACATTTATTAAGGCTGTGGTGAATGCTGGAGACACTAAGAAAGTCAGGAGACAGTCCCTGATCTCCAGAATTCATAATCTAATGGGTTAACTGATTTACCCAGCATCACATAGACAGAAGTAGGACTTGAAACCTCAAAACTTAAACTTCCTAATGAAGGAGTCAGCTCTCTCTACTATACCATGCTGCTTTTTCAGAGGGTGGTCAGAGATGGGGGGAAATATCTAGTTCAGGGAGACAAAACATAAGTGCATTACATGACATGACAAACATGTAATGCTGAATAAGGTGGCTCCTGAAAAAATAAATACATAAACCCAACAGAGAAGCTAGAGTAAGATTGACATGATCCAGAATGGTTTCTAAGAGGTAGATTTTGATCTGGATATTGAAGGAGTTGATAGTGTCAAGATATTAGGAGACATTCTGTTTTGCAGAGCTAAGGCCCAGCAATGAGGCTGTGCCTGAGCTTGGCATAACAATTCTTTGTGCTCACCCTCTGGATGTTCTCAGTCACTGCAAAATGCCAGAATTGTTTCATACCAGCACCAGGCGTTCTCTGAGCTTGACAAGCTCTTGCAGTGCCCATGTTCCAGTTATGAAGCCCTGCTAAGTAAGAGTCAAACTTTTCACATTGTTGTCTTCCCGTTCATTGACAGGGCTATAGCTCATTGTGCGGTCATTGGGTTAAGTATTGAGATCTCGCCGTACCTCTTCCGGTCCCTCCCTCTAGGGCCAAGGCTGCAGCACATGTGTCCTTGCTTGCAAGCTATTTTCCTTACTTTGAAATTAAACTTCTATTTGATTCCTGACTCTCCTGTCGCTAGCCTGCTCCATTCAGTTCTAGCCACCCACAGTTTAGAGACTGATTCTGGTCCAATTAACAACAATTTGGCAAGAAGGTTGGAAAAGAGCATTTGAGACAGGAGGGAGAGATACATGCATAAGCTTGTAGCACTAGTCACATGTGGTTCTGCCACTCCTCGTTCCCCAGATCACATTTGCAGTAATCATGCATATGCAAAGAGAGTATGAGCCTTCTGTCCATGTCATTCTCTACCAAGAGACAAGGCAAGAACTACAAATCAGATAAGTGATTTACAAATGGATCAATGATCTCATCAATGCAGAAGTTCTTTCCCAAGACACAAATCACAAGCTGTCCAGGACTATATGTCTTTGTGAAACTCCTGTCCTCATCCACACAAAGTTTTGTCCCAAAGGGGTTCACTTGGGGCTGGGGGCCTTTCACTCTTTCTCCCATTATCTCATAGGACTCTGGTTGTCCACTGGTTATCCTTAGGTCTTGCCACATGAACAGCCCATCTTTGCTTCCTATATCCAAGTCCTTGGTAGTGTCCTTTACCCCTGTCCCTTGGAATTCCTTCTTGATTATATGTCTCAGCCTGCTTATTCCCATCATGCACATCTTCATGGCAGTGGCTAGAGCCCTGGACTTGGAGTCAGGAAGACCTGAATTCCAGTCCAGATACTCACTAGCTATGTGACCCTGGGCAAGCCATTTAACCTCTGTCTGCCTCAGTTTCCTCATCTGTAAAATGGAGATAATAATAGCACTTACTTCCCAGGGTTTTTATAACAATCAAATAAGTTAATATTTATAAAGAACTTTGCAAACTTTTAAGTTCTGTGTAAATGCTATCATCATCATCATCATCATTATTATTACTGCATTGTATATGATGCTCATTTTTAGTTCTTCAGAAACAGTCGTGCTCCCTGTCTTGCTGCCACATGACAGCACTGGAAAATGTTAGCATTAAGAAGATGGGCCTTCACTTTCATGGGGGTCAGTGAAAGAGCTTTGAAATTTTCTGAGAACAATCCAGCCTCCTCTCCTCCTATTCAGTTTGAGCTCCAGCTTATGGTCCATTTATACAGTCTGTGTCAGATGTATATATGGTTGGATATAATCTGTAGGTGACATTGCCACCTCCCTGGTGCAGACCCTCATCACCTCAAGCCTGGACTATTGCAATAGCCTACTGGTCGGTCCCCCTGCCTCACATCTGTACCTCCTCCAGTCCATCCTTCACTCAGCTGTCAAATTATCTTCCTAAAGTACAGATCCAACCATACCCCCACATTCAATAAACTCCAGTAACCCCTTATCACTTCTAGTATTGATATAAAATCCTGTTTGGCATTCAAAGCCCTTCCCTTCCTACTTTCAGTCTTCCTTCACCTTACTTCTCCCATGTACTTTGCAATTCAATGACATGGGTCTTCTTGCTGTGCCTCTCATAAGACACCCCATCTCCTGACATCTTATAGCAAAAGAGCTTACAAAGAAGTATTTGGTTCTACCAAATCAAATGCTTTTTCACAATCAACACACAATCAACACAATGAGATTTGTTCCTCTTTGCATCTTACAGTTAACTGAAATGATAAAGATGTGGTTTGTTGTTGAATATTGCTTGTGAAAACCCTCAAGTTCCCTAATTGTTACCCTCATTGAGGATGTAATTGATTTGTGCATTTATGATTCTCATAAAGAATTAGTAAAATGGGAGAAGAGGCAGATAGATGAGTAATTATTAATGGCGTTAGTCACCTTTTCTTTTAGTATTTAAGGTCTGCTATTTGTTAATGTTCCTCTGGCATCTTTTTCTCCTTCAGGTATCTTGTATATCAGGTCCTCAACTCTCTCACAGATGTATCATCCTAAGCACAAATTTCCTTTACATTCACTTAGTCAAATCTGGCTGCTTTTCCCATCTTTAATTTCTTCAGTGCCATTTCTATCCTCTCTATACGCACAACTGAGACTGTGTGGTTGTTGCAACATCCTTGATGGAGAAAGCAGTTTATTGAAATGTTCTAGGGTTTTCTTGTTGTTCTGTGTCAATGGGGAGAGTTTCTATACCAAGGAATTCCAACCATTGCAGGTTGTAATCTTCCTATAGGACCTACTTCACAGAGCTTTGGTGAACATCAAGTGTAATATAATATATTCAAAGTTCTATATCCATTTCAGTTATTGTCATTTGTGCTAACATATTTATGTTCAACCTGACCCTATTAATGGATTTTTTAAAACTTTTATAGGGATTGACAATGTTGCTTTATCTCTGGGTGGAAGATGTCTTTCAACTCATAAACTACTATTCTTTCAGCTATTGGCTTTTTGTTGGTCTGTCTATTGCAGGATTAATAACTTGAGATATATAGAGCCCAGTAGACCAAGGCTGATCAAAGTGAGTAAAATTTATCAAACAATTATTTAGAACCTGGTTTCTGGTACACAAATCACTCTTTTTTTTTTAAATTGTGAGTTTGTAAGCAGTCAACTGAACTAAATATCTGAGCAAGAAAAGTAGCTCTCACGTATAATCCCAGCTACTGGGTGGAGGATGGTGAGGGAATGTCAGGCTGGCAGATTTCAAACTTAAGAATTCCAAGCTTTAGTGATCCATGATGAGAGAGGCTGTCTACACTAAGTTCAGGCCTCAGAGTGGAGCAGGTCAAAGTTTCTGTACTAATCAGAGTAGCACCTGAACCTCCAGCCTGAATGAGATAAGGAGAAACTGTCTTAAAAATAAAATATAATAAATTTTGTGGGCAAATCTGTCATTTCTTTTACAATCAGAAATTAACAACTATAATAATAGCATTTATATAGTGCCTACTTCATAAGGACTTTACTATCTCATTTGATCCTCACAACCACTCTCTGAAGTAGGTACTATTATTAACCTCATTTCACAGTTGAAGAAAGTGAGGCAAACAGAGGTTAAGTGACTTGCCCAGAGTCATACAGCTAGCAACTGTCTGATGCAGGATTGTAACTCTAGCCTTCCTGTCTCCAGGTATAGCACTCTATTCATTGTGCCACCTAGCTCTAACCAAACACATGACATTCATTTTATTTTCTTGTAGTGCATTTTATTCTTTGTCTCCCATAGTGGTTCATCTTCCTCCCACAAAAAAAAAGGAAAGCTTAATTTTAATTTAATAATTGATGTGGGGGAATAAAGTACCAGTAGTTTTCTGAAGGGAGATGAACCAATAAAGGGAGACTACATCAGAGATAAGGGGTGTGAAAGAAAGAAGTAATTAAAGAACATGAAGGAATAGGGTAGACTATTAAAGGGGATTGAAGGGAAAATACAGGAAGAAGAATAGAGGAAGAAGGTCATGAAATCAAAGAAAAGAAGCCTATATCTTCTTCAAGATGCCTTAAATACCAGATAATATGGGCACAGATCCCTATATACCACACATACTGTAGTTTCTTTATTTCCTTAAACACTTCTAATTGCTAAATAAGAACTACCAAAATCAAAATAAATTTCTAGGAAAAGAGAAATGATTTTGCCTCTGAGATAGGTTGGCTTGCTAGTTTCTTGCTCAGATATCTACGACTTACGTGCATCAGTAATGAGACTGAAAAATGGGCAATGTTTCATATGGGAAGCAGTGCTGGATTTAGAGTCAAGAACCCTGCCTCTAATGAACCCTAGCCACATGACTACATACTAGTCACTTGTCTCAGGCACTTCTCCAACAGCATAGCAAGTAATCTCCCAGTTATTTCTTCATTCAGAGGAACAGATTCATTTGTTTCCCCATTAATGATATCCCTTTTGTTGTAAGATAGTAACTCAGAAGGTTATTTTTATAGTGTCATTTTCCAAGTTTATCAAGAGAAATATACTTTTAAATCTAAATTTCTTTAAGTATACTGAGCCCCTTTAGTAATAGCTATGCAAATTTGTGTTTAGCTTTTGTTAATAGTTTAAACAATAACACTAGACAATCCCAGTCTATTTTTTTCTCAGATTTCAGGAGCAGAGGGAACATAATAAACGTGGCAATATATTGACAATAAAAATTATTTATATTTCTTAATTATAATGCACATATTTTCATTCATATTTTTCTCATCACCCAGTTATCCCTACATTTAAGTGGAGATTCAGAATCAAGTTAGACATGTCAGTGTTGACTAGGCTAATTCAGATCTCTACATGGCCTTTGACTGATTCACTTTCAGTCAGTTCTTTTTAGTCTACTTTCTGCAGCACCATTGATTAATTTCACAGTAATAATCTAAATTGGACATGAGAGTTACCCCAGTTTTAGGTCATAACATTTATGGATCCTTTGCGTTTTTTCCCTCATTTATACAACTAATGGTATAACCTACGTAGTATTCATTGGGGGATGGGGAAGAACATGAGTGAGAGCCTGTGGGGAAAAGAAAGATAACTAGCAGTTGGTAATCTCCCTAAGTCTATAAGTCCTATCGAGAAAAATAGCAATTTAAGGTTCTTCTCCCCTGCCCCCCTTAGTTTCTTTCATTTTTTATTTCCTTTTAATACCAGCTCAGCCTTTTCTTTCTAGCGGTTTATTGCCTGGGTACTCTCTTCCTGGTGATTATATCTCTTTACAGCAACACCATTAATTCTTTCATCGGAATTAGAATCAATTTGTCTGGAATTCCTGCATATTTCTTGGGAGTATATTTATCAGTAGAAAAGCAACCTCCATGTCTCCAAAAGTTCTACAGTAAGAAACATGAGCTCAAATTCCCATGAGGGAATTTTAAAGTCTTTTAAAATCCCATTCTGAAATAGCTATTGGTAAATGGAAGACTCATGCCTGGATTATTGCAATAACTTTCTGTTTGGTCTGTTTGCCTCAGCTTTCTCCCCACTTGAGTACATCCTCCACTCATCTGTCAAATTGATCTTCCCAAACCTCAGGGCTGACCATGTCACAATTCTGCTCCTATTCAATAAACTCCAATGGCTCAACTAGATAAAATATCAAATCTTCTTTTTTTAATTCAAAGCCATCCATAACTTAGCCCTGTCCTACATTTCCAGTCTTGTTATACATTACTCATCTCCCTTCCCACACACTCTGTAATCTACCGACGCTGACTTTCTTACAGTCTCTTGCACAAGACATGCCATCTCCTGACTCTGGGAATTTTTACTTGTTGTCCCCCATACATAAAATGTTCTGTCTCCTCATCTCTGTCTCTTGACCTCCCTGGCTTCCTTCCGGTCCCAGCTAAAGTCTCATCTTCTGTAAGAAGTCTTTCTCATCCTTGTTAATACTAGTGCCTTCCCTTCGTTGGCTATCTACTATTTGTCCCGTATATATCTTCTTTGTAAGTGATTGTTTGCATGTTTTCAGTCCTATTAGAATGTTAGCTCCCTGGGGGATTTATTATTATTATTATTATTATTATTATTATTGCCCTTCTTTGTATCACCAGAGTTTAAGAGAGTACCTGGCACTTAATAAGAATTTGTTTACTGACTGACTGCTCACTGCTCACTCTCATAATGAGCTTTGCTAGGTCCTTGTGTATAGCTTCTAAGTTTGTGTGTTAACCCAAAATAGAATCCTAGAACTTACCCTGACAAGAGAGAAAAGGGCATTTAAAAATATATATCTGTGTGTGTATATGCATATATACATATACATATATGTGTGTATATTTATATATGTGTGAGTGCATATGTGTGTGTGTGTGTGTGTGTGTGTGTGTGTATGTGGAGAGAGAGAGAGAATGAGAGAGAGAGAAAGAGAGAGAGAGAACGGATGACCAATCATTTGTCTTCTTATATCTTTGTAGAGAAAGGGGGCATGGTTTAGGGAGTAAGAGAGTAAGAGTAGCTATTTTCACTTAAATAGTATTGGACTGGGCCCATTACCTAATCATCTTATAATGTGAAATATAAATAGTAAGGAAGAATATGGAAGGAATTCAGGGATTAATTAAAAATAGGTCCAAATACTCCTAAGAGAGAGCAGAACTCTCTCTTAAGCTTTAAGGGGATAATAATCCATTTTAACTTTGTAAATGTCTGTGAATGAACAGTACACTCCCATGAGCATTTTTTCACAGATTCAGTTTAGTCACTAGTTTCTCTGTTGGGAAATAGGAAATTAGTAACCAAGGCTTTATTATCAAAAGCAGATTATGTTATATTCCATATAGCTTTAATGTTAAGTGTATTATAGTATTTTCCTCAAAAACTGTTCATTTATATCAAGGCATACCCAGTCTATCATCTCTAATTGTTTCCAGAAATACATGTTAGTATGTATTTTTTTTTAAATGTTATGGGGGCAATTAGTTCCATAGAAATAGCAGAGCAAAACAGAACCAATGAAAGGGAAGGAGGAATGAGAAGCAGGAAGGAATGAACTTAGTCACTAATTCTCCTAATCATTTTCATTTCTTTTCTTTTCATGGAACTCTATTAAGGTTCTTCTTTGAAAGGTCAACAGTGACCTCCTAATTGCCAAATCTAGTGGCTATTTCCCTCATTGACCCTACAATGGTATCTTTAACCAACAGTGCTTTAATATTGTCTGATCCTTTAGTTTCTAACTTATTATGTGTTCCTGATTCTTTGCCTACTTTCTAACCACTTTTCTGATAACTTCACTGGCTGTTCCTCCTATCCTCCAAATCTGGACATTCAGCAAGGCTTTAGCTTCAACCCTCTTCTCAATCCATATCCTTTATTTTGATGATTTTAATCTACTACAATGGTAGCAGCTTAAAAAAAATTTTTTTTCAGGTGGCTCAAATTTATATTTCTAACACTGATCTCTCTCCCAAGCTTCAGATTCCCATTTCTGATTGTTTATCAGACATCTTCATTTGGATTTCCCATTAGCACCCTAAACTCAAAACACAAAATATCTGTAAAAAAAGAACTTGTGTTTTCTCTAAGACCCCTTTGCTTTTCTGACATGCTTATTCTGCCAGTCATCCAGTCACATAAACTTTTTGTCTCTTTTCTGTTCCACACATCAGTCTTTGAGTTTTTCCGATTGTATCTCTGCGGTATTTTATAGCAATCCCTTCCTTTCCATTCCCTCTACCACCTCTATAATTCAGGCCCTTTTTACCTTTTGCCTAGATTACTGTCATACCCTATGTTTATTCTCCTTCCCCTCCAATCTGTCCCATACGTTGTTGTTAGAACAATCTTCTCAATACCTGGGCTTTATCATACCACTCAAAACCCTTTGAACTTAAGGATACTTTTATTTCTCTTATGTTCCTATATTCTAATGTGTGTTGTGTCTATTTGTATATGTACCTAATTCTAGGGGCCAGGTTTTTAACTCCTTGAAGTCAGAGATTTTTATTCTGTTATTATTTATCTTTGAGTCACTTCTGACATCTAGCATGGGGCTTTGCACAAAGTAAACATTTCACAAATATTATTATTATTGTCCAATGCCTAAGTTACTCAGGAAAATCAGTAAAAGAGCTTGTTGTTAAGTGAGTGAATACTATAGACCAGGCACTCTACTAGGCACTGGGGCTAGTAGATAAACAAACGAATGAATAAGTGAATGAATAAATAAAGCAAACAGCACCTTCGAACAAAGACCTTACATTTTATTGTGGCCAATATGCACCTAAATGAGAATACAGAGATGTAGCACCTCCTCTGAGGCTATCTCCCAGCTAATTCTTGCAGGTTGGGTGCCTAAGAGGGCAATTATGCCCCCTCCCCAATTTAGGGTACTCAGAGCATCCATACTCCTGATTTTGATTCAATGGAGCTACTTGACTATGCCTTTAAGCACCAATCACTCTGGCTTTCACTGATTGGCCAATAGGTCCCAGCCCAAACCTCACTTGCTCCTGTTTGGATTTTTGATGTCTCAGAGTGAGAGTAAATAGCAGTTGTTTCTTTTCAGAAAACCTGAGCATCTTCCCCTCCAGACTGATTCTTTTGTGAAGGTAAACTAGGTCATCTTTTGCCTCAATTCTTACCTAGCCTTTAACTACTGAATGGGTGTTGCTTCAGACAAACTGAAACCTGGGAAAGACCTTAGCTTAAATAGACCAAGGTCTTCCACTTCACCTGGAGCCATCACCAGTTGTCCTCACCTATGTCTTACCACTGGACTCTGATGACTCTGGAGGAGAGAGTGAGACTGATGACTCTGCACAGCTCTGCCTCACAAATCCAATTCACTTGCAAGTCAAGACTTCACCCTGCTGATACCATTGATCCTCTTCCACAGCTAATAAGCAACAACAAACACCTCCTAAAACAAATCCCTCCCAGTGCATTTCCTTTTTTAATAGTTAATTTAAGGGCCCATCCTTTCATTCTTTTAAGATACCTATTCACTGAATGGGTATCACCTCATCCTAAATGAGTGTGTGAAAAGGCCTTAGCCTAAAAGGACCAGGGTCTCCCATTGCTTCCTGGATCATCTCCAGTCATACTGATGAATATCTGGCCTCTGGATCCAGATGTCTCTGGAGGAGAAAGTGGGGCTGGTGACCTTGCTCAACCCTCCCTCACTCAAATCAAAGTCAACTACAGGTCACGTCATCATTTCTCTGATGCCCTGGTTCTCTTGGGAAACGAAGGACAAACACAAAAATCAATCAGAAGACACCATTAGTACAAATCAAAGACATTGCTGAGATAGCAATATTCAGAACAGTAGCTATAAAGTAGTCTCCTCATAAAGCTGGGCACATTCTCCCCAGTAGCATCTGGAAGACTGAGCCTGTATGTAGAAGGCACTGATAATTAGGCACACATTTAGCCAAGACTATTCATGTTCTTGGCACAGCAAGGAGTCAACATCCTTGCTTTCCTGTTGAATTCTCATACTGCTCTATATGGTACAGCGTCTCCATTGAGCGTCACTCAGCTGGGCTCCTTTGGCTTCCTCTACTTCCAACTTAACTTATAATTGCCAGTGCTAATTTTCTTCATTTTTCATAGCTAGCTCTGTGCTGCTGCAGCTCACAGTCCTTGAAACTTCCTCACTGACTCCTTAGAGCAGAGGTCTATAAACGTTTTTGATTCAGTAACTTAGCTTAAAAAAATGAGAATGCATCCTTGATATTTCCATATTTACTTAGTTATAAATTGGTACTTGTTTCTACCTTTAAGGTATTCTGGGACTTAAATATGAGAAGTAATATTATATAGTGTATAGAGAGCTAGCCTTGAAGCCAGGAAGATCTGGGTTCAAATCCTGCCTCTGACTCCAACTGTCATTGAGCAGTCATTTAACTTCTCAGTACTCTAGGGTACTCTCCAAGAAAAATAAATTACAGAGAAGTTGCTAATGTAAATTGATAAAGTTTCCTTCCAGGAAGTTCTCAATATCAAGAATTCCCCACATATCTAGTCCATATGCACACAAAAATTACACAATAAGAATAGAAATTGAAAGAAGGATAAGATGAAATTGTGTTTGATCCTAGAATCAATAGGGAGCTATTGAAACTTACTGAGCAAGGGGGTGATATGAGACATGTTTTAGTAAAATCACTTTGGCAGCTGTATGGAGAATGGCTTGGAAATAGGAGAGGCTTAAGACTGGGAGTCCAAATGGGAGGCTTTTGTAATAGTTCAAGTGAAAGGTCATGATAACATCTTGAGCTAGGATGGCCATGGAACTATAGAGAAATGTATTCCAGAAAGGTTGAAGAAATAGACAAAATAAGATTTGACCATGGATTGGATGTATCAGGTGAGAAAGAGAGGAGGAATTAAAAGGTTGTGAACCTGGGAAACTGGAAGAGTAATGGAGCTCTCAGTAATAATAGGGAAGCTCAGAAAAGGGATGGATTTGGTGGGAAAGTCATATAACGATATCTTCTGTCACACCCTGTCTATCCCATTGAAAATTAAAAGAGAGAGGTGGGTTTGCTACCTAGTCACTTTCTTGAAGCATCAAACTCACCCTCTGAGGGGTGCTTGCCACAGCCACTGAATGATCTAGGGGAAGGGGAAGGGGGAAGTTCAGCAAACAGTTATGCTGGAGGGAAAGATATCGACTTTCCCAATGACGCATGCATAACTCTTGCTGTAGATATCCAGGTAATGATTAAGTAATTTTCTTGAAGGTTTTGAGACCCAGCAAGGGAAGGGGGGGGGGAGGTGAGGCTGAAGCCTAGCACAGGAATAAGAGGGGATAGAGTGGGAGAGTAATGGGGGATAAGGATAGATGTGGTTATGTTGAAGCTGAGTCCCATCACAGAAAGAGGAGAAAACAAACCTCCATACACCATGAGCTGAGGCTATGGTGGATCTTTTGGCCCCCACTTTGTAGAAGAGTACATTAGAAGACTGAGTCATTAGAGAATGTGCTTCAATTTTGTATAGGACTACCAGTGCTGTGCTCAGAATTTTGATAGACAATAGCTAGCTGCTTTTTAATTCCATCAAGGAGAGATCTGTCATACCTCATAAAGAGAGAACAGAATGAAAACCTTTCTTTGTACTTATTTAAGATCATAACACCTTATTGTCTGTGTTGTCTGCTCCCTTATTTTCTATGATTACTTTCTGTGGGCCTAAGCCCACAGAATAATAATAACTTGCTGATGGTATCCTGATCAACTACTCTTAACTATACAGAATACACACAAAATGCATACAAAGTAAATTTTGGAAGTTCACTAGCAAGAAACTGGGGAGGGAGGAAATCATGAAAGGCTTCAGGTAGAAGAAGATACAGATGTTGGTGATGCTGCTTCAGTTGAGTCTTTAAGAAAACATGCTTTCGAAATGTAAGAGTGGGAGGAAATGTGTTTCAGGAATAGGGGACAGTCAGTACAAAGGCAAAGAGACAGGTCAATAAATATCATGTATGAGGAACAACAAGGCCAGTATGACTGGAAGGGGAATAATATATAATAAGGCTGGAAAGTAGGATGGGGTCAGATTACGAAGGCAAAATTTTATATCTGATCCCAGAGGCAATAGGAAATCACTAGAACATATTGAGTAGGGAAGTCACGTTTTCAGATCTGTGCTTTAGGAAAAAACTTCTGTAGGTATATAGAAGATGAATTCATAAGGTAATAACAGTGATGATACTAACAGAACTGTCTTTCCAATATTTATTAAATCGGATATATTCCCATGTCATGATGGAATGATTGAGATACAAGCTTGCCTAAAGGCAAAGGGGCCAATTCAAAAACCTTACCAATTTCTAGACCGATGACTGGGTAAAATATTAAGTTGTTTCATAATGCATGTGGGTAATATTTTACAAGGTTTAATCTTACCAATGTGACTTAGCACTTTTGTTCATGTATGTTGCAGTTTCAAGGACAAAATATGTTCAGATTTTGTGCCACTGTTGTCTGTGAGACCTGGATGCCAAACAGGAGAAAACAGATGAAAAAGCCAAATAGAGTTTGCTGAAGGTTTACCAGTCTATAACATTTTGATGGTATGAGATTAAGCTACATACAGCCTTGGTTCTTTGTATCATTTTCTTTTTTGTATTTTATATTAACCTGTTCCCTGCTTATATCAGTTACCTATGTCTCTGAGTTTTTAATGCTTATATCATTAAAGTATTTCAAACCTCAATATTGTTATGTTGAGATTTGTCTTTACTGAGTATAGTTTGAGATTTGAGGGAAAATCAGCTAATGAGTAATTACTATTAGGAATTCACCAAGAAAAAACTGATATCAAGGAATATCATCACAATTTACAACAGCACTAAGGAGTGTTTATCATCCTAAGGGATTCAGCAGATCCAAAATCACTGGTTTTTGTACATTCCACGTTGGCACAAAAAGGAGAGAAAGAATTTCCCATTTCAGTGATGCATTAGCTGGAGCAGATAACTTCCAGATTTCTCAAAAGTTGCTCAACATCCTGTTCATGTGCATAAAGAGAGGGGAGGAAAATACATACATGTGGACAAATTCAAAGAAAGCCACCAAAGGATGAATTTTAGGAATATACATATTTCTACAAAACTCTCCTGAAGGGAAATAAATTAATGACAAAATATTGTAAATAAACTACAGTAGTCATCCAACTTGTCATTCTACAGAACAAGGCTTCATCACATGATCAAAGTCTAACTGAAATGATGACGTAGCAATGGATGAAAGAAAAATTTTAATAAAGTTGTTTTGGGATGAAAATCATTGTTTCTGTTCCTTAAATACAGCAATTTATAATTCTATTCCAAGAATTTTTTTAAAAAATATCTCAAATAAGAGACTTTGAGTATAGCATAGAAATGCCAAACCTGAAAGTTGGAAAGGATCTTGGAGATCATTTAGTCAAAACTCTTTTACAGATGACAAAACAAAGTCCTAGAAAATCAAAATAACTTGTGTTGCAGTTCTATTTCCCTGAGTGTGTCTTATGTGTTAAAATCATGTTTCCTAGCTACTTGACATCTTGGGGACCAAGATACCAAGAGATTAGGCTAGGTTGAAATCTGTGTCACAAGATCAGAGAAAGCCACATCTTCATTAGCATCTTTTTTTTTTGAGGTTTAGAGATTCTTTTGAAAAATGCCATCACTTTCCAATTACGCCACTCCCACAGAACTTTCTTTTATCACAACTAATACTATTCAATTCAACAGTATTCAAGTAAGCACCTACTATGCACCAGTCACTGGGATAGGTGCGATGGATACAAAGATAGGTACAAAACAATCTCTACCCTTGAGGTAGTTACATTCTTTTGTAATCTAACAAAATAACACATTGGCGCCCCCGTCTGGTGGTGACTGGGTGGTACTGTGGTTAAGTGCAGGGCCAGGAGTCAAGAAGACTTCCTTTTCCTGTGTTCGAATCTGGTCAAAGACACTTATTAGTTGTGTGTCCCTGGGCAAGACACTTACCTCAGTTTTCTCCTCTATAAAATGAACTGGAGAAGGAAATGGCAAGCTACTCCAGTATCTTTGCCAAGAAAACCCCAACGGGGGTCATGAAGAGTTGGACATGATTGAAAAATAACTAAAAACAAAACAAGGTTGATAGCATATGCTTTATTCCACACCTAGAGTCTACCGCCTTTCTAGTGAAAGGAAGGAGATAGGTTTCATGCATAGCTGACTGGTCACAGAATTCTAATGTCATTCAGTGATGCTTTTCTTTTTAGTGCGATGATTATGCAAATTAGTTTTGCTTTGCTTTAAACTTCATCAATTTGTGTCTTTCCAAAGTTCTCTGAATTCTTCATGTTCATCACTTCTTACAATACTATACCATTCCATTACTTTCATATACCTCAATTTAATTTATGTGTACCCATTTTACGCCCATAAGGATGCTACCATGAAAAGTACCATTATAGATATTTTTATGTAATGACTTTGGCTTCCCTTTGGTATTTCAGGGTCAAAGAGTGTGTATAGTTTAGTGACTTTTCTAGCATAACTCCAAATTGTTTTCCAGAATAGCTAGAACAACTGCAGCTCCAACCACAGCACTTTAGTGTTCCTATCTTCCTACAGACCCTCTAGTATTTACCAAATAAAACTTTTGTAGTCTTTGGTAATCTATTGGGTCAAAGCTGAAGTGAAGAGTTGTTTTATTTTACTTTTCTCTTATTATTAGTGATTTGGAACAGTCTTTTATATAGTTGTTGATAGTTTTAATTTCTTTTTCAAAAAACTTTCTGGTTCATATTTTTGACCACTTATTATATATTTGGTAATAGCGCTTTTTCTTATATATTTTTATTTATTTATTTCATTTCCTGGCATATCTTGGCCAGAAGAGCTTTATTAGAGCTATTGAATTTGAATATTTCCCTCCTTGGTTGACAGCTTCTCTCCTTATTCTAGCTACATACGTCCTTTGTATCACCTCTATAAAATTTCATAGTTTCTCTAACCCTTGGAAAAATATTACAAATTGAAAGATCCTGACAACAGAATGAGAATGAAAAGGTTGGCCTCAGCCAACCTAGCAATGCTTAGCCAAGGTACTAGAAGCTGGCTTTCTCCCTGTTCCTCCCGCCTATTTCCAAATCAGTGCCCCTTCACCATAAATCAACAACTTTGCTGTACTTAAAATCACACATAGACTCTTAGGGTCAGAAGAGAAGTCTAGAGTCATCCAGTCCAGTTCTCTACCTGAAAAATGCTCTGTAGTCTCATTCTGTGCAATTCTTTTTTTTCCTTCATTCTGTGCAGTTCTTGTTCATGTTCTTTCACATTGGATCCATTAGAGCATGAACCTGATGTGCTACCAGATCTCCTTTGAGTTTTTTTTTAATATTTTGCATACAATAGTCAATTTGTATATCATCCCTCATCTACAAGAGCAACCCATCTCTTGTCCAGACATTTATGTATCAGCAATATATTTTGCACCACTTTCTGCATTGGAGTTATTGTTGGAAATAGACTGCAAGCCATTTTGCATCTTTCCACCACTACCGTCATCATCATCATCATCATCATCATTGTCATAGCTAATATTTATATAGTGTTTTAATATTTGCCAAGCACATTACAAATATTATCATGTTTAGTAACCCTAGAAGGTAGATGCTATTTTTATCTTTATTTTAAAGAAAATGTAACCCTCTGGGTAAGCCACAATTTTGAGTCTTCCAAAGTCATGATGTTTCATGATTTACAGCCATATTACATTGCTAGACGAAGAATATTTTCAGGAAGGAAAGAAACAGCATTTGTTAAACACCTATTAAGTGCCAGGTACTTTGCTAAGTGCTGAAAATTTAAATATAAGCAGAAAGATAGTCCCTGCCCTCAAAGAGCTTACATTTTAATGGGAGAAGACAACACACAACAGGGAGCAGAAAAACTGGGGAGTATGTGTAGAGGGAGGGAAGAATCCAAAAAAAGGATTGGGTTAAAACTGAAGAAAGAACAGCCTAGGTCCTTCCACAAAATAGAAGTTTTAGGAGGAACTCATGAATGAGAGAAGGGAGGAAGGTCTTGTGCAGAAATAGTCAATATTAAGCAGGTCACAGAAATGAAAGGTCATTTTAAGGTGAGGAAGTTCAGGTACTAGGGGAAGTTCCAGGAAGAGCCAGCAGTAGAGGAGGCATAGTTTTGAAGTCCAGAAATTCATGAACAAGACCAGGAGGAGAATAAACTAGTGAGAAAGAAGATCTGGGCTTAAAATCTGCCTCATAGATGTGTATTAGCTGTGTGATCTCCAGCAAATATTACTTAACCTCTCTAGACCTCAGTTTCCTCATCTGTAAAATAAAAGGCTTAGACTTGACCTTTAAGGCCTAAATCTATAATCTTTTGATGCTGAACTTACTTTTGCCTATCTTTCCATTGCCTTTTGTGTAACTCACTATCTTAATTCTCCTGAGACCATAATGTTCTAAGGTTTGCTGCCACATGGCATTTTCAAAAGAATATTGCTATTTAGAAAGATCAGCTCTTCATTTCTCAATTGATAAGCAATCAAAGGATATGAACAGGCAGTTATCAGAAGAAAAAAAATCAATAATCATATGAAAAAGTACTCTAAATCACTAATAATTAGAGAAATGCAAATTAAAAACTCTAAGGTACCAACTTGCGCCAATAAGATTTACTAAGATGACAGAAAAGGAAAATGACAAATGCTAGAAGGGATTTGGGAAAATAGGTACTCTAATGCACTGTTGGTGGAACTCCAAGCATTCTGGAGGATGAATTTGAACTATGACCAAAGGGATATAAAATTGTAAAGTATGACCCAGTTTTGCTACTGCTAGGGCTGTACCCCAAGGACATCAAAGAAAAGGTAAAATGACCCATATGTACAAAGATATTTATAGCAGCTCTTTTTGTGATGACAAAGAAATGGAAACTGAAGGGATGTCCATCAATTGGGGAATGACTGAACAAGTTATGGTATATGATTATGATGGAATACTATTGTGCTATAAAAAATTATGAAGGGGATGGTTTCAGGAAAACCTGGGAAGACCGATATGAATGGATGTAAAGTAAGCAGAATTAAAAGAACTATGTACACAGGAAGAGCAATATGATAAAAATAATCACCTGTGAAAGACTTACTAATCCTGATCAATATAGTGATCCATGATTCCAAAAAATTTATTATAAAAAATGCTCTCCCCCTCCAGATAGAGAAATTATGTACTCCAAGTAGAGGGAAGCATATTTTTTTTACTTTATTTTTTTTCCTTTTTTTAAAGCATAGCTAAAATGAAAATATGTTTTGCATGACTTCCTTTGTAAATTGAGTATCATATTTCTTAACTTATGAATGGGTGGTGGGGTGGAGGGAGGGAGAGAATTTGAAACTTATAATAAAGATTTTTAATTGAAAAAAAAGAAAAATACAAGCTCTTGAGACAAAAAAAAAAGCCTGGGATTTTTTTAAGCATCCCAAAACATGTCAAAATGTGGATAATATACTTCCTTTATCCACTTGTTTTCTTCTTGTGAAGACTGTTAGGTCAGTCACTTTTGAGTAGCCACAGATCTCAGGCAGGACACTATGTAGTGTCCCAGGGATACATTCCAAACAATGACATCTGCAAAACTCCATTCTTGTCTGGAAAACGTCACCATCTACAAGGATTCCCTCTTCCATTTGGACCTTAAGTAAGACATCCCTCATGATTCTGGTGGACAGCTACGGCAAAGCAAATCTTTCTCCAGTATTCCTTGCTTGAATGCTGACCAAAGTCACCTCTGTTGTTTGATCTATTAACAAATTAACAATCGTACGGTTTTAACATATAAATGGGAAAGATTTTGTAAGAGAAATACTTGTAAGACCAAATTTAATTCTGCTGAGAGGAATTTTTTTGTGATCAACAAAAGATAAACATAATTATATTCTGTCCCCTCACTAAGTCAATTATGTGGATGCAAAGGTGTGATCTTCTATGGAAAATCTCTTGTCAAAGTATGCCTCTTGATTTTCTTTATCTTTATTGAGGACACCCTCCAAAAGTTTAAGAATCCATTCTCACAGAGATAAGAAAGTAGATGTAGCTTAATTATTGATTCAGTACATCTTTCACTAATGAATGTATGACTGAGCCCACACAAAATAATAAAATAGCTAGTAATTCTATAGCACTTTAAGATTTGCAAAGAGCTTCACAAATATTATCTCACTTTATCCTCAAACTAACCCTGGGAGGTTGGTGTTTTGTTATTCTAATTTTGCAGATGAAGAAACTAAAGCAGACAGAGGTTGACTTGGCCAGGGTTACACAACTTGTAATTGTCTGAGGTCAAATTTGAATTCAGGTCTTCCTGACTCCCAGCCTAGTGCTCTGTCCATTGTACCACCTAGCTGCCTCTATGAAATCTTTGGATCCCATTATCACATCCCTTCAAGGCTTCTTGTCTCTTCTTCTCAAGATTAAATGTCTTCAGTTCCTTCTCCAGTTCTTCATATTTATGTGATTTTAAGTCTCCTCAACATTATAGGCACCCACTTCTGGGTACACTAATTTTTCAAAGTTTGTTTTTCTCCAAATTTGATGCTTGAAATTGAATACAATACACCATATGGCAGTGGTTCTCAACCTGTGGGTTATGTTCAATTTGTAACAATGTAAATACATCCTGCACATCAGATATTTATATTACAATTCATAACAGTAGCAAAATTACAGTTATGAAGTAGCAATGAAAATAATTTTATGGTTGGGGGTCACCATCAACATGAGGAATTGTGTTAAAGGGTCGCGGCATTAGGAAGGTTGAGAACTACTGCCATATGGGGTCTGTTCAGGATAGATTAAAGGGGCACTATCATCATTCTCATTCTAGACAATACTAAGAAGTCATGTAAAGGATCACGAATCTGGCATGAGAAGATCAAGGTTCAAATCCTAACTCTGCCACTGATTATCAACCAATCAATCAATCAATCAACAAGCATTTATTAAGAATCTATCATATGGCTGCTGCTAACTCTGGCCATACCTCTGCTCAAGTTTTGGGCCATAGTCTATGATATCTAGCGGGATGGGGGAGGGCGGGGCCTGCAAAGTTGTCAATGAGGCAAAAGGCCACACACAATGCCCAGGGGGCAGCAAAGCTCCAGCACTCAAGAAGAGCATTTATTAAGTACCTACTATGTGCCACACACTATGCTAGGTGCTTTACAAATATTATCTCATTTGATCCTTGTAACAAACCTATGAAGTAGGTGCTATTAGTACTGCCATTTTACAGTTGAGGAACCTGAGACAGGAAGAAGTTAAGTGACTTGTCCAAGTGCAAACAAACAGCTAGTAAGTGTCTGAAGCTGCATTTAAACTCAGGTCTTTCTGACTCTAAGCCCATCACTTCATCTATTGCATCACAAAGTTATACCATCTCTAGAAATACAGAAAGAGAGATATGAAGTTAGAGTGTGTAGCCCCAGTACCTGGAGGCCTTTTATGAAAACTTTTGGTTGAATTTAACAAGGAAGATGAGAGTAAGTCAGAAGACTATATTAAAGGAACTAGTTAATGAACTCACCAGAAAATTTCTGCTTTATGTTCCAACTAAGACTCTGAGTGCCCCTGAGGAAAGGAGTAAATGTTATGTAATATTGGCCCTGTTACCCTGACACAGAACAGGTGACAAAAAGTGTTCATTCCTGATCAAAGTCAATCAGAAATTAATATAGCTCAGAAGATTATAGATAACATCACAAAGAAGAATAAGGGGAATGGAAAAGATGTGAGACTATGCCACGTAAGGAAGCTACTAGAGGATTCTGCCTTTGAAGAAGGTGAAAGCAATTCCAAGAAGGTCTGAACATAAGGGGGAACCATAAGGAAAAAACACAAACATAAAAAGAGGAAAAGAGAGAAGAAAAAGAAAGGAAAAAAAGGAAGCACAAATCTTCAAAGTCAAGTGAGAATTCAGATTCTAACTGAAAAACTATTGCCTTTTAACCCACTTCTTTACTTCAGAATCATAGCTACATATCAGAGGCACAAACTGAGAAGTAGTCACAAAAGGGCTAGAACTACATCACAGAAGAGTGGTGATAATGGAAATCCTTGCTTCATTCTTGATCTTTTAGAAAGGCTGCTAGCATTTCTCCTTTATACATAATGCTGACTCTTAGATAGAGTATTAGTCTTCAGGGGTGGGGAACCAGTGGTCTCAAGGTCACATGTGGCCCTCTAGTATCTCAAGTGTGGCCCTTTGACTCAATCCAGACTTCCAAGGAAAAATCCCCTTAATAAAAGGATTTCTTCTATAAAACTTGGACTCAGTCAAAAGACCACACCAAAGGACTTAGAAAGCCACAAGTGACCTCGAGGCACCAGGTTTCCCAACACATTAAAATCTGAGCTCAGATACTTTTTTTTCTATATAAATTACTCAGCTCCAGTTTCTTCATCAGTAAAAAGCAGAAATATAAAATAACAGCACCTATACATGCCAGGTTTCTTGCAAGGATCAAGTATAATTAAAATGAAAATTATACATTTTAATGTAATTAGCCCAATACCAAAATCTGTCTACTAAAATCTTCCTCTGATACTTTATCATAGTGTGGAGCTGATACTGAATTCTCAAAGTTTCTTTGTGTCAGGAGGGTACAAACTCTGGCAAGTTATACAAGGTGAAAGGAAAAGGGTAATGTATGTAAAATATATGTAATAAATAAATATTTAAAATTCTTTGACCTTAAAGCGTCATGTAAATGCTAGCTATTACATTATTTACAGTATTAGGAAAAGATTCTTGTATTTCTATGTGCTTAATTTTTTTTTAACATAAATGGGTATTGTATTTTGTCATAAATGTTTTCCATAGGAGAAATTGGGAAAGAATTTTTACAAACAGTGTCTCTGATAAAGGCATCATTTCTAAAACATACAGGGAATTAAGTAAAATCTATAAGAATACAAGTCATTCCCCAATTGATAAATGGGCAAAGGATATGAATAGGCAATTTTCAGAGGCAGAAATTAAAGATATTTATAAGCATACGAAAAAATGCTCTAAATCACTATTGATTTGAGAAATGCAAATCAAAACAACTTTGAGGTACCACATCTCATCAGTCAGATTGGCTAAGATGACAAAACAGGAAAATCACAAAAGCTGGAGAGGATGTGGAAAAAGTAGAACACTAATGTATTGTTGGTGGAGTTGTGAACTGACCCAACCATTCTGGAGAGCAATCTGGAACTATGCCCACCTAAAGGGCTATAAATAATTGCATACACTTTGACCCAGTAATATCACTTCTGGGGTTATACCCCAAAGAGATCATAGAAGTGAGAGGAAGACCCATATGTACAAAAATATTTATTGCAGCTCTCTTTGTGGTGGCAAAAACCTGGAAATTAAGGGGATGCCCTTGGGGGGCATTTAGCCATTGGGGAATGGCTAAACAAGCTGTAGTATATGAATGTAATGGAATACTATTGTGTTATAAGAAATGGGGAGGAGATGGTCTTCATATTCACCTGGAGAGCCTTATACAAACTGATGCTAAGTGAGAAGATCAGAACCAGGAAAAATTTGTATACAATCATAGACACATCATATGTGTGATCACCAACTTTGATAAACTGGACTCTTCTCAGCAACGCACAGTTATAAGACAACTCTACGAGTCTCAGGATAGAAGGTCATATCTACATTCAGAGAAAGATCTAGAAAGAACAGAGTTTAAATGGAGACTGAAGCAACCTACATGCTATCGTTCTTTTTCATGTTTGGTTCTCTTTCTTTTTTCCCCAGTGTTCACTCCATTGGTTACAACCTTTCTATACAACCAGACTAATGTCCAATTTGAAAATATTTGCAGATCCTGTACTTGACTGCAAGCCTCCATGGGTGGTGGGGGGGAGAGATTGGGGGAGAAAATTTGAAACTCAAGAGATTATGGAACTGAATCTTGTAAACTAAAAGTAAATAAGCAAATCAAATTTTTAAAAAAATGTTTTCCATGTCCATACAATAATTTGATTTTCATTGTTCTTGTTATGTTAGTACATTTCCTAATGTTGAACCAACCCTGAATGAATCCCTGGTATAAATTCAACCTGGTCAAAGTACATCACCTTTTTAAGATGTTGCTAAAGCCTCTTTGTTGTTCTTTGTTTTTGTTCAGTCATTTTCAGTCCTGTCTGACTCTTCATGACTCCATTGGCAGTTTTCTTGGCAAAGATACTGAAGTGGTTTGCCATTTCCCTCTACAGCTAATTTTACAGATGAGGAAATTGAGGTAAACAGGTTTAAATGACTTGTCCAGAGTCACACAGCTAGCAAGTATCTGGGGCCAGATGTGAACTCGGGAAGAGGAATCTCCCTGACTCCAGCCCCAGCACTCTATCCACTGTGACACCTAGTTGCCCAAAACCTCTTTGCTAATATTTAATTAAACATTTTTGTGTCAGTAATATTTTTGGATGATTTGCTCTATATTATCTCTTTCTGATTTGGGTGTCAATACTATATGTGTATCATAGGAGTAATTTCATAATATCCTCCTCTCTTTTATACTTTTTTATAAACATCTTATATTAGAGTTAATTGTTCTTTGAATTTTTTATGGAATTCATTTGTAGATCATAGTGTCATATTTTTAGAGCTAGAAGGGACCTTTGAGGTGATTAAGTCAAGCCCCTCATTTTACAGTTAAGGAAACAGAAACCCAGAAAGGTTAAATGACTTGCCCAGGGTCACACACCTCAGTCAGCATTAAAATTCAGATCTTCCAGACTCTCAAACTCCAGGGATCTATATACACTATACCACATTGCCTCTCCAAAGTTAACTCAGGCTAAGAGAGGAGGGACTTGCACCAAATCACACAGTTTGTAAGTATCTGAGTCAAGAACTGAACTCATGTCTTCCCGTTTCCCAGTCCAGTATTTGTCCGCTATGCCACTTCAGCACCACAACCTACCCAATTCTGGATTTACTTTTCTTTTTTCCTTCAGGGATTCATTTATAGCTTATTTTAATTATTTTTCTGATATTCCGCTTCTTGTTCTGTTAATTTAGGTGTTTTATATTTTTATAATTAAATCATGCATTCAGCTGTCGTTTAGTGCCTGGCACATAATAAGCACTTGAACTGACTAACCAGCTAATTGTTGGCACATGATCAGGCAAAATTGTTTCCAACAATTCCCTTTGTTTTCTTTTCGTTTGGCATGATTTTTTTTTACTTTTGGTATTGGCAATTGGCTTTTCCCTCTCTTTAAAATAAGTCATGACTGCTAGTTATTTGTTATTTTGTTATTGCTCCTGTTCAGTCATTTTCAGTTGTGTCTGACTCTTTATGACCCCATTTGAAGTTTTCTCGTTAAAGATACTAGAGTGATTTACCATTTTCTTTTCCAGCTCATTTTCAGATGAGAACATTAAGGCAAACAAGGTTAAGTGACTTGCCCAGGGTCACACCGCTAGTAAGTGTCTGAGGTCAGATTTGAACTTAGGAAGATGAGTCTTCCTGACCCCCATCCCAGCACTCTATCCACTGTATCCCTAGTTGCCCCTTATCTGTTATTACTATTCTTTTAATTTTTTTCTTTAAAAAAGCTCCCAGTTTTATTTATTTGTTTTCTCATCCAAGTTCATGGGCTCCGCTGAAATCTAGGTTAAGAACTCCTGATCTGAAAGGATTATTCTATAACACTAACCTGAGCAAAGCAGAACCAGTAGTATCTTGAGGTTATCAGGCCAAGGGGAGATTGCTTACAGTTAGCCAGACCCATGATTTCATTGATTTGGTTCTCTTTGACTCATTTGGTGATCTTCATTGCTTACCATAAGAGAGAAAAAAAATTCACACCAACTGGCCAACCTTCCGGTGATGAGCACATCCTTACTCAGCAAGACTGACCTTTGGAGGCCAGGTACATTTTCCATTGCCAGATCTGAACTCAAAGTCCTTTCACCTTGAATAACTTGTACTCTTTTTAACATCAAGAGCCTTTGAGAATCCAAGATCAACTCCAGACCCTGATGCAGCATCAGAGGAAAACTTTAGTAGACAGATTTTGGTAAGAGACTAATGACACTAAAATACATAAGTTGGTGAGTAGATATGGATATGAAGTAAAATGGCACCAAAAGGGTGCATGCACAGGAGAGGATCTGAGCAAGAAAATTAGTAGGGGAGCTGACAAGCATGGAGGAGAAGAGAAATGCCTTCCTATTTGAACCTCAATCTTTGCATATCTCTTCCTATGTCTAATAATAAGAGCCCACCTGCATATGACGTTCTGAATGGTGTTACACTCTGACTACAATTGTAGTTACTAGAGTCATTTATCTCCCTGTTTAATTCATGCCTGAGAATAGGGTAGACAAATGAATGGTATGCAAATTGGGACATTCCCAAAGTTTCCTGGAAAAAGATATTTTTCCTTTCAACATTAAATAGTCCATCAGCCTTACAGGCCTTTATAATCATATGCCAAAAGCTGTACTGGAGAGATAGTTCAAAATTAGCCAGAGCAGAATTTCCTCTTTAGAAGTCATATGCTCCCCCATTCTAACCACAGCCATGCCTGACATCAACTGAGAGTGTATATATAGCGGGCTCCTTCCTCTAAGTATTCATTCTATTTCCATCTCTTTTCACTTAGTCCTGTTTACCCTGATTCAACTGTTGTCTCCCTCCCAATGTTTTTCTCTCTTTCCAAATAACTATGACTGAAAAATACATAATAATAAATAACAAATAAGTAGAAGTTTAAAATCCATGGCAAATATCATTAATAAAAGTTTCATATCCAAAATATACAAGAAATTTAAACAACACGGGAGCCATTTCCCAATACAGATATGGCCAAATTATATGAAGTTTAAAAAAAAGAATTAAAAACTAAATGATCCCAGGAAAATATCGCTAATATTTAGAAAATGCAAATTAAAACAAGTCTAAGATTTTACTCACATTAGGCAAATTAGCAAAAAAAATGACCAAAAATGAAATCAGTGTTGGTTATGGGGAAACCAATGGAAAACCACGGGTGAAGCCATGAAATGGGTTCAATTCAGAATTATGCAAAATAGCGAGTGTGTCTCTTTGGTCCAGCAATCCCAAGTATGTGTGTGTGTGTGTGTGTGTGTGTGTGTGTGTGTGTGTGTGTGTGTGTGTATAGATATAGATATA
>CM053580.1:464127942-464171774 GCA_028627135.1 Pseudochirops cupreus
CTCCATACAGATCAAAGCCAAAACTATATATCTAGTTCTAGTCTCTCTCTTGAGCTCTAGTTTTGCATCACTGACTGTCTATTGAACATTTCCAAATGGATCTTCCACAACTATGACAACCTTAACATGTGTAAAACAGAATTCATTCTTTCTTCCTTTCAAAACTCATTGCTTTTCTGAAAATTCCTACTTGTCAAAGACACCATGATCTATTTTACTACTCAGGTTCACAATGTTTTTGTTATCATGACCAATTTTCAAAATTTATTGTTCATGTTGGTCTGAAACTTGTGGTTTCATTTTGGTAGTATTCTGGAGTTGGCTTGGAAGAATCTATTGCTAAATTTACACCTTGGAAATTGAATTCTAGAAATCAGGGACTGATATATTTTATTTCTTTATTGTCTAAACTTAAAGAAGTCACAAAGAAAATGTTTGTGGATAATACAAATTAAAAATGAAATCACAAGTTCAGACCAACATGAACAACAAACTTTTGCTTATCCACATATTTATGTAGAAAGTTAGAACTAGGGGCGGCTAGGTGGTGCAGTGAATAGAGCACCAGCCCTAGAGTTAGGAAGACCTGAGTTCAAATCCAGCCTCAGACACTTAACACAAAAACTAGCTGTGTGACCTTGGGCAAGTCACTTAACCCCAAGTGCTCTCCAAAGAGCAAAAAAAAAAAAGTTAGAACTACTTGAAAATTGGTCATTTTATGGATCACATTCGTTATTGTTGTTGTTTTATTATTTTAGAGCATTTTATTATTATTATGTAGCACTTTAAGATTTGCAAAACATTTAATGTTTTTCATATTTGCAATGAAATCCTTTATAAATTATCAGACATTGATACGCTGGCTAGAAATAAAATTGCAATTCAATGGGGGTTATTTTTTACTCTATATGAACAGCAACGGGGCCTATCTATCCCATACACTGTATTTAACTTTCTGATATTTTTAATGCATAGTAAGGATACCACGTTAAAAGGTTAAAAAGGCAAGAACTGGAAAAAAAATTTTTTTAAATCATCTGGGTCTTTAAATTTCCATGCCAATACAGAAGTTAGGCATGATCCATGCAAACAGCAGAGGGAGCCATAGCTCAGGTTCCAGAGCACATTTAAGCAAATCCACAGTCTAAGCAGCCTCTCCTTTAGCTGCCAACTTAGCCAAACCTCTTCAAAAAAAATAGGAGAACATGTTGGGGTTGGTAGGGGTACAGGACTAGACATAAGGACCTCTAAAGTCCTTTCCAGTCCTGGAGTTCTATATCCTACAAAAGCCTTTGATATGTTTCCTCATGTTTTAGGGCAGCAATAGTCACCTCCCAGTTACTGGTTTGACTCATCTGGGAGACTTAGCTGCTTCTTTTTCATTTCAGGGGAACTGGAAATTTAAGTCCAGCCTTTCTTATAAAGGAATATGAAGATGTGACTCAGAGCCAGTACTACATGTTAAAAAAACAAAACTACATGAGGTCCCTGGGCTAGGGAACTGATTTCTAGAGATCCTGCCTAGAGGGAAGAAACAATAAATGTCAGGCGTTTAACAAGCACTCACTATATTTTATACTTTATGAAGCACTTTAAGTGCTGAGAATACAAATCAAAGCACAAAGAAAGACAGACCCTGCTCTCGAGGAGCTTGCATTCTAGCAGAGGAAGACAAGACCGTTATCCCTTCCACGTGGGGACTTTTCCCATTGTGGTTTCAATATATTGTGGGTGGGCATAAGAAATAAAATGGGGATTTTAGGGGAGTTTTGTGAAAGCTGCAGATGACTTGCAAAGACCAGCAGATGACAAGAACCTATGACCAAATACTTAACCCAAATTTTACAATAACATACTGTAAAAACCCCATAAAGGAAAAAAGAAAAAAATTCAGACTTCTCTGGTACAAAAAGAGGGCCAAAAATTTTTATACACATTTTCCAGATTGCAGGTGCATAGCACCCCTAAACCCCACAATGTGAAAAGGATAACTGTACACAAAAAAAATTTGAAAACCTGGGGAGGGGAATGTCCAGAAAGTCAGAAACAGAATTGGATGGAACATGAAGTGTGGCCGGCGCAAGTCCTTCCACAAAATAGAATTTCATGGAGGAGTTCATGAGAGGGAAAAATGGTCCAGGTCTTTAAGAGGAATACTCTTAATAGTAAACTATGGGGGCGGCAGGCCTTTCCAGGACAAGAAGGTCCAGATGCTGAGGAACAGTCCAGAATGATCCAGCAATAGAAAAGGTATGATTCTGAAGTCCAGAAAGTTAGGAACAGGGCCAGAGAATGAGTTAATGTGGAGGTAGCATGGCGTAGTGGCTAGAGCCCTGAATCTGGAGTCAGAGAGTCCTGAACTTAAATTCTACTTCAGACATTTATTAGCCATGGGGGGGGCAAACAATTTAATCTCTCTGGACCTCAGCTTTTTTGTCTGTAAAATGATGGACTTGGAGGCAGTGAGGTGATGCACTAGAGTCAGGAGGACCTGAGTTCAAATGTGGCCTCAGACATTTAACACTTAACTAGCTGTGTTACCTTGGGCAAGTCATTTAACCTCAATTGCCTTATCTTCCCCCTCCGAAAAAAAAATAAAGGACTTGGACTTGACCCATAAGGTCCCTTTAAGTTCTAAATCTATGATTTATGATGCTGAAGCTTACTGATGCCCATCTTTCCATTGCCCTCTGAGTAAATGCAGCCATAATTCTTCTGAGGTCATGGTATTCTAAGGTTTGCCAGCACATGGCACTGTTAAAAGAATATTTAAAAATATTTAAATTTAAATATTTAAAAAGGTGGACTCTTGTGGTAGAGAGAAGTCTGGAATTTTTTTAAACCATCTCAATATATGTCTGGGTAATATGCTTTCTTTATCCACTTATTTTCTCCTTGTACAGATATCAAAAACAATCTCTTTTGAGTGGCCACAGCTATCAAGGAGGGCACCGTGCAATGTTTCAGACATATTTTCTAAACAAAAAGATCTGCAAACTCCATTCACCCTCTACAGGAAATCCCCCTTTCGTTTGGATCTTGGGTAAGACATTTCCCATAATCCTGATGAATATCCACGGTGAGTAAAGTCTCTCTCCAATAAACCTTGCTTGATTGTTGAACAAAGTCATCTCCGGCGTTTGATCTATTAATAAATGAACAAACTTGTGTTGTTTTAACATAGGAATAAGAAAAACCTTGTAAAAGGAAAATTTGTAAGGTAAAATTTAATTCTGCTGAAGGAAATACTTTTTTGTAATCAACAAAAAATAAATACAACTGTATTTTATATTCCATATACCACTAAGTCAGTTGTGTGAATGTGTGATCTCCTTTGGAAAATCACTTGTCAAAATCTCTTCTTTTCTCATATTTTTATTAAGGATACCCTTGATAAATTCAAAGACCATTTTCAAAGAGATGAAAAAAATAGGCATATATATTGATAATCGACTTTCTCTACCTTCCACCCAATGAATCTAATTCTCCCTCCAGAGTCACATAGCATTAATATAATCCTTCCTCCACATGACAGCCTTTAAAATATCTACTGGTTGCCTGATTGGGTGCTGCTGTTGTGGCCTTAAGTTTTCTAGAATAAAAAAATCTTTAGCACTTCCTGGAAGGAGAGAAACCTACTAGCCATTGCATCTAAGCTAATGACAACACAGAGCAGCAGATGGCCCAGATGTGCAAAAGACCAACATATGGCAGCAGAGATTAGCTTAGCAAATACCACAGCTGGAGATCCGCGAAGATATCCTACAAAGAAGACATGAATCCCAATAGAGAACAAAGATCCATTGCCTTGCAAAGAGTAAAAATCCAGCATGTTCAGCACAATTGAATAATAATTACTGATGTTCATATAGCACTTTAAATAACTGAGCAATTTACATGTTATCTCATTTGATCCTCACCACAACCCTATTATACAAGTGCTATCACATTAACTAGTGTCTGAGGTAGGATTTGAACCTAATTTTTCCTGCCTCCACATCCAGCATGCTATCCATGATGCTACCCTGCCTCAGATGTCAACAGAGAACAGCAACTGTTCTTCTACACCCTTATCCCCTAACTACACATGTTCCTTGAGTGCCCCTACTTGTGTGTTCCTTAGTCATACTTTGCATGTATTGGAGGGTCTGATGGATAGCATCAGCCCACAGAGGGTGCTAGCAAGAAGATAGCATCTCTCAAAGAGGAAGATGCCAAGGAGTTGCTTCCAGGAGAATCATAATCATGTGTAAGGACAGTATTTTGGGGAGATAGTCTATGAAGCTGTATCAGCAAGCACCCTAGCATTCCCAGGATGGCTGCTAGCACAGGTTCTTAGATCTGCTTTTCTAAAGGAAAGCAACTCAAAATGGGTTGACAGTCTTACTTTAATCAATCAAACATATATCATTTACCTAGTTCAGGGGAAAAAGCACCCTGAACTCCAGAGAATACAAACAGAAGTTACAAGCAGACAAAGAAACAGATCAGCAGGCAGGCTTCCAATCACCTGACCATTACATCCATACCTATTCAGTTACCAGAGAGGGAAGCACCAACATCTGGGTTTTTCAAAGCTGGGGAGCTCAACAGCTTCCCAGAGTCTCGTCTGGCCAAATCTCACAACTCTTTCCAAAGTAAGCCCCAAACCAAAACCTCACATCTGGGTGTATATAGCCTTCTCCTGGATCAGAGAATGTCACAACCGTCTTGACCCACTGCCCAATCACAAAGTAACAGGCGTGGGCATTCCTGAAGAACAAGCCTCCTGCCACAGGTTCCATGTGACCACAGTCAGCCTATTAGGGGACAGAGTATACTTTCAAATCAGGGAAGGTTCTCAGAGTCACTTAAGCCTATCAAAGGGCCTAGGGGCAGGGAAGATCTTCAGATTCCCGTAACAGAAGCTTATCTAAACCTTTTATAATGGGTTCTAGTTAGCTAACCTTGTGCTGAAGCAGAGACTCTTTGGCTACAAAAGGTCCTCTTAGTTTCCACTGCTGTGTCTCTTACCTCATTCCATTTGGTGATTACTTAGCTCGTGGTTTCTGGTGACAGAACATGTCAAGCTTAAGCATTTCACAAAGTCAGAAAAGTTAGCCACAGGAATATGGAAGTCAGAATTTAAGCCAGATTTCACAACTAGTACAGCATTAATGCACTTAGGAACAAGGAACAACAGTTGGGAATCACTTCGAGGAGTGCAGGCCAGTAGTGAGATGCTGTCTCATCTTGCAGTTGTACCACATCTGGCCATGACCTTGATGGGACCAATGCTAGTTAGGAAATGAGCCAAGTCATGAGCTTACTCCCCCAAAAACCAAGAGGAAAATATATTCCCAAGATACCATGATAAGGGAGAGAGGGGAGGGAGAAAATGTATCTACTCTTATCTGAGAATGTCTTTTTGTTCTTGCTATAGCTTTGAAGTAAATATCCCTTTGTAAACATCCCAATCAGTGTTAAGTGGCTAAATGGAACTGGGGGGCTATTCACTGGGCCCCTAAGAAACGGGAAGAGTAGTGGAGAGGAAGGGAGTGTTGACCAGTGGCAGGAGTGAAAAAAACTGTCCAAGTCTCTCAGGGAGTATAGTGGAGTATACACTAAACACAATCATTTGTGGGAAAATGAATGAAAATGAGTGGACAAATAAAGTATGCTGATGAGGACTTGGTGGTGGGGATTAATTGAAAATTTGTTATGATACTTTCTTTATTGAAATTAATGAAATGTAAATAGGTACTAAGAAAGGGAAGGTGATTTGGATTGATGATTAATATTGTTTTTTAATGGATCATTAATTTTTTAAAAATCTTATCTCCCTAGGCTCACATACTATTTCCCAACCCACTCCTAGAACAACCTATAGTTACATATTGGCTTTTTCTATAATCTGTGTAACACTTAGCTATGGGTTATAAGCTTCTTGAAGGCAGAAGTTGTTTTATTCACCATTATGTCTTGCACCACATTTGTCTATACATAGTGGCTATTCATTAAACTTTTGTTGCATTTGAAAGCTCAGTATTTTCTTATAACTAACCACTGTCATATGAGAATCACTTATAATGCCACTATATGATGTGCATGATTCTGATTCCTTTAAATTTGTATTAAAAAATGCCAATATCCTGCCCTCCATATGTGCAAATGATACTGTTATTAAGACACACTTGGAGTTTTAAAAATAGTGATATATAGACCTTTTTACCCTCTTTTCTGGTCTCTTCTATAGTCAGTAAAATTCATTTGCAAGAAGGCAGCAATAGAACTGGATTTTGAGTCAAAAAACCTAGGTTGGAATCCTGATTCTTCTAGTTAAGCTCTCTAAATTCTCTTAGAGTTTTCTCATCTGTAAAATGGGGGTAATAATAATACATTCATTACTTACTTCCCTACAGTGACCAACTTAGACAATGTATATAAACTTTATAATTACAAATTGTTACATTAATATGCTATTTATTTTATTAATAAGACTAACAAGTGATATGAGCAAAGAGTTTTTCTGTGCTGGGCTGACACATTTTTACAGGAACTGAACTTGTGATCTTGACCTGATTTGAACTATAACCCATTGAGATAAAAATATAAAAAATTTCATCCAATAGCCTTCCTCTTGCTTACTGAGTAATGTATAATCTCCTTTGCTTGGAATTCAAAGCCTTCAAAACTTTGTCTCAAATCTTCCTTTCCAGTCTTATCTCACACTTCTCCTATTCATGTCCTCTACATTCCAACCAAACAGAACTACCTGTTTCCAGATCTTATCATTCTTTTCCCCACCTGATACTTTTGTCCATACCATTCTCTACAACTGGAATGGCATCATGCTCTTGACTCCATCTCAGTCTTTCAAAATTCTTCCCTTCCTTTAAGGAAAACTCAAGGGCCACTGTTCTCCATGAAATCTTTCCTGATACCCCTAGAAGGAAGTGACTTCTCTCTCTTAATGGCTCTCAGAACACTTTGGATCTCTCTTATTTACTTTCCATACACTATTTCATTCATTTGCATTCTGTCTTACTTTTTCTTTAAGCTCCTGTTGGCCAAGGGTTATTTCTTATTTAATCTTTGAATCTCAGAACATAGAAGGCACTATATCAGGGATTCTTAATCTCAGGTCCATGAACTTATATTTTAATATTTTAGACTTCATTTTAATATAATTAGTTTCCTTTGTAATCCTATATATTTTATTTTATATGCTTTAAAACTTTATTCTGAAAAGTGATACAAAAAGCTTTACCAGACTGCCAAATGGGCCTGTGACACAAAAAAGTTAATGAACCCCTACTCTAAATTAATGTTTGGTGAATGAAAGAAGGAAATGTACTGGTTAAAAGAAAATTCTAATAGATTTTAAGATAACAAAATTTATTACATTTAACTAAAAACAAAAGTAGATATTTGTGAGAACAATGAATCTTCCCCTTTTGCGCAATAATTGAACATATATTGCTGCACCTCTAACTTTGTTAGGTGATTTTAGCAACCCTTTTTGAAAGTGTTAATATAATGCAGTGGAACTGTGTGTAGGAAGTTTACTTTGTATAAGAAGACCTAGGTTCCAGACTTGGTTCTATCACTAGTAGACCAGCTATCTTCCTTGGGAAATCTCCCTGAGTATCATTTGTCTCATCTTCAGAACGAAGGAATTAGGCTAGATGACCTCTGAGTTATTTCTATTGTCAATGTGATGTTCAGTCACTGGCATTTTTGTTACAACTCCACAAGTAAACCAGAAAAAAAAAAGAAGAAGAAGAAAAAAATAGCACCATCTGTTATTCTATGTACAATGCTTCAAATGTACTTCTATCACCACTAGAGGGAGGCCAGCAATTAATCTGTATTCAGAAGTAGCCATTGACCCTATTCATCAGCATTGTGATTTTGCATTCTGTTGTATTATGTGTGAGAGCTTCCAAATAAACCATCATCATCGTTTTCTCTAGAAAATAAAACATCTGCCTTCATGCCTTTCACGCTAATTTGGGCAAGTACAAAATGCATTCTTATCCCTGGCGCCACTGTTTTAATACCATGTGTCTTTAGCTGAAGTCTTTCTCCAAAGTTGGTCATTCCCCCAGCAATGGTATGCGTGAATAAAGGATGGAACATGGGGCAGAAAGTTTGCTTGGACTGCTGGAAAGAGGCACAAAGAGTAAATTTTGGGGGGAAGTAACAGTATCTATAGAAAACAAAGTCCAGGTTATTAGAATTTTAGACATAGACCTACATAACTGAACAAGACCTCAGAGAACATGAGCATAAACAATCTCCTTGTTCAAGGATGAAAAAAAACAAAAACTGAGCTCAGACAGTTGAATTGAGTTGCCCAGGTTTACATGGCTAGTTAGTGACCGGGTCATGACCAGAATCCAGATTCATTCATTCCTTGTCCAAGAGAGTCACTCAAGCACTTTTTTTAAATTCACAGAAGAAAAGAGAAGGAAGTCCAGACAGAACTATAGACAAGCAGGACATCTCTGAAAATTACATGTTGAACTTATTATATACTTAAGTATTACATACTTAAAAGAGAAAAGCAAGCCAAACATAATAGAGATTTGTGGTTTCATGTACAATCCTCTTTTTCTGTCCTACGTTGTATGTGTAAATGCTCCTTTTACTTGGTATTTGTTAAAATCAGAATTAAGAAAAATGAAAGAACAGATGACAATATCTTTCGGTTTAGTCTTTTGCCAAGCCCTGTAACAGGATATTTCAATGACAAAGAAAACAATTTCAAGTCTCTAATCCTGCAGCCAGTTAGTATACTAGCCTTGAAATCAATCAATAGACATTTTTGAACCCCTACTATTTGGAAGATACTGTCCTAGGCGCTAGGGATTAACATTCCCTAACAGGATACCAAGATGAAAACTAAATGGTTCCTGTACTCAAAGAGCTTGCACTCTGTCTGGGGAGACAACACGACTGGATGGCTTGTGGAGATCCTTTCTGCTAGAAACTTATGTGCCCATGTTTGTGTTTATGTAGGTATTATGTACGTATATATGTCTGGAGAGAGACGGAGAGACAGAAACGGACATAGAGAGAGGTACATATATAAATAAAGACATGAAATACATATATAAAATAAATACTTATTTTATTTTGGAAAATAAATACCTATATAGTAGAGCACTAACAGCAGGAAAGGTTTCACATTTAAGGTGGCACTTGAGTTTTGAAGGAGAGTAGAAATTCTAAGAGAATTTTCAAATAAAAACTAAATAGTATCAGTACCACACATTTTTCCCCCAACTAGTGAGCTGGCCTTTTCCTAGGAAGTACATACTCAAATAAGTAATCCTGACATTCTTTACTACTTATCTAGCTCATAAGGCACTGCTCAGGAAGCAAATTAGTATTCACAGAATTTGCAAAGGAATAGTGCTAACATTTATAAAATTTTCCAATTTTAGAGTTGGAAGAGACTTTCAAAGGGCTCTAGTATAGCATTCTGTCCTTTGTCTCACACAGGTCATCCACCTTCTGTTTAAACACTTCCAATGATTTCAGCATTATCAATATGTGAAAGAAATTCTATAGTACTCATCTATCCACAGGTACTGACTAGTGAGGGACTACTTGGTCAGAAATTTCCCAAAGACTATATGATATTTTAAGGTCAACCCTTCTTTGACTGGGTGACAACATGGGATATAATTTGAGAGGTTCTAAAATGTTACTGCTCAATATTGTTTTTCAGAAAAATATCACTTCTTCCTCTTTGTTCCTATCTGAAATTCCCACCTTCAGGTTTTTTTTCATTGGTCTTTTTGGAGGGTGGAAGGCAGGACAATTGAGATTAAGTGCCTTGTCTAAGGTCACACAGCTAGTAAAGTGTTGTGTCTGAGATTGGATTTGAACTCCTGACTCTAGGGCTGGCGCTCTATTCACTGCACCACCTAGCTGCCCCATAGAGTTTTGTTTTTTGTAAGTTTATTTATTTGTTTGTTTGTTCGTTTACTCATTCATTCATTCATTTATTTGTTCCCACCTTTAGAATCAATATAATGGATTAAACAACAAAGACAGGAGCATTGGATCCCAGAAGTAACAATTAATATTTACATGTATCTTGGGATGTCTTTCTAGCTTTCTCCAATTAGTATATATTCATTTATCCTGTTACTCATCTTGAGCCACAAAAAACTGAACATATTTGCCTACATTATAGTTTTGCCTAGATATTATTTTATTCTAGACATGGATTTAAAAAAAACAAGCCATTTATCCATCTTTGTTTCAAATTGGAAGAACCAGATACATGAGGAACTGAAGAGTTTCTGGATTTGGGTGATGTACTTACTATTACCTTCATAACTTAGTTTCTAGAAGATTAAAAATGTCCTCTAGAGACACTTGTAGAATGTGTTGGGCAAATGCAGATGACCATAGTATGTTCCAGCTGTTCAATGACTGATGAATTGGGTGTGCTTCTTCTGGCAGATTGGAATTTCATTTATTGGTGTTCTGCTGTGAGCATCCCTGTTCCATCCCACTTAACTACAAAAACTCCATGAAGGGAAAATAATCACAGACTCAGAATTGCTTTATCTCTACCTTTAGGTTTTCTTTTGTTCTGTGACTGTTCTTTTAGATTCTTCTATTTCTCAGACTTGATGGGCCTAGGATTTGGGAACTAGAATTAATATTTAGGAAAAATTAGGAAATATTGTTGTATATAAATAATCTTAGGTCATATGAAGTTCCAACCTCAACAGAAACATGGATAACAACCTCCTGATGCAACAAAACTGGTGAGGTTCTCAAAAGATGATGAATATAGATTTGGTAATGTTATATTGAAGGCCAGTGTTAGCAAGGATGGTTAGCCATGCTCAATATGCAAGACATGTTGGAAGCATATGAAAGACACTTAGGAAGGCCAAGATGTCAGACTCCCAATCTCTTCTGGTCACTATATTGACTCCATAATCAACTATGTCCACATTTATATTACTGGGTATATTCATGCTGTCCCAGAGGCCCAGAAGTACGGAACAAAAGTTTCCTCTGACATCAAGCCTAAATTTGCTTCTTTGTAACTTTACCTATTGCTTCAGTCTCTGCTCTCCAAGTTTTAAGAGAAAAATATCTAATCCCTTTTCCCTCTTCAAGTAGTTGATAGAGCTATCATGTCCTCCCTGAGCTGTCTATTCTCCAGGCTACATATCCCCAATTCCTTCAAGTGAGTCACATAAGGACCCAAAGCCTTTTGCCATCCTAGCTACCATTCTCTGGACATTTTATAACTGTTTAAAGTCCTTATAACTTTCCAGAACCTAATAAATACTCTACAATAAAGCCAGAATATAGTGACCTTCTTACTATGACTTTACTATCACTTCACTCTATGACCTTCTTATTCTTGGAAACTATATCTCATTTAATGCAGCTCAGGGTTACATTAGTTTTTTGGCTGCCTTCACTTCATGTCACACTGCTGACTCATATTGAGTCCAAACCCTCAGACCATTTTCAAACTCCTGCTTAACCATGCCTCTGCCATATTGTATTTGTGAAGTTGATTTTTTTGTACTTGAGTGTGAAATTTTGCGTTTATCCCTAATGAATATCATTTTATTAAATTCAATTCAATTTTTTCCATTCAACCATTTTTGTTTGAATATAACTAACTGTATTATCATCCAACTTAAAATCTCTTCATAATAATGATTGACATTTATATAACATTTTTAAGTTTTCAAAGATCCTTATATACATTAATTCATTTGAGTTTCACCAAAACGAACAAACAAATAAAACCCTGCCAAACCTGAGAGATAGGTACTCAGAGATTTAACGGTGAAATTTGTGATGTAAATGTTGTGATTTTTCCCAGTAAAGATGAAGACAACTATTCATTTCTACTGATCCTCAATGACTCTTGTCTTGTTTAGCTCACAGGTGGTCTAACCAATGTTCTGGGGGCCTTCATCACTTTCTCTTGAAGTATAAGAATACTAATGCAGCCTAAAGGCTTTACATTGGTTATCACTCATTCTTACCCTATGAGTAGCCTGTCTTCTATATCACTCATACTCATTTTTGTTATATTCTTTACACAGCTTCTCCTTCATAATGGTTTGTTGTAATGCTTTGCAGTTCACTGTGACCTCTTTATATTCTCCATATCCTTCTAGGTGATCCTCAAATACAAATCTTTGGAGACTGTATTATTCCATGAATTACAACCTTATATCAAATACATGAGGAGGAAATGGAATTAAAAGATAGGCCTTTGTTTCAGGAGAAAGTTTGGAATCACTAAAATAACTTTGTAATTTCCCAAAGACAATGTAGCTCATTCTCCTCATCCTTTTCAATTCTGGATCCAACTCATTGTCCATTTGCAATGTCTGTCCTAATTGTACTTGTGCCTAAATTCACATATACATCTATTGAGTATTACAGCTTTTATTACCAACATTTTACAGATAAGGAAGCTGAGAGTCAGAAAGTTTCAGTGACCTGCCCATGGTCACACACTCAGTAAATGTCAAAAACATAATTTGAACACAGGTCTTCCTGAATCCAAATCCAGCATTCTTTCCATAATGCCACAATACCTTTCTTCATCTTAGCTATAAGAAAAGCACAAGAGTATTTTTCAAATTCTTTGTCATAAATTAGGCAAATTTTATCATATTAAACAAGAAATATTTGCCTCCTAATAATTGATTTTTCACAGCATAAAAGATGCTGGAAGTGATGTGCTAGAGGCAGCTCAAAAGAGCAAATGCTACAAATCAGGGTTTTATTTATTTATTTGTTGATTGTCTAGATTTAAGAAAGTGATGGAAAAATATTTGTTGATGCAGATTCAACTTAACAGTGTGTCGTGCATACATTTTTTGTGTGTGTTCTGAGGAGCTAGGGTTGTTGAACATTTACAAACACACCTCTGGAGATGCATGATCAGAAGAGAAGGTTATCAATGACCTTACTGCTTCATTGGTGTCCATGTACCATCAAGAGATCTAGAGAAAGGTGCCCAACATGTTGAGTGGATCCCCTATAGAGGATTTATGAGAGTACAGGGGCAAAAGCTGCACAGGATGAGAAGACACGTTTCAGTTGTGATCCACATTCCTGGAGGGAGTGCCCACATAGATTCACTGGTGTGAAAGTATATTAACACTATTCTTAAGAATTCTACTTTCATTACCTAGGTAGTTTTTAAAAATTGATTTATCTGTTTGTACTGAGCTAGAAGTTTATTCCCAACAGTACACATACTTGATAGGTCACAATTTATACTTTTGAAAATGTTCATTATTGAGGTAAGGATTTCTCCTATTGTTCATTTGTCTGATAATTCTCATTAAATTCCTCTCTCTGTCTCTCTCCATCTCTCTCTCTCTGTCTCTCTCTCTCTGTCTCTGTCTCTGTCTCTCTGTCTCTCTCTCTCTTTCTCTTTCTCTCTTTCTCTCCTTTTCTTTCTTTCTGTCTCTTTCTCTCTCTGTCTCTATTTTTCTGTCTGTCTGTCTGTTTCTCTGCCTCTCCCACCCTCCCTCACTTCTCTCTCTTTCTCAGTAGTGCCTTAACTTAGTAGAGCTCAACTTTCTGGCACTCTCCTGGCAAGTTATTGACCAGGGATTCTAACCTCTCTTGTGTGTCATGTCCCTTTTGGACAGTCTGATGAAGTGTTTGGACTCCTAGGAATAATGTTTTTAAAAGCATAAAAAAGGATTGCAAAAGAAAACAATTATCTTGAAATGCAGGTATCAAAATATTTTTAAAAACAAATCCACAGGGGAGGCTAGGTGGCACAGTGAATAAAGCACTGGCCCTAGAGTCAGTAGGACCTGAGTCAAATCCAGCCTCAGACACTTAACACTTACTAGCCATGTGACCTTGGGCAAGTCACTTAACCCCAACTGCCCTGCCTTCCCCCTCCAAAAAAAGGCAAAAACAAACAAACAAATCCACAGAACTCAAGTCAAGAACTCCTGAACTCTAAGATTCTAAGAATATTAGCTGCTAATATATTTAGGATGTGGTAATCTCAGTAAGAGATGGTTGAAGATGCAGGTATAGAGTTTATTACATGTCATCTTTTTCTTTCTTGATAACAGGATACAGTTTTATCAGAGGTAGTTCTCTCGTATTGGATTGACCCATCTTTTTCTCTTTCTATTGCTATCATCCATTGCTTCCTATGAGGGTTTAGTCCAATGTGAAATAGTACAATCTCCTAGTATTCCTCCAAATCTGCTACCCCTGATGAAAAAAGGGGTAAATATTTTTAAAGTTTGATTTCTAGGTATACACGTGTTTTCTAGTTATTGTATTTTATTCACTTTGACCCAATAGAGAAAAGGTAAGTGACATAAATGGTGGGTCTACGGATTCACAAAGGACTGATTTAAGATTCATCTGCTACTTAGAGAAAAACTGGACTCAAGAGATCAATATTTTGTCAGAGAAATTAGGAAAATAATACTATGGGGCTGGATAAGAGGAAGCAATGGGAGATGGAAGAATAACGTTTACCTTTCCTTCTTCTTTCCTCTTTCCCCTTTCCACTTTCTATCACCCCAGACTAGTCAACTGAGATAATTGCACAGTGAAGCTAATCCACTGACTAGAAATTGCCCATTGTTGTAGAAGAAAATACCAAATTAACTCTTGTTAATGCCAATTTTAGTGACCATTAGAGTAACAAATGCTGTTTCCCTGGGATCTTTTCTCAATCCTCATTCTTCTTGACTTCTCTGCCAAATTTGACACTATTAACCACCCTTTCTCTCTTGATGCCTTCTCTTCTCTGCATTTTTGTAACACTGCTCTTACTTGGTTCTCCTCCCACATGTTTAACCACTACTTCTAAATCTCTTTTGCTAGATCATCATCTATATCCTGCTCCCTATCTATGGGTACATCTTCATGACTCTGTCTTGGACTCCCTTCTGTTCTATCTCTAAATTCTCTCTTGGTGACCTTTTCACCTCTCATGGATTCAATTATCATCTCTACAGAAATGACTCAAAGATCTTTCTCCTAAGTTCTAGTCCCATATCACCAACTCCCAATTACATTTCCAAAAGGAGATTCAATGGGCAGCCAGAACTCAACATATCCAAAATAGTATTCATTATCCTCCTCTCCAAACCATCGCTCTCTTAAATCTCCTTGCTTCTGGCCAGGGAGCCATCATTCTTCCAGTCACCTAGGTTCACAACCTTGGAGTCATCTTTGACTCTGAACTCTCCATACTACATAGCCAATCAGCTGGCAAGCCTTGTCAATTTTACCTCCACATCATCTATCACATGTTTACCCTCTCTCCAATCACACAGCCACCACCCAAGATCAGGTGCTTCCTCTCATTTAATTAATCAATCAAAAAGCATTTTAAATGCCTACTATGTGACAGACATTGCAAGTGCTGGGGATACAAATATTAAAAAAAAGACATTCCCTGCCCTCAAGAAATTTATAATCTAAAAGGGGAAGACAACACACACACACACACACACACACACACACACACACACACACATACACACACACAGCTAAAGGGAGAGCCGGGGACAGTGCCCAGACTCTGTCCTTACATGGAGATTTTGAACTTCATGACTATATTCCACCCTCCAATCAGAGGGACAGAGGATGGTGATGAGGTGAAGTACCAAGGCCAAAGGGATCTTGCAAGATGATGAGGTTTTCTCAATAATGAGCTTCCTGGGGGATGGTAGAAAAGTCAGAGATGTCCTAAAATAGTGCAGCCAGGTGAGAAATGAGCCAACTCCATCACTTTTTCCACGTACTATTGCAATAGCTTCCCAATTGGCTACCTTGCCTCAAGTCTCTCCTCTTTCCAATCTATTCTCTTCAAAGCTGACAAAATGGTATTCCTTAAGCATAGGTCCTGCCATGTCACTCCACTACTCAATGGATTCCAATAGCGCCCTATTACCTGCAAGGTAAAATATAAACTACTGTATTTGGCATTTGTAGTCCTTCTCAGCCTGATTGCAACCTTTATAGGTTTATTAAATATTATTTCTCTTCACACATTCCACAGTCTTGATAAACTGGACTACTTGTGGTTTCTCCTACCTGACATTCCATGTTCCTTCTCTTTGCGTTTGCAGAGAGTTGTTCCCATGCCTGGAATGCATTCCTTCTAAACCTTCACCTCTTAAAATCCCTAATTCCCCTTAAAGCTCAACTCAAACACCACCATCTACATGAAGTCTTCCCTGATCTCCCCCAAATGCCTGTGCCTTTATCCCCACTGAAATTACTTTGTGTTTATTTTGTATACAAAAGATGTGGATTTAGATGCAGTTTTAAGCTAGAAGCATAAAACTGCACTGTCTTTTGGGATACTCTGTATGTAAAATGTATTGTGTTCCTTGAGAGAAAAAGAAGTTCTTTGTGGATAGGGATAATTTAATTTTCATTTCTGCAGCATCAATACCTAGCACAATGCCTGATACTTAGTAGGTACTTAAGAAATATTGATTGATTGATTGAAAGAAAGGCATTTAGTCCATTTTTTTCTTTAAAAATAAGTACCATTTATTAGTGATTGAATTGTACTTTCTATTAAATATCTGTAATGAGCTCTTAGAGATTCATATATTTCTGTATAGAAATTTATTTCAAGCTATTTTTTTTCTATGTGGATAACATTTCGGGGGTTTTATTTTGTTTGTCTTAACCTAAAAAAGCCTTTAATCAAGAGGTTAAATTTCCTTTCTTGTCCTGGTTGTCTAACATAAGCTAAGAAGTTAGAAGAAAGAATTCTAATTAACTAACAAGGCAAATTCCAACAAAAAGAGTTTGGAGAAAATAGCACATGCAGGAGATTGACCTGAGAACTACTCTTTTCTGGAGAAAATCTTTAATGAGAATTTTAATTGGTTTAGGATTAAAATTTTGCCCTTACATGGCACCTTTCTTTTATGGGGCCTGCAAGTGCTGGGGGTGGAGGGCTCGGGGAAGAGGAAGGAATTGGATAGACAGGTAGATAGATAGATACAGAGATAGATAATGTATGTATGGATAGATGGATGGAGGGAGGGAAAGAGAAAGACACAGAGATGTGGGTATGGATAGAGATATAAATATGGATATCACGCCTGATTTCAATGTGGTATGGTTATAGATATGTGTGTAGTTATACACACGAGAGAGCTAGCAATAAACACAAACATAAATGGAGATGCAACGAGCAGAATCTGCATCAAACAACAACTATTGATTGCCTCCTCAGTGTAAGGCACTCTGACAGCCGCTATGCCCTGATGGAATTTACAATCTCGGTGGGAAAATCAAGACATGGACCCTAAGAAATTAGCTTTAATATTTCAGTATAACTGTGAGGTATGTATTCATTCCAGTGGTGCAGATTGTGAACTATTCATGATTTCTCATCCTGTGCAATTCTTACCCATGTCTTCCTATGAATAATCTACAAAAAATCAACCCAAAATGCTGGGAACTTTATTCTTAGTCTATTTAACATTCCATGGATACCACTATGGCATTCAAACTGCTTTTATTCTATGTTCTCAATACGTGATCAGCTCATCTCCTTTTCCAATCTTACATTTCTAGGGTAATACTTTTAATAAATCTTCTTCACTGCAAGTCATCATTGGTAATATATAGCAACCTACTGATGCCCACCATGGGTCTCTCTTTGCCCTTTGGGTCATTTGCAGTTTTAAATATTTAAAAATTGTAGTGTTCTATGATTCCTAGTCAATTAACATTACCAGAAGAATATTGTCTCAAAACGTGGGCTTTTATGTTAGGAAGTAGCTTGGGACCACTAAAAGTACTGCATTTTCCAAATACTATCTAGAATTCCTTCCTCTTTTTCAGCTCTAGGCCCAGATCATTGTACATCTGAAGTACCTATCAAAGACAGCTGTATGAACTAACTCAATGCACTGCCCATAAACTTCATGTCAGGGCAATAGCCATTTTCTCATACATTTGGTATTCCTATACAGATTGGTAAGCTTACATCTTTTGAGCAGTCATAAATCTTGTTGAGGAAATTCTGTAGTATTTGGAGTTCTATATAATAAGCCACTATAATACATAATTTTAGCATCCAAAGGATTTCACTATCTATAGATCATCTCTCTCCTATTTTTATTCTTTGGATAAGCCATCTTCCATGACAGAAGAGAATCCTTCTGGAAAGCATACATCTTCCTGTACCTTATTTAATATCACAGAATCTGTGAATAAAGTTATCTCTGTATCTCCAAAGGAGTATAATAGGATTTTAACATATTCGTGAGACACCTTATTGGGGGAGATACCCCACCTAAAATAAGTGATAAGATGCCCAGGGCTTAGCATGGTTGCCTAGCATAGAGTAAGCACTTAATAAATATTGATAACTACATTTCAATATGATTTTCTTCGTAATCCTATGCATTTTATCTAATACACTTTAGAATATTATTCTGAGAAAGAGTCCAAAGGCTTCATCAGACTGCCATTGGTGGCCATGGCACCAAAAAAAGGTTAAGTTTTATTGGGCTCTAATCCTAGCTTTCCAGAGTTTCACCTTTGCCCTTGGGAAGGTAGCTTCATCTCTCTCTCTCTCTCTCTCTCTCTCTCTCTCTCTCTCTCTCTCTCTCTCTCTCTCTCTCTTTCACACACACACACACACACACACACACACACACACACACACACATACACATTTTCCACTTAATTTGTTATTCTTTTCCATCAGAAGATTTTTTTTTCTTACAGTGTACATTTGAATTCCTAGCCCTTAGTTCAATGCCTGGAATATAGTAAGCATTTAATCTACTATCTTTCTATCTAATGTGCTGAATGTATTACATAATTTGAAAAACAAACTGTATATAATGGAAATTCTGCTTCATATATAACCTCTTTTTCTGTTCTTTATATGTGCAAATGTCCTTATTTACTGGCGTTTGACAAGTTCAGAATAACAACAACAACAAAATAATGTATTAAAGGGCGGGGGAGAACTCTGTTCTAAGGCAATTAATTACAGAACAGGTCCAGACTTAGGTTGATAGAGGGAGTTGAAGATCAATCAATGAAGGTTGATTAATAAATTTTTCAGATGACAATACTTCCCAAATTGTTCAGTAGGTATGAACAAAGCATGGATACCTCCATAGGTGTAACAGAAAGTTTGTTTGGACAGGCTGAGGAACTTGGTCATGTCTTCTGAGGCCTGTATAAAGCCATATACCCTTGAGGGAAGGTAGTTACCATGCTTTGTGGCCAGACTTGTTAGTGTGAGCATGACTTGAGATAAGAACTCCTAGAATCCACATGATTGACATTTATAATAAACAAAAATAAACCCAGTGGGATCTTGTGTTCTCTGCATCTTTCAAATATTGTGTGGCCTTTCATGGGGTGCAGGTGCATTACTCAAGAGACCTCACTTGTTTGAGGCACAAGGCTCTAAGGACCTGTGTAGAAAAGAAATCTTAAGTCTAATAGAGGCATATTTTTGAACTCCCAGCACACACTGAGTGTTTTCTTCCTTTCCTCCATCTATTTTCATTAAGTGATAAATAAAGCTGTGACTATTTGGTGAAAAGAAAGAAAGAAAGGAAGAAAGAAAGAGAGAGAGGGAGGGAGGGAGGGAGGGAGGAAGGAAGGAAAGAAGGAAGGAAGGAAGAGAGGGAGGGAGGGAGGAAGAAAGAAAGAAACGTTATGTGAGTATGAAGTTGTGGTCTCTGAAATACTTTAGACAACCATTGGGTGAAAGCCCAACTATTCCCTCATCATATCCTTGATGTGTGTGCATGTCATTATTTTTTTATTTAAACAAATATTTATTTGAGGAAAAAATAACTCCACAAACAGCTCTTGTTTGCCATATTTCAACGTAAACAGAATAAAAAGAACAAATTCATTACCTAGACAACACATCTGTAACCAACATAAAGTTAGAAACCATAGCTATGTGACGAAGCAAGGGTTGAATTATTGAAATCTACATCCAACAATGTTCCATGTGATTTTCAGTCAATTAGACCCAAGAAAATAATTTATATAAATTTAAATCATTGGTTAAATTATCAGGTAGTTATTGCTATCCCTTCTTGATCTGTAAAAATTAAAATGCATTGGGTGGGAAGAATCATTCCCCATCTTTACAAGGTGAGTATTTTTCTAAAACAGTTGGAACTTCTCTAAAAAAAAATAATTTAAATTTATTTTAAGTTGAAACAAATTCACTCCTCCCCAACTCTCACACCAAAGTCACACTCAAAATCTCCACTTCTAATGAATTCAGGCTCTTTGTAAACAAAGTTGGAAACTTCCCAATAGTTTCTGCTTACCCAGTCTATTTCATCAGCAATATTTTGTGTAAACCCATATAGACAGAAGGACTGAAACATGGAAGAAGTTACCCAACATGGACCTCAAGTTACCCAATAATTTTTGGAAGAAAATCCACAGTCCCAATCTCTTCTGTTTCTTGAAGTTGAAACCACACAAGAGGGGGGAAAAAAAAAGCTGCTTCAGTTCTTTCTACGTTTACATTTGGTAAGCATTTTAATGTAGTGGATGGAGAAATGAACTTGGAGTCAGGAAGACCGGGTTTCAAATCCCTCCTTTTCCTTTATCTTGAAAATGGGAGTAAGAGTAATAGCTACTTAACAGCTATTGGGAAGAAAAAATTAAATAGTGCAAATCTTAAATTCGTGCACATCATTCTTAAAAGGGTTTTATAGAGATGAAAAAATAGGCAAAGGAGTCAGATATTGTGAGTCCAGTCTTCTTACACATTATTCCTATCTGTGCTTTCTTTGGTATAGCTATCCCAGACTAGTCTCTGTCCCTTCAGTCCACTTCAGTTTTGTCCCTATATCTCCATGCTAGCTGTCATGCCTGACATGCTCTTTCTCCTCACCTCTGCCACCTGGAGTCACTGATTTCCTTCAAGACAAAGTTTGTGTCGCCTTTTCACAGTCCCCTTATTGTTCACACCTTCCTCTCTAAGACAATACCCGCTTCCTCTGTATCTTGTATATGCCTTTTTAAAAAATATATATTTGCTATTAGTTTACCACATTCAGTTTTTGAGTTCCAAATTTTCTCCCCCACTTTCTCCCTTCCCTCCCCCACGCAATCCGATAAAAGTTCTACATATACCTTCACATTAAGCATTAGTCAATTTGTAAAGAAGAATTATAACCAATGGGATGATTAACGAGGAAGAAGAAACAAAACAAAACAAAAGAGAGAGAGAGAGAGCAAGTAGTTTGCTTCCATCTGCATTCAGACTCCATAATTCTTTCTCTGAATGTGGATAGCCTTTTCCATCATAAGGCATTTGGAGCTGTTGTATAACCTTGCATGGCTGAATGGAGCCCAGTCTAACAAAGTTAGTCATCACAGATACAATGTGTCTATAATTATGTACAATGTTCTCCTGGTTTTGCTCTCCTCACTCAGCATCAGTTTATGTAAGTCTCTCCAGGTTATTATGAAGTCCATCTGCTCCTCATTTCTTATAGCACAATAGTATTCCATTACATTCATATAGCACAACTTGTTCAGTCATTCCCCAATTGATTAGGATCCTCTTGATTTCCAATTCTTTGCCACCACAAAAAGAGCTGCTATAAATATTTTTGTACATTGTATATACCTTTTTCCTGCTGTTAGTATGTAGTCACCATTGTCACCAGAAAGGAAAGGAGAGAGATCCCCTCTCTCCTACATGGGAAATCTGAGGAGAGACTACCTGAGTCACAAGCGACACATTTCAAAGAGACTATGGTGTCCACTGAGACATGTACTCATTGAGAGCACAGAAATTATTTTGCCATTAAGCCAACTCCAGGATTTTTGGATAAAATTCCCAATATGGGGGCCAAGGAATCAACCAGGAGCCTCAGACTGTACAAACCTATTAGTGAATGATCAAAGCATACCAGCCACCAGAAATGACTCAATGATAGGGCCCACTAGAAAGAGCCAAGAACCAGGATCATCTTCATGATCACTGTTACACCAATATATGTGTCTGTCATTTACTTATTAGAATATAAATTCTTTGATGGTAGAGAATTTTTTTATTGTTTTTCATTTTTCATTTATTTCTATAAGTTGTTTTATGTCTTCAACACCTGGCATAGTTCTTGGTACATTGTTGTTCAGTCATTCAGTTTTTTCCTACTCTTTGTGACCCCGTGGACTATATCATACCAATACTGTCCAGGGGTTTTTCTTAGAAAAGGTACTGGAATGATTTGCCATTTCTTTCTCCTGGAGTAAGTGCAAGGTCACATGTGACCTCAAGGCTGCAGGTTCTTCACCACTGGATTAAAGTAAACAGGTTAAGTGACTTTCCCAGGGTGCCACAACTAGTGAGTCTCTGAGGATTTGAACTCTGGTCTTCCTGATTCCAGAAGTAGTGCTCTAATTACTGAACCATCTGTCTCTATTTGGCACATAGAAAGTACTTAATAAATACCTATTAATTGATTGACATACTAATTGATTGATATATTGATAACCATTTTCAGTCTTTTTTCCAAATATTTAGTGTCTTCTCCTCTTTCAAATAAATCAAGCTCTCAGTGGCATACATCTCTAAACAACTTCTATGTGTTTGGGTTTTTTAGCCTGAATCTGTCAGTTAACCGGTATGGGGATCTCCCGATGAGGAAACACCTTGTACCAATGCAAATCTGGACCTGCTCTGCAATTTATAGCCCTAGAACAAGAGTTCTTAATGGTGTGTGTGTGTGTGTGTGTGTGTGTGTGTGTGTGTGTGTGTGTGTGTGTGTGTGATGGCCACTGTTGGCAGCCTGGTAAAAACTTTGGACCCCTTCTCAGAATAATGTTTTTAAGTACATAAGATAAAATACATGGAGTTACAAAGAGAACCAATTATATTAAAATCTATATATGTGTGTATATGTATATATAATACATATATGTGCATATATGTATTATATATACATATGTGTATGTGTGTACATATACGTATATACACGTGTGTGTGTGTATTTTTTTAAGTTCATAGAATCCAGGTTAAGAGCTACTATCATAGAGAGTTGCTTTGGGTACTAAGTGGTAAAGTGACATACCCATGGTCATTTACCAAACCATTATGTGCCAGAGGCAGGACATGAACCCAGGTCTAGTCCTGACTTTATGACTGTCTCTAGCTACTAGAGCCTGCTGTTTCTCTCTATACATCAAAAGCAGTCTATGACTTTGTGCTAAATGAGTCATACAAACAATGCCTTCCATACAAAGTCAGAGAAAAGAGAGTCTGGGGGTTGAGTTGGTCAGGAGAGAGTCGGGCCTTGAAGAAGGGAAGGCAAAGAGGAGAAGAAAGGTTGCTATAGAAGAACAAAGAGTAGAGGCAAAGGTGTGGGTGTGGGAATGTCCATGTCATCATTAAGAGAAAATGAACACACTAACTTGAGTGGTCCAGGGGTTCCTACTGGGTAGAACAGGGATGGGAATATAACAGAGTAAGATTAAGTTTGAGAGAAGAGAGACTTCCTTCTAACAATCTCCACAGTAGTAAAACTGGGTAAGAGGTCATTTGTTCATGTACCCGTATAGCAGGGCTTGCATCATTAGATCACCATGTACATGTGGCAGGAAAAGAATCTGAACAAGGGATAGTTGTGTCTTTTTTGGTGAGAGTACGTTGCCACCTTCCCAGAGTTATGTTTACAGAGGCCATTTATGTTGCTGCTAAAGCTGGAGCTGAGAGGGGGTTTTCTTCTCTCTGAGAAGCAAACCCTAGTGGTCTTCCTCATACAAAAGTGAGAGCCTGCAAATGCCAGCTTTGCTATGAGAAAGCTGAGTCATAGAATGGTTAAGTGATTAGCCCAAGGGCTTCGGGACAAAAGGTTGAATGTCCATTAATAACAGAATCAGAATTGAAGCCCAGTCCTATCTTGAGGATTTATCAGAGGAATGGCAAAAGGTTAGCAGAAGGTTAGTTGGGTGCTTAATGCCTCTGCTACAGACCTCTGCCTTTTGCCCCAGAAGTAAAAAGAGCCAAGTGCCAAACCAACCAACTTCTCAGAACTCTGCTTACTTAGCCAAATGGAATGCACGTTTATCTGATTTCTATTTGTGTTTTGTAAAAGAAAGAAAAAAAAAAGATCCTGGAGGAAATAGCTGTGTGGAACAAGCAGCACCCATAACAGAACTGAACCATATTAAATAATATGCTTCAGATTGACCCTAATTCCCCCATTTGCTTTAAAAGGAATAAAGGATGGTCTTAAAATCAAGGAGAACTGGCATGTTTCCTTCTCTACAATTTTACATGGGAAAAGAGGGAGAGACATGCCTTCCACCCCTGCCTCCACCTTTGTCCCACATACAGGTAGATTGGTTATACTTCTAATCACTCATTTTTATTTTTATTTTTTTTGGCTAATGGAAATAAATAACATCAGATGAAGCTATTGCCCATGGCAGTAATCGAATGGAGGCCATGTGGGACACACATTATTTTCCCTGTGCTTTCTTGCCTCAGTGGTGCCTTTTTTCTCACTGTTCCCCACACCCACTTGCACATATTAAATTCCTCATCCTTTAAAGCATGACTCAAATTCCATACTTACAGTCTAAAATAATCTTCCCAAGGGACCTCACGTATCACTTTGTCACTTTCTCATTCACTTCTCGAATTATGTTGTATTGTGGTTATCCTATTTGTGTGATGGAAATGTCTCTCATTCCACTCTGAGGGTCCCTGGGTCTGGGTGGGTGGAGGGAAATATATTGTCCCTGGAGCCTCTATCCAGTGCAGACTCTAATCATAGGTCAGACAATTCACCAGAAAACAAATAATGAAGCATTTAATTGAATGAAATTTCTTCATTTGTCCCATTGATAGATGATGTGTGGCCACACACACACACACACACACACACACACACACACACACACACACAAATTGTCTTAAAGCTTTGATAAGTCTCAAGGAGATGAGAAAAAAAATGGGGGGGAGGGAGGTTTGTTGGCATTCTGACCATCCCTAGAAAGCCTATTGCTCCCTTAGATTTTTGTTTATATCTGTTTTATGTATAGGTCATGTATCATTTTTATTATAGGTATTCATGTTTGTCTTAGAGCTTTCTCTCAGACTATAAGCACTATGCCTTATCTAAACTTGGTACCTACTATGATTAGTGTCCAATATAGTGCTCCAGCAGGTACTTAATAGATGGTGTTTTTTTTCCATTTAACTCAATTCCCTGCATTTCCCTGGGAGAACTTGGTCTTCTCCCAGTCACCAAACAACTCTGTCCATTACAAGTCAACACTAAGATTTTCTCTGTAGAAACAAGGTCTCCTTCAACTTTGCTCAAAACTTCTTCTTGAAGCAATAAGATTTTTAGGAATCATTGTTTTTCCTGCTTTTTGGAGGGCAATTGGGGTTAAGTGACTTGCCCAAAGTCACATGCCTAGTTAGTGTGCCAAGTGTCTGAGGTCGCATTTGAACTCAGGTCCTCCTGACTCCAGGGCCAGTGCTCTACTCACTGCGCCACCTAGCTGCCCCAGGAATCATTTTTTTAAACCAGATGATTCTTTTTAATTTTTTGACAGAAACCTGTGTCATGGGGAGGAAACTTGTCAGTCGTGCCATTGCCTTGTAGTCATGCCTATACAGTTAACTTCTTAGAAAGGTAAGAACTGGGACTACTCCAGCAGCAACCACTCATTTGTCCATTTGCCCTGGGGTAATCACGCACTTTTTTTTTCTAGGGGAGAGGAAAGGGAAAAGGCAACCAGATACCAAGTCAGGCAAACAAAGGGCAATTCTACTATAAAACCCTATTCCCTGATTGGTTTCGAGAGCAATGCTGGTCTCTCCCATTTGCCTAAACAGTAGTTGGGTTTTTGTTGGGGTTTTTCTTTGGGGTGGGGCATGATATAACAGCAACTGAGTTGAAGTATCTTCTCTAGTTTTGGGTTTTTCTTCTCAAGAAGAGAAAAGTACCCTGAAATAAATCATTCAATAGAGGAATAGGAAGGAGTTTTCTGGACATTAGAATTACTGTATCTTGAACTTCAAGACTTCGTTTACTATGTATTACCTAAGGGTCCTGCAGTAGCTACTTTATTTTGTATGTAGCTGATGCCCAAGAAATATTTGTTGGATAAATAAATATCTGACAGAAATGAGAATCATAGATTAGGTAACTTTAGAAATGAATAGGAACTTAGAGGTTTTGCAGATGAGGAAACTGAGGCTCATGGAGATTAAGTGACTTGCTCAAGGCCACACACCCATGTAGCAATAGAGCCTAAATTAGAACCCAAGTCTCTTGCTTCCCAGCCCAATGCTCTTTATAGCTAGAGACTGGTTTATTCAATTTTGGATCAGCATAGGAGAAGGCCCTGCACAGACGAACTTTAAGACAATTATTTTCACAAGATGTAAGCCTTTTTTTTTTCAATTTACGTATGTAAGAATTAAAAATAACTTTCTCACAGTTTGGAAGAGATCATGCGGCCACTAAGTTCGTATCCAGAATGGAATGCCCACTTGTTGCTCATTCAGGAGAATTTATTATGCCAACAATCCTTTGTGTTTGGTACAATTAGCATCTGAAGTTTTCCAGCCCTCCCTGTTCAGCCTGCCAACATTGGCAGCATCTCTTCCACATAGCTGATCTCTGTTCTGGTATGAAAGAAAATCTCGGCTCTTTTCAACTGGCCCCTCTCAGGAGAGTCATCACTCAGAGAGTTAGAGACAATTCCTGGAACCTTTATTTGAGATGAAGCTTGAGTTTCAAAAATAAATGTTTGTGCAAAACTCAGATATTTTATTTTTATTCCCCTAAAATATTTTCTACAGGGAAATATTTGACTTGGATATGGCATGACCTTAGTTAGCTTATCTAATAATATAATATCCTGCTAGGAGACAACAGAATGGCTTTCCAAGAGTTCATATCACTTGATACAGTCTCCAGCAGTAAACTACTCAAGGCCATTTTTTTGGAAAAAAAAATTCACAGATCAGTGGCTTTCAGAGAAACTTTGCCTTCCAATCAAATGCTAAACAAGATAAAATAGAAAAAGATGATATCCATAAGCTGCACTTTTCAATAATGAAAACTAAAATGGTTCCCACATAGAATTTTTTGCAAACAATTATCTTATTGGGGTTTCCCCCATTGTTTTTCTGCCATAATAAGCTATCATGAATTTATATTCATAGACTGTTGAAGCTGCAGAGACCTTGGGTATCTAGTCCAAGAATTCTTAGCCTAAGATTCATAAACTTTGGGTTTTTTTATTTTGATAACTATATTTCAATATGATCACTTTCCTTTGTAATCCTACATATTTTCTTTTATGCATTTAAAAATGTTTTTTAAGAGGGGATGCATGGACTACATAAAATTGCCTAAGAGGTTCATGGCACAAAAAAGGGTTAAGAACTTCTGAACTAGTCCAACCCCTTCATTTTATACATAATGAAAATGGAGCCCTGAATAGAGCACTGGCCTGGGGTCAGGAGGACCTGAGTTCAAATTCTACCTCAGACACTTAACATTTACTAGCTGTGTGACCTCGGGCAAGTCCCTTAACCCTAATTGCCCTGACTTCCCCCCTCCAAAAAGCAAAAAAAAAAGTTAATATAAACAACAAAAACAAAAACAAAAAAGAAAATGGAGCCCAAGAGAAGTGAAGTGATTTCTGCCAGGTAACATCACCAATTATTAGTAGTGCTAACACTGGAACCCACATCTCCTGACTCCTAGTTCAATGTGCTTTCCCTTATACATCCCTCAGGTTTTTTCCTATGGGGTTCTGATCTCTTTGACAGATTTCAGATGGCACTAATAGTATTTCGCTTGCATAAATGTGGAAGGGAAAGAGCCTCTTCCCAGAATCCATATCTCTTGTGTAGTTTATCTTATGATTGCCATTGCTAGTCACACACCTGGTTTTGCAATGACCTGAAACACACAGGTAGCTATGGATAGTTAATGTAGCCATGAACATTGAGTACATAACCAGTTTACAAACATTTGTACAGGAGGCAGGGGAACCTGAAGTGGCACATTTCTCTCTTCAATTGCAGATTCCTTGGGGGTGAGGAAATACAAAATCACAAGACCAGGCAGGATTGCACTCTGTCCTGTATTGCTAGATTAGAGTAAGTAAATGATGACAGGAAAAGAATTTGTAGGGATTTGTAGATAAGGACAATGTTATCAGGCAGTTGTTGGTACAAATCAATACTAATCTAGGGACTAGAAGAAATCAGTTTGATTCTTCAAAAAGAAAAAAAAGACAGGTTGAACAGGCTGAAGATAAGACAATTATTATTTTTTAAATACACTCTTAACAGTGTAAATATTTAAAATACAAATAAAATTTTCTTGATACAAAGTGTTCCCCTGCATAAAATCAAATCTTATGCATGTAGCAGCTGGACTAAACCTATTAAAGGGCTAGAATGATTTTATTCTAAAGTTAAACAGTCTTTATGCAAATAGTTTATTACTTTCACCATTCCTTCCACCAAAAATACTTCAAAATGACTAAAACATTACTTTGAAAAGCAAAAAATTATAGTTATTTCTAAAAAAAATCAAGGCCCTTCAAAAAGACTAGCTACTAATATTATTTCTTAGCATGTGAGAGTTTCATGGCATGGAATAGTGTGTGATCTTAAATCTTCATAAACCATCTAATACAGTTTCAACCTACCAATCATTTTAAAATTCCACAAAAGGCAATCATTAATTCAAATTCTCACCAGCTAGAATACTATTGGCAAGAAGACAGTAGATGGCATGAATTGGTTAAAAAAATGTTATGTGCTATTATATTTCCAACACCTGGCATAGAGTTTCACAAGGAAAGCATTTAATAGTAATTCCCTGAATTGAATTGAATTGAAGTAAGATGAAAAGCTAGATTGGGTCCAGGAACAACAGAAAGAGCTGCTAATCATATACTTATCTGTCTGTCACTATCAGGCTCTGTTCAGACTTGAAAAACAACTAGAGAGTATTTACTGTATTTTCTAGGACTTGATTCAGCCTGTTTTTAAGTCTCTGTGGTAATAAATCTGCCACTATTTCCACAAGAGATTATCCCATAAATAAAATTGAGCTCCACATTTTTCTTCACATTCAGCCCAAAGTTTGGGTTAGACACCCCATATACTTTAATCAAACTCGCTAATAAACTTGGCAAACATACTTTATTTTTCAAGGAGTTGACCTTGCTCAGAAGGCCAATTGTTCCAGTTGGTACCAACCTTGTTAAAATACTAGAAGCCACTACAGCTGTCATTCTGGTCTCAAGAACGAGAGGGGATAAGAATTCATTTCCCTTTGTGAATACTGTTTTGGGTTAAGAGACATTTTTTAAAAATTGTGAAAAACAATCCCTAATAGCAGAAAAATGAATCATGAACTTGAATTCAGTTACCATCATGCCAATCATACCAAGTAAGACAAGACTTTCATTGTTTTAAAAATCCAGACAAAACTTTGAAACTGACTAATTTGGGAATAAATTAAAATCTTACCATTTTAAAAGCATTATCCTGGAAGATGAAACTTACTAAAGAAGACAAATCACTAAGCAAAATATTGTTATAAGGATTCCCTGCATCTCCAAAGGCCTGAAGAATTTTCCTGAAGCTGGCAGGATCTTATAGAACAGAGAAATATGGTACATGTTGAACCATAACCAGCCATCCTGTCTTCCTGAGCAAATAATAAGAAAGGGGCTTGCAAACCAACTTTTTCAGAGAAGTTCAGCTGAAGTGGGAGAGAAACTTGGGGAGAGATTTCAGACTTCTGGACAAAAGGACCTGTGAAGGAAGACACACCAAGACATTGCTCTAGTGAGGGAAAACAATTAAACAGAGACTCCTAGGACACAGATTAGGCCCATGTGTTGAGATCTTGGTAGACACCAATGGAGCTATGGGATAGAGCCCCCTACCAGGGAAATGAGCAGAGCAGGGAAAGGCCAGTTCAGGCTCTCACCTGAGATGTAAGTATGAAGAGTCATGCCATCTGTAAACTTCTTATTCTTACTTACTAGATATTAAACTTAGTTGTTTCTACAAACCAAAGAAATAAAAAAAAAAGTGGTGTCAATATCTTATAAATTTTGGTACCCTATGATAAAGCTTTGATCACTCCTAGTTACAGGACTGGGTAGATAATCCAAAACATAGGGAAAATGTTTTAAAAGACTGATTAATTTGGCATTAGAATGTGTTCTTAAATTTATATTTAACCATGTTATTCAGTCATGTTTGACTCTTTATGACCCCTTTTTGAGTTTTTCCTCTGCAAAGTTACTGGAGTGGTTTGCCATTTTCTTCTCCAGCAGATTAAGGCAACGATTAAGTGATTTACTTAGAGTTACATAGCTAGTAAGTATCTAAGGCCAAATTTGAACTTGGGTCTTTCTGAATCCAGGCCCCAGGCTCTATCCACAAAATCACCTAATGGCCTCTAACTTAACTAACTTGGTTAAATATTTAACCTAGCTGTCTCTACAATTTAACCATAGGCCTACCCAATAGCCTAGAAATTCACAAGGATGTCTAGCTCTCTGAGGTAAGAAGAAGGCCTAATACTTCCATTCAACTCTAGGACCATATATTGAAGAGACATATAATAAATGTTGAATGAATGAATAAGTGCCAAATGAAGAGAGGTAGCAATAATCTCTATAGAGAAGTTTTATAACAGAGATGATAATGTCACAATCAAGTTAAAGACCATATTTGTCCTATAAAAATCACTATTAAGAATATCAGAAGCTGATTTACTGCCATTCAGTCATATGAACAAGAGACACTATGGAGACATAATCCCTCCTGTTTCCATAGACCACCCTGGAGACTGAAAAATGTTCTGAACTAAGAAGTATCTGAGCTAATTTATTTATAATTGGACTTTCAGACTGAGGTTTCATGTTCCAAGTTGCTAGGAGAACCACATTGAATGAATCAGTTATAAACCTTGGGAAAAGATAGGGTGTGTCAAGCAAGTGAACAGGCCCTCCCATATCTACAGGACTTGGAAATGGTTCTGCAGAACTAACATGCTCAAGGCTGGTGACAGAAATCCAAAAAAGCTAAGATAATTACAATTTTGAAACTTCATATATCCAAAGTAATGGTCTTATGAAATTGGGTTATGTTTTGTTTTTGTTTTTACCACCAAATCAGTTGTACTGAATTTAAAAAAAAAGGTTTTTTAAGCTGGTAGGTCATTCATTCTATACACTCTCACCAAGTAATAAGTATGTCAGCATGTAAACAGGATGGAAATGTTAACTCCATCCTTTTAAGGAAAAAGAAAGCAATATTTTCCTGTACTCTAACTATGATAAACTTTCAGAAACCATACAAGATTAAGTAAAAGTCGGCTCCCAATACTAGTTTCCATGATGGAAAAATATTTATCCTCCCTTTTCAATATGATATGAAATAATAAATTAAAAGCACTTAAACCAGTCAGAAAACAAACTAAATTAGCTTAGATGACTTCATTTGTTCAACATTTATTCAACAAATATTTATTAAGTGCCTTACTGTGTGCAGAGCATGGTGCTAGCACTTGAAGCAAATATAAAGTTTAGATAAATCACAAACCCTGCCCTCATGAAGGTTACACTGGGGAATAAGACACAAATGCAGAAATCTCTGATACATGAAGTCATGATATGTACGTTAGAAAGGTGTAAAAGCAAGTGCTGCATCAGTTTTAAGAAGGAAGGTTTCTGATTGGGTATCAGATGGACGAAGATTGGGAAAGCTTTATGAAAGAAGTGGTATGTGAATTGGGCTTCAAACCATGGGTAGCAATTCAACAAATGAATGACAACAATAACATTTATAGAGAGGGGTAGGAGGAACATTCAAAGCACAGGGTACAGTGAATAGAAAGACCTTAAAGTGAATAGCTTGATTGATTGGGGGTCAGAGAGCAGAATAGGTTGCCTAGAGCACAGGATTCATGGGAAATAATTATTTAAGTACCAGGTAAAGGAGTTTGAACTTTACTTGAGAGACAATAGGAAGCTACTGAAGATTTCTTTTTAGCTGAGGAATGACAGAACCAGATTTATGCATCATGATGGATTAGATTGACAGAGGTATAAGAATGAATTGGAGGGATGAGAGAGTGAAGGGTGGATTATTTATTAAGAGCCTGTGGAAATCATCCACATGAATATAATAAGGTTACATCCACCTGCAGTCTGTCTTCTGAGCTTCAGTTCTACATCATCAGCTGCCTATTGGATATTTAAAATCAGAAGTCTGAGAGATATTATGAACTTAACACATCCAAAAATGAACTCATTACCTTTCCCTCCAAAACCTTTCCTCTTCCAAACTTCCTTGTTTCCACCAAAAGCACCACTATCATTCCAGTGTCCCAGTTTTGTAACCTTAGCATTATCCTCAACTCCTAATTTTCTCTCACCCCACATATTCAATCTTGCCATTTCTATCTCCACAATATCTCATACATCTGACCCTTTCTCTGTTTTTAGACAGCTACCACCTTAGTCAGTCTCTTTTCACCTCTCACCTTGATTATTTTAATGACCTCTTTATTGGTTTCTTTGCCTCAAATTTCTGCCCCTTCCAATCCATCCTCCACACCACTGTCAAAAGGACTCTCCTTAAGTCCAAATCTGACCATACCATTCCCCTCCATGATAAACTCTCGTAGTCCCCTAGTGCATCTGGTTCAAAATATAAAATCCTCTATTTAGCTTATAAATCCCTTCAAAATCTGTCCCCAGTTTATTTTCTTTACCCTCATTGCCCTATGTCTCATCTGTCCTGTACTCTGCAATCCAAACAAATTGTCCTTCTCTCTGTTCCTCACTTATAACATTCCGTGTCCTATCTCCTTGTCTGTGTACTGGCCAACTGGCATGCCAGGGATATTCCTTACCTCCATTTCATGGAGTCCTCTTCCTTTAAGACTCAACTCAATCACAATTTTCAACATGAAGCCTTTGCAAACACACACACACACACACACACACACACACACACACACCAGCTGCTATCAATCAATCAATCCACCAATAGAGGTTTTAAGGGTCTACTGTGTACCATATTCTATGCTAGGTGATGAGGATGCAAGCACAAAAATGAAACTATCCCAATAGATATAATATGAATTTTCATTTTATATTTATATAACATGTTTTATATATGTACTTGTCTCTCCCATTAGAATGTAAATTCCTTTGGATTAGGAGTGGTTTCACTTAATACCTAATGCAGTGCCCAATACATAAATACTGGTTGATTGATTGATTTGGTGGTGTCAGTGGAAATAGAAAGAAAGAGATAAATTTGGGAAGTATCGCAAAAGTGAAAGCTAAAAGGCTTAGTAATGACTAGATATGAGAAAAGAAGGCAAAAGAAGAGTCAAAAATTCATAACCCAAGGTTATGAACACAGCAGACTAGTTGAATGGGGCTACCACTTTCAGAAGTAATGACATGAAAAGGAGAAACAGGTTCAAGAGTAAGTAGAATACCCATAGTTTGAAAAAAGTGTTTGAGGTCCTAGCAGAACTTCTTGGAGATATGGATGGTCTAGAGCTTCTTGATATTCCTTGGGCCACTTGGCTTTCAGGAATTCAAGACTTAGTATTGTGAGTTCAGTTCTTTTTCCTTTGACTTTCTCTTTTTTCCTTCTGCTATATCCCTCTCTCCCCTGACTTCTGCCCTCACTCTTCATGATCTGCGTGAGGATTTTCTATGTTCTTTGTGTAAAACTTATACCAATTAGTTCTGGAATCACAGTGTAGGAGTATTTTGATGAAAATAATTAACTCCACATTTCTTAATTTCTCATATGCAGGTGGCACAAGGGATACAGCAACTGGACCTGGATTCAGGAAGACCTAAGTTCAAATACAGCCAAACTTACTAGTACTATAACCCTGGGCAAGTCACTTAACCTCTGTCTCAGTTTCTTCATCTGTAAAATGGGGACTATAAAAGCACCTCCCTTTAGGATTGTTGTTAGGATTAAGCGAGATAATGTTGGTAAAGCATTTTTTAAATCTTAAAGTCTACAGAGTGCTATACAAAGGCTTATTATTTTATTAGTAGTATTATTAATCTTTCATCCCAGAACATACTAGGAACTGCTAAAGTTTACTGTACTCTGTGGATACCCTATTAATAGATCAGACAAAAAAAATCACGACTTCCAAGGTCACCTTCAGACAGGATGTGTAAATCAAATAGCAAAGAATTTAATTAGGAGAGAATTTCGAAGTGAGTAACAGGGAAAATTCAATCAACAGAAATATTCAGAGTCCTACTCTTCCACACACAAATAAATTCAATATTTTACAAATGCATATGCCAATAGTGTTGGCTTTTAGTGCAGTATGCTTCATGCTGAAACTAGAAAATGTCTCTTGTCTAGATCCTTATAACTCCACCTCTCCATTTGGTTCTGCAATCATTCAACTCAGCTAGCTATATAAGGTCATCAAGATATTGCAAAGACTCTTAGATTTAGGGTTGCTTAAGGAAATCCTCTCATTTGCATAAAAAAGGGTGGATTTTTCCTTTTTACAATTAAGGGATATTTTAAGTAGAGGACCTCTATTTTTTTCCTTTTTGACTTTTCAAATAAAGATATTCCTAAATAATATTCTGTTTATCTATTATATATATTATATCTATCTTTCTTTATTTTTTATATATTTATATATCCATATATTTATTTAAATAATATTCTATTTATCACTCATCTCTCTCTTTTTCTCTTTCTTTCCCTCTCACTAACTTCTGGGTACCATCCTCTTTGCTTTTGAAATAGTTCACCTTTCAGAAAACTCTCCAGCCAATCAGAGGGTTTTTTTTTTCCTTTATGGCAGTCAGTGTCCTCCCAGATACACACACTTACAGGAAATGGAGTTGTGGAAATTTCTCTCGGTGAGTAATACTCACAGGATTTTAGCATCATGGTAAATGAATTCTTGGGGTATTCTCCTCCCTGCCAAGTCTACTACTACATATGAGTCTGACCTCAATATTTGGATTTTTCTTATTTTGAACAAACATGAATCTAAATCCATGAAAATCTAACGAAAAGAGTATTTTTAGAGAAATACAGTGTACAAAATCAGAAGGCTTAGAGCTGAAAGAGGCCATGAAGATTAACTTCTTTATCTTCCCAATTTTAAAAGTGAGGAAGTTGAGGCCTAGAGAAATTAAGGGCTTGCCCAAGGTCATATAAATGCTAAAGAGAGCCAGCCTGATTCAAAATCCTGTGTTCTTTCCATACCACCATGCTCTTTTGCTTTCAATTTCATAATGTTTTTCTACGATTAGAAGAGAGAGGTTATCTAAACATGTTAGAGAATATTAAAGTGTTCTAACATGCAATTATTTAACATTATTAATTTATTTTTTATTTGAATTTAATTATGACTTTTTAAAATTTTTATTTGAATTTAAATATGATTGCTTATAGAACTCTTAGCTATATGTACCAAACTAGTACAAACCTTTTTTTTATCCAAGAGAGTTAAAAATCTAATTTCTAGATTTTGATACATCAAAAATATTCCTATAATATTGTCCTAGTAAGATCAATATTTTAAAAGAGTATAAGCCTTAACTTCTATCCCCATTGAAATAGGGACAAAATATAATGAATATACCTATTCAATGTCATCTAATTAGATTCAGTCCAATGTTCTAGCCTACCAAGATGTTTTTCTATTCTGACATTATCCAGTGTGTTAGCTATCTCTCCCAGCTTTATATCATCTAAAAATTGATGATCCTGCAATTTATGTCTTGATCCACATCCTTAATAACATCGTTAAGCACTGGGCAGCACAGGGCAAAGGGCATATCTCTGGAGTATTCACCTGGAGACATCCTTCTTAACTGACACTGAACCATTAATAGGTTTGACCATTCAACCAATTATGAATACTAAACTGTATTATCATACATTCTTTATCTTTCCTATTTTCCACAATTGTAGCAAGAGAACTTTTATTAAATACATTCCCTTGATCTGCCAATTTAGTACCCTGTCAAAAAAGGAAATAAGGTAGCCTATCACAACCTAGTTTATAAGAGCCATCTGGCTCTTTGTGATCACCAATCCCTTTTTAAAATATTCTCTAATTAACCCTTTCATAATATTGTTTTAGAATTTTGATAAAATTTAAGTCAAGATCACTAATTTTTCATTTACTTCCTTAAAAAAAAAACCTGGGGGCAGTTAGGTGGCTGAGTAAATAGAGCACCAGCCCTGGAGCCAGGAGGACCTCAGTTCAAATCTGGCTTCAGACATTTAACACTTACTAGCTGTGTGACCATGGGCAAATCATTTTATCCCAACTGCCCTTCCTTCTCCCCTCCAAAAATACAAAAAAAAAATGTTAAATGTTAAAAAATGTCTTTACATGTAATTGAGGAAAAGAAAATATTATTTAAAAAAATAAAACCTGGGAAATCTTTACCCTTCTTCAATCTTTTTTTTTTTCTTTTTGGAGGGCAGTTGGGGTTAAGTGACTTGCCCAAGGTCACATGGCTAGTTTTTGTGTTAAGTGGCTGAGGCCAGATTTGAACTCAGGTGCTCCTGACTCCAGGGCTGGTGCTCTATTCACTGGGCCACCTAGCCACCCAACCGTTCTCCAATCTTGAAGTATCTCTCTCTTTTGCCAGGATCCTTCACAGATTACTAACAGTGGCTCTGAAATCACATCTTCCAGTTTATTTTTTTTTCCTTTTCTGTACCTAGGGAGATAATTCCTCTGGACCTGGTGAGTTTATCAAGAGCTCTTTAATGCTCTCTTACTATTTCTCTGTTTGTTTTGCTTAACAACTCTTAGTCATTTTTATTTCTTCCTTTCCAGCTCCAAGATTATTCTCCTTGGATTAGAAAAGCTAGCTAGCTAGATACATACATACATGTGTGTGTACGTGCATACACATGTATATACATGAATATATATGAATTTAGCACTTCTGTCATCTCTTTACTATAGATTATCATTGTCCCGTCCAACCTGGAGATCTTAGAAGCAGCTGAAGGAAAGAAGAGGATGTGTTAACATCTTAATTTGTGTTACAAGGATTCAGGTACACTAATTTGCCTAACACATCCTTTTGATATCAAAAAGGCAATATGTATAGTAGAAAGAGTACTATACATGAAGTCCCATGATTCATGGCTGAACCCAGATATTTGACCATGAGCCAATCACTTGGTTTCATTGATCCTCAGTTTCCTTCTATATAAAATATCTAAGGAGAAAAAAAAATTGTACTACCAGTCTCACAGAGTTATTGTGAATAAAGTATTTTGTAAACCTTAAAGTGATAAAGTGAGGAGGAAATGGTATTCATGATGACGGTATTAGTAAACATAACCAGTGTTTCAATTTTTACAGACTCCTGACTAAATTTATATATAATTATTATTACTATTTTTAATCTACTTTAATATAATCACCATGTGTTCAATAATTCTCTAACCATTGGATGTTCAGGTTATTTTTCAGGTTTTTGCTATTGTCCACAATGCTACAAATAACATATTTTAATAAAGTTTTTTGAAAAAATAAAATCTTTAAAGTTTATTTTAAGTGCTAGGATTGTTGGCTTAATCACCATCATCACAACTCATCATGAATGACCAAACTGATATCCACAAGATTGAATGACTTTACTATGACACCAGCTTTGATATATTCCTGTTTCTTTTCTTTTTAAAAAAATATTTTTATTTAATGTTTTGATTTCCAAATTCTATCCTTCCCTCCCTTCTCTTCTCCCTTCCCTGTAAGCAATCAGATATAGGTTGTATATGTACAATTTTAAAAGCATTTCCATACTAATCATTTTGTGCTAGAAGTCTTGAATAAAAGGGAAAAAATTAAAGAAAGTGAAAAATTGCATGCTTCAGTCTGTATTCAAACAATATTGGTTCTTTCTCTGGAGGTGGATAGTGTGTTTCATCATTAGTCCTTTGGAATTTTCTTGGATCATTATATTGCTGAAAATAGCTAAGTCATGTTCAAGTCAAGTTATTCATCAAACAATATTGCTGTTACTATGTACGTTGCTCTCCTGGTTCTGTTCACTTCACTATGAATCAGTTTGTGTAAATCTTTCCAGTTTTTTTCTGAAATCATCCTGTTTGTCATTTCTTATATGTAGCATAATGGTATTACATTGCAATATATGCCACAGCTTGTTTAGCCATTCCCCAATTGATGGGCATCCCTTTGATTTCTAATTCTTAGCCAACACAAAAAGAGCTGCTACAAATATTTTTGTACAAATAGGTCCTTTCCCCTCTTTTTGATGTCTTTGGGACACATACCTAGCAATGGTAGTAGTAGATCAAAGGGTATGTATAGTTTTATGGCCCTTTGGGTATAGTTCCATATTACTCTCCAGAATGGCTGTATCAGTCCACAACTTCACCAACAGCACGTTGGTTTTCCCACATCCCCTCCAACATCCAACATTTTCCTTTTTGGTCATCTTAACCAATCTGAGAGGTGTGAGGTGTTCTTTTAATTCGCATTTCTCTAATCAGTAGTGATTTAGAGAATTTTTTCGTATGACTCTAGACAGTTTTTATTTCTCTCTGAAAAGTGTCTGTTCATATTCTTTGACCATTTATCAATTGGGGAACGACTTGTAGTTTTATAAATTTGACTCTGTTCTCTATATATTTGAAAAAATGAGGCCTTTATCAGAGATACTTGTTGCAAAATTTTCCCCCAGTTTTCTGTTTTCCTTATAGTTATGGTTGCAATGGTTTTGTTTGTGCAAAAACTTTTCAATTTTTTATAATAAAAATGATCTATTTTACATTTTGTAATGGTTTCCATATCTTCTTTTGTCCTAAATTCTTCCCTTATCCATAAATCTGACAGATAAACTATTACATGTTCTCTTAATTTGCTTAGGATATCATCATTTATATCTAAATTATGTGCCTATTTTGGCCTTATCTTCACATATGGTGTGAGATGTTGGTTATATCTAGTTTCTGCCACACTATTTTCCATTTTTCCCAGCAGTTTTTGTCAAATAATGAATTAGTTTTTTTTTTCCCCAAAAAAGCTTGGGTCTTTTGGTTTATCATATACTAGATTACTATGGTCATTTACTATGATGTAATTTTATCTATTCTATCCCACTGATATATCACTTTATATCTTATTCAGTATTAGATTGTTTTGATAATTACTGCTTTATAATACAGTTTGAGTTCTGGCACAGCTAGACCACCTTCTTTTGCATTCTCCCCGCCCCCCCCCCCCCCGGCTAATTCCCTTGATATACTTGAGTTTTTGTTCTTTCAGATGAATTTTGTTAATTCTTTCCAGCTCTATAAAATAATTTTTGATAGTTTGATTGGTACTGCACCAAACAGGTAAATTAATTTAGATAGAATTGTCATTTTTATTATATTGGCTCAACCTACCAATGAACAATATTTTTTTTTCCAGTTGTTTAGATCTGACTTTTTTTGTACAAAAAGTGTTTTGTGGTTGTGTTTATACATTTTCTAGGTTTTTCTTGGCAGGTAGACTCCCAAGTACTTTATATTGTCCACAGTTATTTTAAATGGAATTTTTCTGTCTCTTGCTACTGAACTTCTCTATCTCTTACTGCTGAACTTAGAGAAAGGCTCATGATTTGTGTGGGTTTATTTTGTATCCTGCAATTTTGCTGAAGTTGTTAATTGTTTCAAATAGTTTTTTATTCGATTCTCTAGAATTTTCTAAGTATAACATATCATTTGCGAAGAGTGTTAGGTTTTATTTTTCTCATTGCCTATTCTAATTCCTTTAATTTCTTTTTCTTCTCTTATTGCTATAGCTAGAATTTTTAGTACAATATTAAATAAGAGAGGTGATAATGGCCATCCTTGCTTCACCCCTCATTGTACTGGGAAGGCTTCTAGCTTAGCCTCAATACAGATAATGCTTGCTGATGATTTTAGGTGAATATTACTTATCATTTTAAGGTAAGTTCCATTTACATCTATGCTCTCTAATGTTTTTAATAGGAATGGGTGTTATATTTTGTCATTCTGCATCTATTGGGATAATAGTAAGGTTTTTGTTGGTCTTGTTATGGATATGGTCAATTATGCTAACAGCTTTCCTAATGTTGGACAACTCCTGCATTCCTGGTATAAATTCCACCTGGTTATAGTATATTATCCTTGTGGTAAATTGCTAGAATCTCTTTACTAATATTTTATTTAAAATTTTTGTTCCAGCATTCATTAAAGAAATTGGTCTATAATTTTCTTTCTCTGTTTTGGTTCTTCCTTGTTTAGTATAAACACCACATTTGTGTCATAAAAGGAATTTGATAGGTCTCCTTTGCATATTTTCCCAAGTAGCTTATATAGTATTGGAATTAATTGTTCTTGAAATGTTTGGTAGAATTTGCTTGTGAATCTATCTGGTCCTAGGGATGTTTTCTTAGGAAGTTCACTGATATCTAGTTCAACTTCCTTTTCTAAGATTGGATTATTTAAGTATTTTATTTCTGCTTCTGTTAATCTGGGTAACATTTTTGTACATATTCATTCATTTCATTTAGGTTGCCAAATTTATCAGCATATAATTGGACAAAACAGCTCCTAATTATTGCTTTTAATTTCCTCTTCATTGGTGATAAATTCACCCTTTTCATTTTTAAAATTTTAGTTTATTAAATTTGTTTATCTACTTTTAGTTCACAACATGTAGTTCCACAATCTCTTGAGTTCCAAATTTTCTTCCCCTGCATGCAATCTGATACAGACTTTACAAATACCTTCACATTAAGCATTAGTTAGGTTGTGAAGAACAATTATAACCAATGAAGTGAACAGTGAGAAAGAAATAACGAAACAAAACTAAACACAAAAGAGAGAGAACAGGTAGTTTGCTTCAATCGGCATTAAACCCCACAGTTCTTTCCTCTGGAGGTGGACATCCTTTCCATCATGAGTCTTTTGGACTTGTCTTATAACCTTGTATTGCTGAGAGGAGCCCAGTCTAGCAATGTTAGTAGTCATGGATATGATATATCTATAATTGTGTACAAAGTTCTCCTGGTTCTGTTCTCCTCACTCAGCATCAGTTTATATAAGTCTTTCCAGGTTATTATGAAGTCCGTCTGCTCCTCATTTCTTATAGCACAGCAGTATTCCTTTACATTGACATACCACAACTTGTTTAGCCATTTCCCAATTGATGGGAATCCCCTTGATTTCCAATTCTTTGTCACCACAAAAAGAGCTGCTATAAATATTTTTGTACATCTGGGTCTTCCTTCCATTTGTATGAACTCTTTGGGATACAGCCCTAGAAATGGTATTGCTGGATCAAAGGGTATGCACATTTTTATAGCCCTTTGGGCATAGTTCCAAAATTCTCTCCAGAATGGTTGGATCAGTTCACAACTCCACCAACAATGCATTAGTGTTCCAATTTTTCCACAGTCTCTCCAGCATTTATCATTTTTCTGTTTTCTCATCTTAGCCAATCTGACTGGTAAGGTATGGTACCTCAGAGTTGTTTTGATTTACATTTCTCGAATCAGTAGTGACTTAGAGCATTTCTTCATATGTTTATAGATATATTTAATTTCTTCCTCTGAAAACTGCCTGTTCGTATTTTTGACCATTTATCAATTGGGGAATGACCTGTATTCTTATAAATTTGACTCACTTCTCTGTATATTTTAGAAATGAGGCCTTTATCAGAGACACTGGTAATAAAAATTCTTTCCCAATTTTCCACTTCCCTCCTAATCTTGGTTACATTAACTTTATTTGTACAAAAACTTTTCAATTTAAGTTGATCAGAATTATTCATTTTGCATTTCGTAATGCTTTCTATCTCTTGTTTGGTCATAAATTCCTCCCTTCTCATGAATCTGACAGGTAAACTATTCCTTGCTCTCCCAGGTTGCTTACAGTCTAAGCCTTTATATCTAGATCATGCATCCATTTAGACTTTATTTTGGTATATAGTATAAGATATTGGTCTATTCCCAGTTTCTACCATACTATTTTCCAGTTTTCCCAGAAGTCTTTGTCAAATAGTGAATTCTTATCCCAGTAGCTAGGGTCTTTGGGTTTGTCAAACAATAGACTACTGTAGTCATTGACTGCTGTGTCTCGCATACTTAATCTATTTTACTGATCCACCACTCTATTCCTCAGCCAGTACCAAGTAGTTTTGATGACTGATGCTTTGTAATACAGTTTAAAATCTGGTATGGCTAGGCCTGCTTCCCTAGCATTTCTTTTCATTAATTTTCTTGGTATTCTGGATCTTTTGTTCTTCCAGATGAATTTTGTTACTGTTTTTTCTAGTTCTATAAAATAATTTTCTGGCAGATTTATTGGTATGGCACTAAATAGGTAAATTAATTTAGGTAAAATTGTCATTTTTATTATATTAACTCGACCTAACCACGAGCAACTGATGTTTTTCCAATTATTTAGATCTGACTTTATTTATGTAAAAAAGTGTTTCATAATTGTGTTCATATAGTTCCTGGGTTTGTTTTGGCAGGTAGATTCCCAAATATTTTATACTATCTACAGTAACTTTAAATGGAATTTCTTTTTCTATTTCTTCTACTTCATTAGACGTGTATAGGAATGCCAAAGATTTATGTGGGTTTATTTTATATCCTACAACTATGATAAATTTATTTATTATCTCAAGTAGTTTTTTACTTGATTCTCTAAGACTCTCTAAGTATATCATCATATCATCTGCAAAGAGTGATAGCTGAGTCTCTTCTTTGCCGAACCTAATTCCTTCTATTTCTTTTTCTTCTCTTATTGCTACAGCTAACATTTCTAGTATCAAATTGAAGAAGGGGGTGATAGTGGACGCCCTTGTTTCATTCCTGATCTTATTGGAAATGCTTCTAGCTTATCCCCATTACATATAATACTTGCTGACAGTTTTAGATAGATGCTACTTATTATTTTAAGTGAGATTCCATTTATTCCTATACTTTCTAGTGTTTTTAATAGGAATGGGTGTTGTATTTTGCCAAAGGCTTTTTCTGCATTATTGAGATAATCATATGGTTTCTACTAGTTTTGTTGTTTATATGATTGTTTATCTAAAAGTTTTCCTAATATTGAACCATCCTTGCATTCCTAGAATAAATCCTACCTGATCAAAATGTATTATTCTTGTGATAAGTTGCTGTAGTCTTTTTGCTAAAATTTTATTTAAAATTTTTGCATCTATATTCATGAGTGAAATTGGTCTATAATTTTCTTTCTCTGTTTTGGCTTTCCCAATTTAGACATCAGGACCATATTTGAGTCATAAAAAGAATTGGTAGGACTCCTTCTTCTCCAGTTTTCCCAAATAGTTTATAAAGTATTGGAATCAATTGTTCTTTAAATGTTTGGTAGAATTCACTTGTAAAACCATCTGGCCTTGGAGATTTTTTCCTTGGGAGCTCATTGATGGCTTGTTCAATTTCTTTTTCTGATAAGGGATTATGTAAGTATTCTATTTCCTCTTCAATTAATCTAGGCAATTCACATTTTTGTAAATATTCATTCATTTCACTAAGATTATCAAATTTATCAGCATACAATTGGGCAAAATAATTCTTAATTATTGTTTTAATTTCCTCTTCATTGAAGGTTAATTCACCCTTTTCATTTTTGATACTGATAATTCGGTTTTCTTCCTTCTTTTTTTAAATGAAATTGATTAAAGGTCTAGCAATTTTATTGTTTTTTTCATAAAACCAGCTCTTAGTCTTATTTATTAGTTCAATAG
>CM053580.1:464171874-464205706 GCA_028627135.1 Pseudochirops cupreus
ACATTGAAATTATCCAATTAAACAAGGTATGCAAGGTTTTTTGTTATTGTTGTTTTTGTTAAACAGTGAGAGCAAAATAACTTACTGGAACATAAAGACAAAAGTTGAATGAACATACCACTAATGGAGAAAAGGGATATTTTCACAGAATAAGTTTGTTTTTTCCCCATCTCCATCTGATGTTGATCAAAACATACCACCGGCCATTTAGTAAAAAAAAAAAAAAGACATTATGCCTGTGCACATACACCATTTACTTTATGTACAATAAAGGAATGGGAAAGGGAATCAAAGAAGAGAGAAAACTATATTGCAGTAGTCAGGATGTGGATGAACCAAATCTTGGTTTTCTAATTGTGAATGTATTTTTTTCCTGGGAGCACAGTTCTGGAGTAGAGTTGTAGATTCTCTTTTTGGTAAGCTCCTCCTGTCTGCTACTGGAATACATCAATTGTATCTTCATCCTCCATTTCTAACTGTGCAGGTGTGTCTGTTTCATTGATTGGCTGCCCATCAAATCGGAATCTGATCTGCCTCATTGACAAACCCTGTGGTTCACAATAGGCTTTCATTAGTTTACTAAGTGGTGTGTGCCTTTTAATCTCAAATTTCACCACCAAACCATCTTGCCCTACCACCTTGAAATTAATGTGGTCATTGTTTTCAGTCTTGACTCCTTCCTCTGCAACATTTTATGTTTAAAAAACAATTAGCAGCATGACCACCTTTCTCTCCTTTCGGCTTTTCATCTGCAATGGCGAGTCCAGGCGTCTCCTCAGCCTCCACTTCACAAAAGAGGCACAGGATGGTCCTCTCCAAGAGAAGGGAGGGAGAAGCAGCAGTGGCAGGAGCAGGAACAGGAGCAGGAGGAAGAGGAGGAAGATGATGGTGGTGATGGTGAGGAAGAGGAGGATCTCAATAGTTCTCTTAATTTCACTTTTATTAATCTGTCCTTTGGTTTTCAATATTTCTAATTTAGTATTTAATTGGGGATTTTCAATTTGTTCTTTTTCTAGCTTTTTCAGTTGCATGCCTAATTTATTGATCCCATTTTCTCTATTTTATTCACGTATGCATTCAGAGATATAAAACTTCCCCTAAGAACTGCTTTTGCTGCATCCCACAAGTTTTGGCATGTTGTCTCATTGTTGTCATTCTCTTGAATGAAATTACTGATTGTTTCTATGATTTCTTGTTTGACCCACTCAGTCCTTAGGATTAAATTATTTAGTTTCCAATTAGTTTTTAGTCTATCTTTCCATGGCCCTTTATTATATATAATTTTTATTGCATCATGATCTGAAAAGGATGCATTTAGTATTTCTGCCTTTCTGCTTTGGATTGTAAGGTTTTTAATGCCCTAGTACATGGTCTATTTTTGTGTATGTGCCATACACCACTGAGAAGAAGGTATATTCCTTCTTATCCCCATTCAATTTTCTCCAGAGGTCTATCATATATACCTTCTCTAACATCCTATTCACTTCCTTAACTTCTTTCTTGTTTATTTTGAGGTTAGATTTATCAAGTTCAGAGAGGGGGAGATCAATGTCCCCCACTAGTATAGTTTTGCTATCTATTTCTTCCTCTAACTTCCTTAACTTCTCCTCTAGGAACTTGCATGCTATACCACTTGATGCATATATGTTTAGTAATGACATTGCTTCATTGTCAATGGTGCCTTTTAGCAGGATATAGTTTCCTTCCTTATCTCTTTTAATTAGATCTATTTTTGTTTTTGTTTTATCTGAGATAATGACACCCTTTTCATTTTTGATACTAGTAATTGGGTTTTCTTCCTTCTTTTTATAAAATCAAATTAACCAGTGGTTTACCCATTTTACTGGCTTTTTTCATAAAATCAGCTTCTAATTTTATTTATTAGTTCAATTGTTTTCTTAGCTTCAATTTTATTAATCTCTCCTTTGATTTTCAGGATTTCCAATTTGATGTTTACTTGGAGATTTTTAATTTGTTCTTTTTTCTAATTTTTTATTGTATGCTCAATTTGTTGATTTGCTTTTTTCCCATTTTGTTGATGCTAGCAATAATAATAAGTAATAAATTCTGCTCAAGCCCCTTACCTGTACCCTGTATGTATCTCTCTGCTTCAAATGTGTTTCTTGTAAACAACATATTGTAGAATTCTGTTTTTTAATCTATTTTTCTATCCACTTCCATTTATGGGTAAGTTCATCCCCTTCACATTTATAGTTATAATAACTAACTGTGTATTCCCCTCCATGCTATTTTTTCCTTTGTTTATCTCCCTCTCTCTCTTACCCCACCCCTTTCCCTCCTCACAAGTGTTTTACTATTGAAAAGCTTCTGTACAAACAAAGCCAAGGTTGCCAACATTAAAAGGGAAGTAGGAAATTGGGAAAGAATTTTTACAACCAGTGTCTCTGATAAAGGCCTCATTTCTAACATATACAAAGAATTGAGTCAAATTTATAAGAGTACAAGCCACTCCCCAATTGATAAATGGTCAAAGGATATGAACAGGAAGTTTTCAGAAGATGAAATTAAAGATATCTATAAGCATATGAAAAAATGTTCCAAATCACTAGTGATTAGAGAAATGCAAATCAAAACAAGTCTGAGGTACCACATCTCACTGGCCAGAATTGCTAAGATGACAAAACAGCAAAATGATAAATGCTGGAGAGGCTGTGGAAAAATTGGAACACTAATGCATTGTTGGTGGAGCTGCGAACTAATCCAGCCATTCTAGAGACCAATCTGGAACTATGCCCAAAGGGTTTAAATAAATGCCTACCCTTTCACCCACATTGTTTCTAGGGTTATATCCCAAAGAGATCAGAGAAGTGCGAAGAGGATCCATATGTACAAAAATATTTATAGTGACTCTTTTTGTGGTAGCAAAAAATTGGAAATCAAGGGGATGCCTATCAATTGGGGAATGGCTGAACAAGTTGTGGTATATGAAGGTAATGGAAGACTACTGTGTGATAAGAAATGAGGAGCAGACAGACTTCATAATAACCTCAAAAGACTCATATAAACTGATGCTGAGTGAGGAGAGCAGAACCAGGAGAAATTTGTACACAATCACAGACACAACATATGTGTGACAACTAACTTCAGCAGACTGGGCTCCTCTCAGCAATACAAGGTTATAGGACAATTCCAAAAGACTCATGATTGAAGAAGATATCTACATCCAGAGAAGGAGATGTGGAGTCTGAGTGCAGATCGAAACGAACTACTTGCTCTGTTTCTTTTTCTTGTTTTGTTTTGTTTCCTCTTTCCCACTGATCATTCCATCAGTTACAATCCTTCTTTACAACCTGACTAATGATATTTGTAGATCCTGTATCTGAGTGCATGCTGCCATGATGGGGGGCGGGAGAGGGAGGGGGAGAAAATCTGAAACTCAAGGGACTGTGGAATTGCATGTTGTAAACTAAAACTAAATAAACCAATTTAATAAAAAAACAAAAACCAAAAAAAGTGTTTTACTTCTGATCACTGCCCTACCCAATATACCCTGCCTTTTATTGGTCACCCCTCCCTCTTCTATTATCCCTGTCCTTTTTTTACTTTCTTATAGGATTAGATAGATTTCTATATTCAACTCAGTGTGTATGTTATTCCCTTTTGAGACAATTTTGATGAGAGTTAGGTTTAAGCTTTGCCCAACATCCCCCCTCCCCTGTATCTTTTCCTCCACAATAATAGCTTTTCCATGCCTCTTTTATGTGAAATAATTTACCCCATTCAATCTTCCCCCTCCTTCTTCTTTCAATGCAGTTTTCTTTCTCACACTTTTATTTTGCTTTTTGGGGGCATCATCCCATCAAAGTCACCTTATATCTACATCTTCCATTTACATATACTCCTTCTAATTGCTCTTACAGTAATAAAATTCTTAAGAGTTATAAATATTTTCTTGTCATATAGAAATATAAACAGTTCAACTTCATTGATTTTCTTAGGTTTTCTCTTTCTTGTTTCTTTTTTACCTTTTTATGTTTCCCCTAAATTTTGGTTTTGGAGGTCAAATTTTTTACTCAGCTTTGGTCTTTTAATTACGAATGTTTGAAAGTCCTCTATTTTGTTAAATGTCTATTTTTTCCCCCAAAAGATTATATTCAATTTTTCTGGGTAGGTGATTTTTATTGTAATCCCAACCCCTTTGCCTTCCTTAATATTATATTCCAAGTCCTCTGGTTCTTTAATGTGGGAGCTGCCAAATCCTGTATAATCATAACTGCAGCTCCACAAGTTTTGAATTGCTTCTTTTTGGCTGCTTGCGGTATTTTCTCCTTGATCTGTGAGCTCTGGAATTTGACAATGGTATTCCCGAGAGTTTTCATTTTAGGATCTTTTTAAGGCAGTGATTTCTGGATTCTTTCCAATTCTATTTTGCCCTTCAGTCAGTTCTAATATATCAGCTCAGTTTTCTTTGGTAATTTATTGAAAGATCTTATCCAGGCTTCTTTGATCATAGTTTTCAGGTAGTCCAACAATTTTTGTATTATCTCTCTTGGATCTATTTTCTAGATCAGTTGTTTTTCCAAAGAAAAATTTCACATTTTCTTCTTTTTTTAAAAACTTTTTTTGATTTTGTTTTATTGTATCTTGATGTCTCATAAAGTCATTAACTTTCACTTGCTCAATTTTAATTTTTAAGGAATTATCTTCTTTAGTGAGCTTTTGTATTCCCTTTTTCATTTGGCCAATTCTATTTTTTAGAGTGTTATTTTCCTTGGTAAATTTTTGTATATCTTTTTTCATAATTCTCTTGCATTACTCTCATTTCTTTTCCCAATTTTTCTTCTACTTCTCTAATTTGCTTTTTTAAATCTTTGTTAAGCTCTTCCAGGAATTGTTTTTGGGCCTGAGAACAAATTACATTTTTCTTTGAGGCTTCACATGTAGCCATCTTGACACTATTGTCCCCTTCTAAGTTCATGCCTTGATCTTCTCTGTTATCACAGTAACTTTCTATAGTCAATTTCTTTTTTAAAATATTTGCTCACTTTTCTGCCTTCTTTTGGTGACTTACTGTTTTTATGTGAGAGTTTGGCTCTGGTTCTACACTGTCCCAAGCCTTTTGTGCTAGGACTCAGGGTCTTATTCCTCACTTTCACCGGGCTTCAGGATTTACTTGCTTGCTTTCACTGGAGGGTATGCTACCATTCTGGGTTGTACTGGGGCAGGGAGCACCTCCCCTATTGTCCAGCCCTTAGCGTGGGGATTAGCTGTTGGCCTGCCTCAGAGACAGGGCCTTTCTGCTTGTAAACAGAGTCTTTCTGGTGGCTAGTCCTGGAAGAGGGATCTCATTACTGGTCTGCCTCAGGGGTAGGGCCCTGCTGCTGGGTTGCTATGGTACGGGGTCTCTCTGCTGGTAGGCTCCAGGGGCAGGGTCTCACAGTTTTCCAGCCCCATGGTGGTGCTTTGCTACTGTTCAGTAATGGGGTCAAGGTTTTGCTGGTGGCTTGCGCTGGGGTTGGGGTCGTGAGGGTGAGGCCTTGCTGAGCTGCCCAGACTGCTCACCTGCCTAGCAGGCTGCTGGTTTGCAGGAGGGCAGGGCCTCACTGGTGAGTTGCCCCAGGCTTGGAGCCTTGCTATAGGCTCCTTGCTGTGAGATTGGCTACTGCTGCTGCTGCTGCTCTTGGACCCCACTCCCTTCCCACCCCAGTGAGAAAGATCTTTCCTGCTGAGCTGGCCAGCTGCTTCCATGCTCCTAGATCAATTCTGAGACAGTTTTCTAGTTGTTTGGAGGGTACTTGGGGAGGGTTTTAGAGAGCTCCTTCATCACTCTGCCATCTTGGCACTGGAAATCCTGTTTCTTTTGTTGATGAAAAGTATCTTACATGGCTGCATCTCAGATGTTTTGGTATGTTGCATCATTGTTTAAAGGTTTTCTTTGGTGAAATCATCTTTTATTTCTATGATTTGTTATTTGACCCACATATTCTTTAGGATTATATCATGTAGTCTCCCTTGGTTTGAATCCTTTCTTCAAATGTCCTTTATTCACTATAATTTTAGTGTAATGTGGTTTTTAAAAAGATGCTTGATATTTCTGCATTTATTAGTTATTATGCCCTTGCATCTAGTGAATTTTTATATAGTACCCTGTAAATCTGAGAAATATTAATGTTCTTTTCAATTCTCATTCAGTAATTACCAGAGAACTATTATATCTAACTTTTCTAAATTCTATTCAGCATCTTAAGTTCTTCCTTTGTTTATCTTTCTGTTTAGATATGTCTAGGTATGGAAGGGGCACATTGATGTCCATAACTACTACAATTTTTCTATCTTTTTCCTTATACTTTAATTAGCTTTTCCTTTAAGTATTTGCTACTATGGCATCTATATTAAGTATTGGTAGTATATCATAATTTATTTGATATTTCTCTGTGCCCTGATATTTAACCTGTTTTTATATAGGTGCCTTGACATAATGAGATAAAAAAGCATACAGGGGATAATTATTAAAGAGAACTTAAAGAAATAGAGATAAAGTACCATGTAAAATGTGTATTTTTTAATTGTCACGTTCAGAAGACCCCATTAATCTTTTATATCTTGATCTCTTTGTTTTCTATTGCTGTTTTTTTTAACTATAGAGGCCACTCTTTCTCTTTCTTGTTAAAAAAATAATCTCTATTACTTATTTTTTCTTGGTAATTGTGCTTATTTACATTCCTTGTATTTCTAGTGTTTGGCATATTTGCAAGTTGAGCAGGAATGCCCCAAATACCTCTGGTTTTTTGACTGTCAGTATTTTTACATTGAAAATATTGAAACACTTGCAGGGATGACATTTGGGGTTGCACTTTAAACTTCTTTGATTGTCATAAAATATTATTACATTTCCTTCTCCAATTTCTAGTAGATGCAGAATAGGAGTCTTGTGTTATTTTCATTTCTTTTCCCTTATATTTAAAGGTCTTTCTGCTTTCTGGTTGCAGAATTTGTTGTTTATTATTAGAATTACAAAATTTAACCACTATGTGTCTTGGTGTGGTAGACAGAGTGCTGGAGAAACAAGGGTACAAATCCTGTCTCTGTAATTTACTTAGCTATGTTCATAGGCAAGTTATATAAGTTGTCTGACCCTCAGTTTCCTCTCCTGCAAAATGAGGGGATTGAACTATCATCTGAATATGAAGCATAGAGTTTGTCCATTGGTTTTTTTTTTCCTTGAGGTGCTCTGGGTAGCCTTTCAATTGGTGGTTCTCCGCCCCCCCTCCCATATTCAAAAGTTCTAGGTAATTTTCTTGAATTATGTACACAGTGGTGTCAAACTCACATCGAAATGATCCTTGCAAGCAGCATATTGACTTAGAAAATGACAAATTGGCATTTTGGTATTCTAAATCTACTATTCCCTCTTACTTCTTTGGAGAAACTATTCTCCATGGATTCAGTTTTTTTCTAATCTAATAATTAAATTTTTATTACTACACTGAGATCAATAACTTCTGACATGTAGTCAATCCCAATTTCTTCTTTTATTGGTTTTGTTTTTTTTTCTTTTGAGTCATTTTGGAATGGCTTGTAGTTCCATGTTCTCCTGGAGTCCCACAGGATTCTGTTTTATCACACATTGGTTCACTTTCTTTTCTTTTAGTATTTGCTTCATACTTATTCTTCTTTCTAGCTTTAGAATCCTCTCTGTTGGTTTATCTACTAGTACTCTGCATGTTTACTGAATTATCTTCAGGTTTTTTTTCTTATATGCTCCATATTCCCCAATCATTTACTTTCTGACTCCTTCCCTTTTGAAAGTAAGTGCATCCCCTTTACCCCTCACCAACACCCAGGCTGCAAAGTGCTTCAGTCTTCTCACACATGGGGAGATGCTATGTTCACCAACTTGAGTCCTTTTACTAAGTAGCAGTTGTGATGACTAGATAGTCTCTACTTGGATTTCAGTCTCCTTTCTTTCAGGCCCAGTATGGCCACTCATCTACCCCAGTTCTTCCCTTGACTTTCCTCTTTTCTTTCTCTGGCTGGGATGAATTAGTATCTGTCACTTTCCAAGGCTGCAAAAGGTCAGAGAAAGGGTGTTCCAGACAATCTTTGTTGCCTTGAGGGTCCCTAACATAGGAGCCACCCTAGGCAGAAGGTAATACTTTCCCCATGCTCCTTCTCTAATAGTTAGGCAAAATCAATTTTGTGGGATGGAGGGTAGAAGGGGTGAAGTGTGCCAGCAAAGTTTCTGCAACAAGTAGGGATCTCAATATGGGTCCCAGGAACAAGCCAAAGGTTTGATTTTTGTGTCCCTTGTAGGAGCTTTGTGGCTAGTAAAGGCAGGTTGTTGAGTAGACATTTTAATGATTATAATCCTCTGGTGTTAATTCATAAGGATCCATCCTCTGCCATAATCCTTTGTTCCTCTCTCTGTCTACTGGTGACCCAATGTTGACATTGAGCTTATCCTATCTTGGTCTCCTCTTTGCACAATACTCAAATCAGAATTGACTTTGTTCCTCTGCTGTAGCCTTGGCAGACCCCCTGCTGGATGTTAGACATAGCTAGTGCTGATCTCAGACTTTTTGCAAGGTCAGATAATCAGGATTATCTAATTTGCAGCCTGCCTGTGAGCTGCATTGGCTCTGATTGTCACTGTGGCTCTGACAGGAGTCCAGACTTCAGGTCTCTTGGAGAGCTTCAGCCATATTTGCACTACGGAGCCCTGTCTCTTTGGACTATGACCCATGAAGGCTAACTCCATCTTTCACTATCATTACAACAAGTCAATGATGAGATCCTCACTTCAGGAACCATTTAACAGAGTTCATAGAATAAAACTTAAATGGGTTTCCACCTTATCCCTCAGCATTTCCCCTACTCTGAGCTCCCTTGGGCTTCTGACTACTTTCTTGTGCAGCCCTGATCTACGTATGGAAGCTTAATGTTGTTGCTCTTTGATCTTCTTACTTAGACATTTACTGGGTTGTTTGTTAAGATAAATGGGCAGATCCTTTAAGACCTTTCGCATAGTCATCTGTCTGTTATTTCAGCAACACAACTGACATGGAGTGTTAACACTTTATGCCAGTTTGGTGGGTGGGAGACAATACCTCAACTTTGTCTTAATTTGCATTTCTTTGATTATTAATGAAGTTGAAATGCTTTCTATATGACTATTTAAAATTTACTTCTTCTCGAACTATATGAAATCACTTCACACCATTTAGTCCCAATACATTCATCAGGAAAGAACACATCTGTATTAAACCAATCCAGTCAGAAGTTAGAAGAAGAGCTAAATCACACACCTCTAAACAACATCTATTCAAAGATTTTTAAAAGGGGGTTCTTAAGTGTTTTTATGTGAAGCCTATGGAACTTTTTGTGGGGCAGCTAGGTGGTATGGTGGGTAGAGTACAGGGCCTAGAGTGAGGAAGATTCCTCTCTCGGGGGTTCAAATCTGACTTTAGATGCTTACTAGCTGTGTGACCCTGGGCAAGTCACTTACCCATTTGCCTCAATTTCTTTATCTGTAAAATGAGGTGGAGAAGGAAATGTCAAGTATTTTTATTTAAAAAAAAACCCAAATGGGGTCGTGAAGAGTTGGACAAAACTGAACAACAACAATAACAATGGAACCTTTCTCAGAATAATGTTTCTAAATGCACAAAATGAGACCCATAGGATTAGGAAGGAAGCCAATGATATTTTAAAAAAGCTGTAACTTTTTTCATATCCAAGTTCACAGACTCCCCTGAAATATATTCACAGATCCCCTAGAGTCAGTGGACCCCAGGTTAAGAACTTCTGCTTTTGACTAAGAGCAAAAATTGAATTAATGAGTGATATTGACAGGGAAATATGCTTAGTCTGGCTAAAGGAAACTTGGTCACTTCTGTGAGTCACCTATAAAATATCAAGTCAGGTCAGATTTGGGGGTCAGGTTGAAAAGACAAGAGGGACAGAGCCTTTGGGTCTGGCCTCATTCTTGCACTCATGCTCTCTCCAAACCTGAAGTATCTGAAAAATTTTGAATTTCCCGCTGGCGTCCTTATAGCATTCCACAAACAGCTATTGGTGGTGTCAACACTGGGAGCCAAGGATTGGATATTCAAAGAATTTAGCAAAGATAATCTATACCAGTAATGGTCAACTCACATAGAAACAGGAGTCACTAATCTGTACATAAGGATCCCTGCAGGCCTGCATGCTGACTTAGTTTTAAAATGCAATATTATCTGTGTTTTATTATATATTTGTTAAATATTTCCCAATTACATTTTATTTTGCTTTGGGCTATACTTGGGAGTATTTCAGGCTACATACAGCCTGCAGACCATGTGTGTGAAACCTTTGATCTATACTATGACTAAGGGAAATATTGTGAGGATTCCAACAAAAGGACTTCCAGGAACTGTGAGTTATTCCTTTGCCACATCTCCTCTCTGAGCTTGAGCCCACTTTCCCTGGACTCTCTATGTACCTATGAGAGAATATGTCATATACTTTTAGGAAAGACACTTATACCTCCCAAATGTACAACCTTAGTAAACATTCCTCCCTAAAAACCAACTAAATCTGTCTTACTAATTGACAATCAATCTATAATCATGGTGAGAAGCACATCAATGGGGGCTTATGAGATATATAGCATTAAAAACTCAGTCCCTCTGAACCATTGGAGCTACCCCTAGAACACCAAGGTGCCATAGCAGCCACACTCTGGGAACCCAACTCATGGGTATTGGGATAGTAGTTCCAGAGCATCCACTTCATATCTATTCAAATTCCTCAACTAACCATAGATTGCTTTTTTCTTTTCTTTTGAATTTGAATGAAATTTCTTCAGGTGAAAATGAAAGATTTGTACTACATGAATTTTTTAAATTCTAAGATTATATTCTATTTTACTTTATGGAAAAATTTCTTGATTACTCTTGGGCATCAAGAGTGGGCATCTAGGTGGTACAGCGGATGGAGTGCTGGACCCAGAGTCAGGAAGATTCATCCTCTGGAGTTCAAATCTGGCCTCAGACGCTTACTAGCTATGTGTTCCTGGGCAAGTCATTTAACCCTGTTTGCTTCAGTTTCCTCATCTATAAAATGAGCTAGAGAAGGAAGCAGCAAACACCACTGTAGTATCTTTGCCAAGCAAACCCCAAAAGAGGTCACAATGAGTTGGACACAACTGAAAAAATGAGTAAACAATAACAATCTGAAGAGATATATCAAGAGAAAAGTAACTCAAGGATGATAATACAGGTAGCACTAGCCAAAGATGGTTACATACAGTCTAACCTTCCTCCTACTCTCTTGCCCCACAAAAAAAAAATGAGAAAAGTGAGGTGAAAAAGAATTTAGGTGGCTTGTTAGTAAATGTCTGGAGCCAGACTGAAATTTAGGACTTGGAGGGGCTAGGCAGTGCAGTGAATGGAGCACTGGCCCTGCAATTAGGAGGACCTGAGTGCAAATTCAGCCTTGGACACTTAACACTTACTAGCCACGTGCCATCGGGCAAGTCACTTAACCCCAATTGCCTTGCCTTCTCTCCTCCAAAAAGCAAAAATTAAAAAAAAAGAAATTTAGGACTTCCTGACTTCAGGCCCAGGGCTTTATCCACTGTGCTACTAAGCTGCTTCTGAGGATGTTATGTATTTGGTCATTTAAAAAAATGTCCTTGAAGCTATCATTAACAGGTCACTTAAGCATGGAGGGTTTATGGGCATATTTTGATCTGCTCCATTGGTTTGCTTTCAGAACATAGATCCACTTACTTGTATGGTCCATTTTTTGCAGAAGAAAGCCTTGCTGATGAAATAAAGTAGATCCAACACAAAGATCACAATGACATGTTTCTGGGTCTAGAAGCTTCAGGGATACATTCAAGATTACAAATGCCAAAATCTTTAAATAGAATGTTAACCTCTGGCAATCTTTTTACTTTTTATTTGAAATTCAACTTGTTTTGGCCATAATGGAATCAGATGTAAAGAGTTAAGCATTGATTATTAGACAAAGGAGCTCTGGAAATCTTTTAGATACATGATTTGGGGAAGACAAAAACTAAAATTTTACCCTGGACAGGTGGGTCATTTTCTCCTCTTCCTCCTCCTCCTCCTCTTCCTCCTCCTCTTCCTCCTTCTCCTCCTCCTCCTCTTCTTCTTCTTCTTCTTCTTCTTCTTCTTCTTCTTCTCCTTCTCCTTCTTCTCCTTCTTCTCCTTCTTCTCCTTCTTCTTCTTCTTCTTCTTCTTCTTCTTCTTCTTCTTCTTCTTCTTCTTCTTCCAAAGCAATTTTCTCTCTAAAACAAACCATTGAAATTTTGCAAAGTGTTTTACATACTGTGGAGGCAAAGAGACAGGTGGGAGGGAGGGGTGTAATGGTAAGGGAATTTGAAGATCTTCCCTGCCACTTAATGGGCCTCAAGTGGAACCCAACAGGAGGGGTTTGATTGGGGGGGGACTTGTTTTTCAGGAAGCCCCACACCTTTTGTTACATTGTAATTAGGCAGTGGGTCATGATTTTGCAATGGCTTCTGACTCTGAAGAAGGGGATATATACTCTGAGGTGAGGTTTTGCTTTGGGGAATCACTTATGGGGAGAGTTGTGTGATTGGCCAGATGAGACTCTGGGTAGCCATTGAGTCCCCTCCCCCCTCCCCCTGCTCCCTAGCCTTGAAAACCCAGGTGTTAGTGCTTCTCTTTCTGGTCACTGTGTGTATAGCTTTGGTGAGATAGCAAGAAGCCCTGTTGATTTGTGTTATTTTCTCTGTACGTTTTCTGCTTGTAATTTGTTTGTATTTTCTCTGAAGTTCAGAGTGCTGACTTTTTCCCCTGAACTAAGTGAAATATATATGTAAATATAATTAAAGTAAGATTGTTGACCCCTTTAAAGTTGCTTTCCTTTAACAAAACAGATCAAAGAACCTGTGCTAGCAGCCATCCTGGATATGCTAGGGTGCTTGCTGTTACAAAGGGGTGGCTCGTATCCTCCTTCATTTGGTATAAGTAACTATCATCAAATTAAGCTCCATTTTGGTGAAAATGAGCAAGTTGTTTTTCTCTTATGTTTATATTTTTGTCCTTCCCCCGTCCCCCTGTTATTTGAATCGTAAAGCAAAAGAAAGTTGCCTTATTCTGCTAACCTGAGGCCAATGCCAGATTAGTGAGCCTCTATGGCACCTACAAGGTCAGTTGCAGACCCAGATTGATGGTCCTGCATTTTTCTGCAATGTACACCATATGTGTGCATATATATGTGTGTGTGTGTGTGTGTGTGTGTGTGTGTATGTGTGTGTACATATACATATGCACATAAATATGTATGCACTTATGCATGGATATTGTGTAAATGTTTATATACACGTAGTAAATTGTGTTCAGAACTCATTTGGCTATCAATCTCTCCCTGCCATAGTTTATAATAGCATAAAGTTTCTCTGCCCTTCACTCAAATTGTATGTGAATTCTAGTCCTTTTACCAATGTAATAATTATCTTATTTAAGTCTCATAGCAAGCCTGAAAGGCAAGTCCTACAAATATTATTATCCCCATTTTACAGATGAGGAAAATAAGTCAGAGATGAGGTTAAGTGACTGACCAACAATCCCTTGGCTAATGCACCAAAGGCAGGATTTGAATACAAATCTTACTGACTTGCAGGAGTTCTATTCAATATGTCATGCTGCACCTCTGGGTCTGTCTTTTCATCCATAAAATGAGAAAAAAGCAGCATTTTTGCTTCCTACTTCATAGGAGTAGTAGACTTTATAAATCTTAAAAGGCCCACATAAATGGATTATTATTGTACTTATTATTTTAAGGGGATTGAGGAGACACATGGACAGCAGTAGTCGCCTGAAAACTTAATATGACTAAACGTTATAACATAGCATGAAAAAGTTGAATGTGCTCTTAGGGTATACGAAAAGAATCATGACCTGAATGAAGAGGGTCATGGTTCCCTCTGTGCTCTCAGCTCTGGTGAAAGTACACTTAGAATGTTGTTTCCAGTTCTAGGTGCCACATTTTAGTAAGGGCATTGATAAAGTCCAGATTATGGTCCAGGGGAGGGTGACAAGGATGAGAGAAGGCTGGAATCTATAATATCATATGAGAATTTGCTAAACTATGTTTAGGATGATAAAGAGAAAGTTGCATAATTCAATTAAAAGAGCACTGGCTTTATAGTCAGAAAATTTTGGTTCAAATCACAGTTCTCTTGTTTACTGTGTAATTCTGGACAGGTCCCTTGACCTCTCTGGGCCCCAGTTTAATCATTTATAAAATGAAAGTCTGACTAAATGATCTCTAAGTTCCCTTTTAGCTCTAAATACTATGAAGTTCAAGGGAAACAAGAGTAATTTTCAAGTATTTTGAAGGAAATCATTAGAAAAAAAAATTAATCTTGTTTTATTTACCCCTGAGCACGAAACTAGGAACAATAGGTAGACATTCCAGAAAAACAGATTTCAGTTTGATAAAAAGAAAAATTTCATAATAATTAGAACTATCCAAATGTGGAATAGGCTTCCCTGAGAAGTTCTGACTCCCCCTCCCTGCCTCCCATCATTGAAGGTCTTCATATGAAGGCTTAGACAAACATTTTACGGGGTTACGGTAGAGAACATTCTTGCTTATATATATTGTAGGAGGTGATTTCTGAGGTCTCTTCCCTCTGTGAGATTCTATGGTTCTTTGATTACACTGTAACTGAGGGCAAGAGAATCAAAACAAATTCAAACTGACTGGTATTGGTAACACGTGACTTTTTGATCAAGAAAAGATAAGGAAATTACATGATCAGGCATATATATAGCAAAGACTCCTTGTTAAAAATCTGTGTACTGGCAAAAAGAAATATGAGTGCTTCGGGTACAAGGTTTAGGTGTGAAGGATAAGGCAGCAGTTGTAAACAAGATAAAAATCTACATTCTGGCCTTGAATGCATATCCATCTACCAAAGAAACAAGATTAAATACGAATCTCAGCCAACTCATTAAAAGTAAATGTCAGCAGTTACTCCCCATTAGATGAAGAAGAGTCATGGAAAAGGGCACTAAAGGCTAATTCATTTTAGGATTCATAGGAAACAATAAGGAATGAATAGCACTAAATGGAATCTCAGACTAGTAAAGCAAAAATGAACATTAATAAATGAATAAAAATGGTTATCCTGTCTTGCTCCTACTTCCACCTCTCTTAGGTATCTGTAACAACTGTAAGAAAGAAAATTCAATGAAGTAAAGTGAAAATTTTTTTTAAAAAGTGATTTTCATAAGATTTATAATTGGAAGGACCTTATTGGATCTCTTCATTTTACAGATAAGGTAAGTAAGGTCTAGGAAAGTCAAGTGACCTCCTCAGTGATTCAAATCAAAGTCTTTCCAACCTTAAATCCAATGTTCATCCATTAATATAGCTCAACTCTAGTACATATCATAAAATGCCCAAGGTATCTCTTTTAGATTGTAAGTTATAAGGAAATAGAGGTAGCATTTTCTTTTAAAACTGAAAAACACTGAGCAAGGAACACTGAGGAAAGGGATGTCTAATTTATAATTACTGTGATTTCATGTCACATGATGGCTAATTCCCTTCTGCCTGCATTTTGCAAGGTGGTTTAACAGCCACTAAGACCAGGACCATCTATTTCTAAATCCTCTTTACTGAAAGCCCACCATGAAATCCAACTGTGCTATCTTATCCTCATTCTCTGATGATCTTCCCCTAGCTCGTGCCAGGTTAGTTTAGCTCTTTGTCCTCACCAGTGGTACAAACAAGGAATGAAAAAGCAGGGCAATAAATGAGTTAAATAGCCAGAGGAAACTGAGCAGATGCAACGTCAAAAACCCACTAGAGGGCAGTAGGATAAGCAGAGGGTAGGGCTGTGTCAAACCACCATGGACACAACGGGGACTGCTTTGGCAGTACATGTGCCCAGTGAACTTCACATTGAGGAGTGTCTATCCTCCTACTCAAATCACTTCGACAACTTAATCCTGAGGGATGTCTAGCTAACCACTCCTGGCATATGAAACTAGAAAAAAAGAGAAGCCATGACAGCTATGGAACAAGGGCATCTAGCCATTTTGGCCAGATGTAACAGCTGTTTGAGTTTTACTCCAAGAACGCTAGTAAGGTTTCTAATTTTCATGTAAAAGCATAGAAAAAAGAAAAGAGAAGAAAAAATAAAGAGAGGAGAGAGAGGAGAGGAGAGGAGAGCTGAAGGGAGGGGAGGAGAGGGAGTGTGAGTGTTCAACACATTTTACCTTTAGTTGAAACTGTTTATCTCATCTTGTTTCTACTAATATATTACCATATCTACTAATATATTCCACTAAGAGGACAATGGTATGAGGTGTTAAACCCAGTGAATTGAGGGAGATGGGGCTTGGGGACAGAGATAACCTGGCCAGAGGTCAAAGAGCCACCTGCTCTTAGAATGCAAAAGAGTCACATGTAGCTCTTTGATATCTGAATTCCACCCTCTGCCCTCCTCTAGATGTAACATAATATGGCTTCTCACTATTTTGCACCCTCTCCTTTCCTGCCAGAGTTCTTCTCCATCTGCTATAACAAATTTAGGGGTAAGAGAAGAAAGGGGGTTAATGCCTGTAGACATCATAGCGTTAAAATCAGATCAAATGAGCTAATATATGTACAGCACTTTGCAAACCCCGCAATGCTATATAAATGTTAATTGTTATTATTGGATGTCATCGACCTTGCCCTCGAATCGCCCCATGCCCAATGAGTCTCTAGTTAGCTCTTGATTTGGTGGGGAGGGGAATGCTGCTGAGCTCTCAGCTCTGGTTCTGCATTCTCTGGTCACAGTTAGGGGGAAGGGAGAGACACTTTGGGGGCCCCTGAGGTGACCCAAGTCACTAAGGACCAACAATTCAGCTCCTACAATACAAATTACCAAACAAACAAAATCAGGACTGCTCCTGTTAGGTGCAGACAAGGTCCTGAGAGCCCTTTCCCTTTGCTCACATTTTTTTGTCGGGGCTCTACAAGTGGCTTTATCGAAAGTTTTCTTCAAAGTTTTCATGTGTATCATTTTCCTTCTCACCTGATATAGCTGCCTTACATAACTCTCTGGGTTTTTTTTGATAGGCTAGAGATAACACTAGCTCTTGACCTCTTCCTTGCCTTTTAAGTATTTTTCCAGCTGGGGATTCTGCTTATTTTCAGAAACAGATTTGTTTTACTTAAAGCTCACTTTTTAAAGGGCAAAACAACATGGCCTCTTCAAGCTATTTAATTGATTTCAAGGCTGCTCTAACAGTCAGATAACAGAAACTTGATTTTCCAGTACAAAAAAAAGTTACCTTAAATAAACTTATTTCTAAAAGGAGTGGTTGGCCCGATTCCTATATATAAGCTCAAAAGCTTTGGGAATCTTCTAAACTAGAGTTATATATTTGTTTGCTTTCTATTCTTGCTAATGACAATTCCCTGTCAAAATACAGTCAGACCGGAGGGGAAGAAAGGAGAACTAAACAGAAAGAATCCCTAGATTGTCCAAATCCTAAATTAATCAATCAGCAAGCATTTTTTTAAACACTTGCAGAATTCTAGGCATTGTGCCAGACATTGGGGTACAAAGAACAAAAATATTAAATAAATTTATCAAAGACCTTATATAATAACAAGGCCATGTGTAGGTTTATTCAGTATAAACATAGAGAAAATAAATTTAAATAAACATGAACTAGTTAAATAGAAGAAAGTTTGAGATGGATGGAACTAGCCAATGTGGGGGATCAGGAAAGGATTCATGTAGAAGGAAGTGTTTGAACTGTTTCTGGTAGCAATAGAAGGATTTTATGACAAGGGAGCACATTCTAGTAATGGAGACAGATGGAGAGACAGGACTGGAGAGTCATGTGTGAGAAACAGAGAGAAGGCAAGTTTGATTGGATCATAGGGTACAGGAGAAGAGAAGTAATGTACACTGAGGCTAGAAAAATAGACTGGAGCCAGATTGTGAACAGAAGAACGTATACTTTTGTCTTAGAGGCAATAGAGAGTCGCTGGGCTGCACTGAGGAAGTGGGAAAGACATGATCAGATCTGGGCTTAAGTAAAATTACTTGGGCAATTATATGGAGAATGAAAAAAGAAGAGTGGGGAATGATTGTTATTAGAGGGTTTTAGACAAAGGGGAAAAAAGAGGAAGTTCCCAATACCTTAATTTTCTTAATAAAGTTAGAGACAGGGTCCTTAGATGGGGAGGTTTGTGGGAGACATGAGGAGGAAAGGAGGTTAGAATAGCTTCTGTGTGGAACAAGATAATGAGTCAATTTTTTTGTTTTTTTGTTGGTTAGTCATTTTCAGTAGTATCCAACTCTTTGTTACCCCATTTGGGGTTTTCATGGCAAAGATATTGGAATGGTTTGCCATTTCCTTCTCCAGCTCATTTTCAGATGAGAAGATTGAGGCAAACAGAAATAAGCAACTTGCCCAGGGTCATACAGGGTCACACTCTGAGGCTGGATTTGAACTCATATTTGCTTGACTTGCCCAGGGTCATACAGCTACTGAGTGTCTGAGGCCTGATTTGAACTCAGGAAGATCAATCTTCCGGATTCCAGGCCAAGCACTGGACCCTTGTGCCACCTAGATGCCCCTAATAAATCAATTAAAGAGGAGTAAAAGATTTGCTTTGCCGCAATTAAGAGCCCAGTTGAAGATGGATAACATGAATTGATTTCACACAAAAGTCCAATATAACTTACCTTAGGATCTCAGAATATGTCTCCTAGTTTAGATAGTTAAATTTAATGAGTGACACATTTTCTTAATACAGACTTTTTCAAGTTGCTCACTCTGGGTCTTATTTTTCAGTTATAAAATGAGTGGCTTAAACAAAATGATTTCCAAATCCCTTCCACCTCCATTATTCTGTGATTTTCTCAAATGTTTCACCTATACACGTTTTAGCAGTAAACTATAGAAAAAGAGTTTTCTGTCTGCAGACATTCTCAAAAGTTCATACAGGGATATACAGCCTTCCACAAAATAACAATTATAAAAAGGAAACCAAATTAGATTTTCTTTGAAATACACATGAATCAAGCAAAAAAAATGTCAAATCATTCATGGGGGGTGAAGGGGGTGGTGGTGTTGGGCTTCTTTCCTTTAAAAGTCTTTCAGATCTTGGCGTCTGGCTGGCGCTCTCAGCCATTGCATTACATTGAACTCCATAGAGACAGTGCCAGGGCAAGTAAGAGCCAGACAATACTGGACTACTCTGTGTGGTGCTGGGGGAATGTAATCAACAATGGGCAAAAGTAATCCTGAGAAGCTGAGAGGGCAAATGTCTTAATAGTCCTTCTTTGTTCAAACCTGCCCAGAGGAACACTAGAAGAAGCACCCAGGTGCTTCTGTGAACTCAGAATTTTTTTTTAAAAAAATGCTCAGAAAGGTAGAAGACAAAGCCTGGTTAAGAGAAAGGAAAATCTGAAGAAATGGCAAAAGCTGATAAGGTTAATTATGAAGGAGAAATGAAAACCTACCTATCACCTAAAAGGAGAAACAAAAAAAGAAATTTAAGAATATCAATGAACCAAAGAGGTTTCCTTAGGCATTTTTCTTCTCAGTATTGTCCAAATATCTTTCTACTGGAGATGTGGTAAAAGAAAACATTGGGAGAAATGTGGAATAATACTGTTGCAGATAACAAGGAACCCTTATGAGAAAAAGGCAGCTATACTGCAGGAAAAATATGAAAAGGGTATTGCTACATACTGGGCAAAAAAGGAAAACCTGATGTAGGTGAAAAGGGAAGAGTTGTTAAAGCTAAGAATAACAAGAAAAAGGAGGAAGAGGAAGAAGATGAGGAAGATGAAGATGAGAAGGGGATGAACATGAGGAGGAAAAAGATGATGAATAATTTAGTTCCAGAACAGTTTTTTTTCCTTAGCTATAAGGCATTTAGCCCTTCTGTACACAATTCATTCCTTTTAGAGAAAAAAAAATCAAAATATAAGGCTGTGTAAATTTTATTTTTAAGCTGTATGATATCTTTTTTTTATATAGTTAACACGCTACCAAATGTGTCTTTAGATAGCCCTTCTTTCAGTGGTATTTTCAGTAGCCTCTAACCTTGCCTGGCCGTAGTATAGAGGCAGTAAATTGGTATGCATATTTAAAGCAAGTTCTTGGTGCATAGCACAAATTAATTGTATATGGGGATGTAGTTCCTTATCATTTTCAATTGCCTTTCATTCAACTTATGAAATAATTGTTGTTCCATTAACTGAATACTATTTTGTAAGTGCAAAAAAAAAAAAGAAAAAGGTTGCAATTGTTTTATTGACATTTTGAATGCTTCCAAGTATATACAATTTTTAAAATTAAATTTAGTCCCCTGAACTACATACAAGAGTTTGCAATACTAAATATTATTCTTGCTCTCTTTACTGTGTGTCTGTGGTTAAATTGAAACTAATCCTTTTATAATCAATGTCTTGCTCTTCTCCTGGTGATTTGTCTATAAGTGTATCTTATCAGTAAGGCAGCAATGTTGAGGGTGTGTGTGTGTGTGTGTGTGTGTGTGTGTGTGTGTGTGTGTATAAATGTGTATATGTGTGTGTACATATATGTATGCATATCACAAGAAGATCTTGTATATCACTCAGCCAATCCTTTTTAAGCACCTGCTCTCTGCCAGACTCTTGCTTAAGTGCAAAAATGCAAAACAGTCCCTGCCCTCAAGGAGCTTATATTCTTTTTCTTTAAATTTAAATTTAAAATTTAAAATTTAAAAATTAATTAATGTCTTTACTTTTAGTTTACAACATTCAGTTCTACAAGTTTTGAGTCCCCAATTTTCTCACCTTCCCTCTCCTCCCCCCTCCCCGCCATGGAGGCATGCAATCAGATATAAGTTCTACAAATACCTTCACATTAAACATTAGTCAAGTTGTAAAGAAGGATTATAACCAATGGAATGAATAATGAGAAAGAAGGAACAAAACAAAATGAGAGAGAGAGAGAGAGAGAGAGAGAGAGAGAAACATAGAGAGAGAGAGAAACATAGAGAGAGAGAAACATAGAGAGAGAGAAACATAGAGAGAGAAAAAGAAAGTAGTTTGCTTCAATCTGCATTCAGACTCCATAAATCTTTCTCTGGATGTGGATAGCCCTTTCCTTCATTAGTCTTTTGGAGTTGTCTTTATAGCTTTGCATTACTGAGAGAAGCCCAGACTATCAAAGTTAGTCATCACAGATATGATGTGTCTGTAATCATATACAATGTCTCCTGGCTCTGGAGGAGATTACATTCTAATGGAAAAGAAAATATATACCTATATTGCTTATACAAGTCATCTACAAATCAGACACAAGGTAATCAAGGAGAAGAAGGCACAAGAAGCTGGAGAGATGAGTAAAAGTCTCCTGACAATGGTGGTGTTTGAGCTGAATCTTGAAAGAAATTAGAAACTCTGGAAGACAAAGTGTAGAGGGAAAGTATTCTAAGTAGGATGGACAGTCAATGCAAAGGTACAGAGAAAAAAGATGTTATATTTGAGCTATGGCAAGTAGACCAATGTGGCTGATTCACAGAAAATATGGAGGAAAGATTCCAGTAGATCAAAAAGGTAAAGACAGGCCAGGTTGTGAAAAGCTTTAAATGTCAAAGAGGAATTTGAGCCTAGAGGGAACTGCTGGAGTTTAATAAGTAGGAAGGTGAACTGGCCAAATCTGTGCTTTGGAAAATCACTTTGGCATCTGTGTGGAGGATCAGTTAGAGTGGGATGAAACAAGGCGGGATGGACTAAATAGGAAGTTCTTGCAATAGTCATGGAAAGAACTAGGATGGCGGATATGTGAGTAGTAGATAACGTGTAATAAATATGGTGGAGACAGAGCTGACTAGATTTAGCAACTGATTGAACATATTGGGAGAAAGTAATGAAAATATTCATATCAGCATTATTTGTGATAGCAAAGCTGCAAACCAAATGAATACCCAAAGACTGATGAACAGCTAAAAGAAATGTGATGTGTGAATTTAATAGAACATTATTTATGCAAAATGAAATTGCAAATATGAAGAATTCAGAGAAATATTAATCAATAATGTTGTGATGATTAAAAAGGTTCAAGAGACACAGTTTTCTGGGTAATACAATCATTTTATTAATAAGATCAGTAATTTATTAATAAAAAGATAGTCATTTGCATTTTATTAATAAGATCAGTAATTTATTAATAAAAAGATAGTCATTTGGCCATCTCTCTCAGACTAAAGACCCATAGTGGTGGGGTCACAGTTTATATGCCCTTCAAAAAGTAAGTATTCCTGAAGGACAGAAATCAACTCAGATTAATTAACACAATGGGAGGTGTAGGCTATATTAAAATGAAGGGCTTGGGGTACTGTGACTTAGGTCACTCAAATTTTGGTCAAAGAGACCTCAATTTCCATATCACCTGTCTTGATTAATAGGAAGGAAGAATCAATCTTTTCTCAGGCCTGTCTGAGCAAACAGAATGAGCAGAAATATAGTGTTAGCCCAAACTTAGGATTTCTTTTATTGTCTGATTAGATCTTGGCCCCTGGTGTAAATCTCTAAGAGAGATTTCCCATGCTGGTTGGTTTCTGGAGGAAGACGTGTAGAGAGGGTGAAAAAACTTGATCCTAATACAATAATTAGTTGTTAAATATGAGAGAAATATTCATTTCTCACAATGTATTTACTAACTGCTAAGATGTATTAGGCACTGTGTAAGGCGCTAGGATACAAGTCAATGGGAAGAACTGTATGAAGTAACATGGCACAAAAGGAGAATCAAGAGAATAAGCCACAACAACCATTAGTAATGAAAGTATGCTAGCATTTAAAGCTTCGAGCTCTACGAATATGTGCCAATCTACAGGCTAGAGAACTCTGTCTTAAATAAATGAGCACATTTTCCACCAGACTATTGGCACATAAGGTCTGACTTTATGCAATGGGCAGGCTTCCACATAGGCAATGTAATACCAGTATGAGGTATTATAGGAATTATCATTCAAATGATCTATACAAAAAGACCCAAGAAATTGGTCTTAAGATTTTAAGGGTAGCGAACCATTCTTAATTCTTTTCACACAGAAGTACAAAAAAGATGTCATACAATAGACTACTGGGCAAAAATCCTTAATTGTCTTCTTGTGGCCGTCACAGGAGGAAGAGTCCTTAGAGATATTCTAGCCCAACACCCATATTTCACAGATGAGAAAACTGAGGTTCAGAGAGGTTGAATAATTTCTCCAAGCTCATAGAAATACTGCCAGAGGTATAATTTAAACCCAGCTCTTCTGACTTTGGAGTCTGCACTGGCCTGCTATATTTGCTTCTCAGTATCTGTTTGATACAGTCATTTTGTTCTCCAAATTATTTTATCTCTAAATATCTCTCAATAGTTTAGTTTCTTAATAATCCGACATTTTATGCTTTACATTGAACATTCCCCTTTTTCCATTCAAAGTTTCTGTTCACTCTGCTTTTCTTTCCTGACCCTCTAGGATTAAAATATTTTGCCTGTTTTCTAAACTAAAACATACAGACACACATATATACATACATGTGTATATATACACATACACACGTGTATATATGTATGCATTGTATTTGTGTGCGCATATATATGTACATATGTCTCAGTACACACACACATATGTATAGAAATTCAGAAATAATGAATTTATGATTATTTCTACTTCCTTTTTTGTATTTATTTGTATTTGCTATATTCAACCACATTCTTTGAGGTTATGAAAGTGGGTAATCCAAAACATAGAACATGCTAATTTTTAGAGGCAGCAAACAGTGTCCTGACCCTGGAGTCAGAGAGAAATAAGTTTAAATTCAGATGCAGACATTAATTCTGTGATCCTGGTCAAATCACTTAACCTCTGACTGTTTCCGTTTCCTCAACTGTAAAATGGTAGTCATAGCACCTACCTCACAGAGGCTTTGGGAGGATCAAATGAGCTCCCATTTGTAAAGTGCTCAGCACAGTGCCTGGGATTGTGAAGGTGTTTAATAAATGCTTGTTCCCTTCTCTTTTAGCCCCCAAATAATAATTAGTCATCAGGTTAGGAATATCCAGTTGAATGTAGGCTCCTTGAGAACAGGGACTATTTCACTAATTTTTGTCCTTCTATCCCCAGAACACAGCACAGTTCTCATACACACTGTATGTTTAATAAATGTATGTTGGCTTGAAGTGTATTGAATAATGAATGTTTCCTCTTTGTCATTTAATTTCTTTTGTCAAAATGCCAATGACAGTTAAGTATTTTTGTAACTATAATACCACATTGAATTGTGTAAGTTCTAGAAAATATACATCGATAAAAGAACATGAATTCCTTTTCTTCCTCCTCCCACTGCCATGAATATTCGTGTTTCAAATTCCACTTAATTTGGAGATAAACACACAAAATTAGTCTCACATGGCTTTGGGGTGGCCAAAAGCTTTGTCACAACCTTTCTAGTATTTAACCAGCTTGTTCTTCTTACTTTCATAGGCCACAGATGTGAACATATGGCAGAGGACCAAAGTCTTTCATGGGAACTTTTGGGGATCATGTAATAAAACTTGTACTTTTTTGTGTGGAAGCCTCCATTGGAAGGCTTTTCAGAGATTTTTCTTAACATGAGAAATTTAGGTACAAAGAAGCAAATTGAATTACTTAACTCACAGTACTTTTCATTTTTATGTTGACAAAGTAATAAGGTGACTAAATTTAGTAATCATTACCCTCATCTGGCAACGGGAAGGTACTGCTGGTAGGAGCTTTGAATATAATGTAGATGATGCAGTTTCCACCTCCATACAGAACTACAGTAGCACTACCCTACTGATTGACAACTTTATATCTTTAAAAATGCCTCTCTGGCCCTTAGAACTTCCGCAGACAGCCCTTCGTAGCTCTTGCCTTTTCTGGCAGGTCAAGTAGGCATTCTAGTAGGCCATCTGCCCACTGCAGAGCGTCACACTTCCAAACTTTCTCTGACTCCCCGCCCCTTGCCCCTTGAGAGCTTTTCATAGCCAGGTTTCCTCACCCTACCTACCCCTTTTGTCCTGTAAATCAATAAACTTTTGTAAATCTACCAAAAGACAGCTGAGCCTGTAATTCTTTTCAGACGTGAACCTAGAAAGGATTTCTCATTAGAAATCCCCCCAAAACCTATCCCGCAACACTATCACTAACGGGCAGAAATAACTGGCATGACTTATTGTTGCTGTTGAATCATTTCAGTTGTATCTGACTCAGTTTCAGTTGTGTGACGCCATTTGGAGTTTTCTTGACAAAGATACTAGAGTGGTTTGCTATTTCCTTCTCCAGCTCATTTTACAGATAAGGAAACTGAGGCAGAGTTAAGTGATTTGCCCAGAGTCACACAGCTAGTTAAGTGTCTGAGGACAGATTTGAATTCAGGAAGATGAGCCTTCCTGACTCTGGGGATAGTATTCCACCCACTCTGCTACCTAGCTGCCCTGGCCATCTTAGGAATTCATTAAGTGAAGTCTCTCACATGAAAGGAATTCCGTACAACCCACCTCTGCTTATTATTACTCGGCCTAATCATAACTAATATACTCCAAGGTAGTGGGAGTGTGCTTAATCTACCGTGAGGCATTTGGGAAAGGTTACAACTTACTTTGTCCTCTTTAATGTCAGAGGAGTGACAGTACTGTTAATACTTCAGATTTGAAGTTTACTTATATAGAAGCAAGGGCTACTCCTAGATAAAACAGGATATACTGGTTTCTGAGGCAATTTTATTTCTATTAGTATCAAATCTGACAGAAATCAGTCTTTGTTTTTGTTTAGCTGTTTTCAGTCAGATCCAACTCTTTATGACTCCATTTGGGGTTTTCTAGGCAAAGATACTAAAGTGATTTGCCATTTCCTTCTCCAGTTCATTTTACAGATGAGGAAACTGAGGCAAAAAGGGTTAAATGACTTGCTCAGGGTAACACAGCTAGTAAGAGTCTGAGGCCAGACTTGAAATTGGGAAGATGAGTTTTCCTGACTCCAGGCCTGGTACTCTATCCACCACATCATCTAACTGTGCTCAGAAATCAGCTGCCTTCTTGGATTTTGCCCCAAATATTTCATTTCTGAAAATATCTATGGAATAATCACATTGACTAAAAGGATAAAAGAAACATCTTCAGACTCTTCATCAATGAAATGTTCCCAGGAGCAAAAAAGGATTTATAAATAATTCAAAACCAATTCAATATAGGCCTTATTCACAAATATTTATAGCAAATGATAATTTTAGCTGGTATTTATAACAATATTTATGTAGCACTTGTAGTATAACAGTTAGCATTTTTATTTATATAATGTGCACCAGACACTGTGCCAAGTGACTTACAAATAGCTCATCTGATCCTCACAACAACCCTGAGAGGCAGGTGCTGTTATCATCCCTATTTTATAAATGAGGAAACAAGGCAAACAGAAGTTAAGTGACTTGGCCAGGGTAACACAGCTTGTAAGTATCTGAGGCAGGATGTGAACTTGAGGAGGAAGCTAGGGGAGGAGTATGAAAGGTCAGGTTGCTTGATTCTCCCTGAATATCAATAGATTCATTCTTTTTAATGTAAGTCAGAGGTAAATTTGTATTATATAGCTCCATGTCAAAATATCGTGACATCTTGGCATTTGTTTTGGATGGTTTTAAATGATTCTTTGTACTGGGATGGGGGCTATTTGTTTCTCTACAAATATATACACCTATCTGAAAATGGACACATTTCCTTCTATGTAGTCATACATACATTACAGTCTCATGATACATTCTTTGCTCTAAGGGAAAAATGAATCACCCAAAGGAAGACAAATATAAAGCTCTATAGTTGGGTGGAAGAAAGCAACTTCATGAGCACAAAATGGGGGAAGCATGGTTAGACAGCAGTTGCTGAAGTTATAAAAGATCTGTTAAGCATTCGTGGGCTATGGATTCCATACAAACCAGCAGTTTGACTTGGCAACCAGAAAAATGTGATCTTAGATTTCATTTAAAGAGGCATAGTTCCCCAGAATGGGAAGGTCATAGTCTCACGGGATTCTGCCCTCATCAAACTTCTGCTAGAGATACCACAGTCTAAGAAGTTCAAGAAGAGTTCAAGAGGGTTCCCAGAGCCTCTACCCCATCATTATGAAATGGCAAGAATAGACATAGTATTCAGAATGCTTGAGATAATCATCCTATAGTACTCTACCTTACATGCTGTGTGCTCTTCTGGGAGCCAAAGTTTATAAGGGCCATTGATAAGTAAGGATGCTTCCCAAAGAGGCTGACCAAGATGTTAAAGGAACCTGAAACTAGATTGTGCAAGGACCATTTGAAAGATATGGATATGTTTAGTTTGGAGAAAAGTTGGGGAGACTATCTTCAAATATTTGAAGGTATATCATGAGGAAAAGGAAGTAGGCTTTTTTTTTCTAACCACAGAGGGTACAAGTAGGACCAACTGGTGGAAATTGCATGGAGAACAATTTAAGTTTAATAAAAGAAAAACTTCTTCATAACTAGGTCTGTCTAGAAATGGAACAGGCTGACTCATGAGGTAGTTTGCTCACTTATCACTGGAATGATAATAAATGCTTGTTTTTAACTGAATTTTTTAGCTATAGGAGAGATTTGGGGTTTGACTGTAGAACTCCTCAGATTCCTTTGAACTCAGTCTGTAATTCTATTATCCAAAATTCTTCAGTGTAGTACAAGAACTAGAGTTAATGTTTTCTAAATTATAAATCCAGTTAGTTAAAAAGCTCTTCAACAATCCAATAGCTTTTCTGACAAAAGTATGGTATTGAAGTACCTAATTGTGGCAATTGTTTTCTTTTTTAGATACTTCTTTAATATGATGCTCAGGAGAGAAATAGAAAAGTTTTCCAATTACCCTGCCCCTCAGCCATGCATTCTTGAAAAGGTGGGGTGAAGGATCCATGAACTCGGCTTTTTAAAAAAATTTTTGATAATTTTATTTCAATTTATCTAATTACCTTCTTAATCCTACATATTTTATTTTATGCATTTAAAAACATTATTCTGAGAAGGGGCCCATGGACTTTGCCAGACTGTCAAAGAGATCCAAGACACACAAAAAAGATTAAGAACTCCTGCTGTAAGCAAAGTTAATACATTTTGTCAATATTCTTTCTTAAAAGTAAGGCAACTGTAACACAAATTCTGGTAAAAGGTAAGCTGCTATGAGGAATGGTCAGAATCAGTGATGTGCTGATATTTGTTTAACAATAGGCTGGGGGTGGGGTGCTGTAGACAAGACCCACTTCTAAATTTAATCTGCATTATCAACACTTTTCCCATCACTTTTTAAAATCTAGATAACAAACTAGATAATAATTCAAGCCCTAGCATTGGTCAAATTCAAGGTGTAAATATTTATATTGAAAATTTAACAATTGCCTCCCTCAGTAGAAGATGGCTACAGCACACACTAGAGCCAAATGCAGCAGAAGAGAGGTAGCCAAGGTTTGAGTATGGTGTGGCCTCCACCGCCCCCACTGACCCATGCAGCAACATATGGGGGTGTTGGTTTAAACCACCACTCTAAGGCAGAGAGTTAGCAGGGACCTAGGTTTCTGTAGGGTTTTTAGATAAAGGATCTGTTGTAGCATCTGTGGGCAAAGGGATCAGCTGAAATTACAAAGGGGAATTTCTATAAATTAATCAGGAAGGCCTATTTAGGATGAAAAAGGTAGAATTACCTTGGTGTCTTATAGGTGGGCAAACTTGCTGAAGAGTCTCAACAGCCAGATTTAACTAGAACTAATTAGGTGTGGTTTAAACTTTAAAGGTACCAGAGTTTGTAATCCATTCTGCTATCTTCTTCTGGGAGAGTTTATCCCCTATGTATTCATCATAATGATTGTCATGTATTTCTATTTCATTATTATACATCATGTTGACACAGCTAGGTGAAGCAGTGAATAAAGCCCTGGGTCTGGAGTCAGGACAGACTTGAGTTAAAATCCAGCCTAAGCAATTTAGTAAAAGCTGTGTGACCCAGATTAAGCTACTTATAACATCTGTATGCCTCGGTTTCCTCATCTGTAAAATAGGGACATAATAATACCATCTACCCTCCCATAGTTGTTAATAATAATAAAATAGGTAAAAATAATATTTGTAAAGCACTGGGCAAACTTTAACACATTTCATAAATGCTAACTATTATTATAAAGTATCATTTTTGTTACAGCCTGACCTGTAGCCAATTCCTTGGTATCACAGTGTTAGTATCACACTTGGTATCACACTTTAAGTATTACTGGATCCATTTTACTGATGAAGAAAATGAGGCTCAGAGAGATGGGATCATAGATTCAGAGCTGAAAAGGACCTCAAAAGTCTTCTAATCCAACCCTCTCGGGTTCCAGATGAAGAACTGAAGCTCACTGAGACTAGTCCAATATTACACAATAAGCAGCAAAACTTGGATTCAAACTTGGATCTTCTGATTCCAAATGCAATATTTTTTCTAATAATAGCTAACATTTTTTATAGTGCTTTAAGGTTTGTAAAAGTGCTTTACAAATTTTGTCTCATTTTTGAGAGCAGGAGGTAGGTGTTATTATCTCTGCTTTATAGATGAGGAAACAGAGAGGAGAGGTTAAAAGCTTTAGCCAGGATCACTAGCAAGCTCGTGTATGAGGTGGATTTGAACTCAGGACTTTCTAACTCCAGGTCTAGCTCTCTATCCACTGTTCAACCTAGCAGCCTTAGTCTCCCTGTTAGTGCTTAAAAATATCTGTTGAATACTTCTACTTCTTCTCGCAACTACAATACCTTGTTCTAACTCCCAAAATATGTGGAAAATGTACCTTACATGAACTAGAAGGTAAAGTGTATTTTTCTATATCTTTTATATGCTAGTAACAGCTACTTTCAGGCCAGACAAATGCCAGAACAAAAAGGGTAGGCAAAGATGTATTTTGTAATGTAATGTAATACAAGAATATTAATGTTGGGCTTATGTGACTTGGAATGTGAAGAACTGGGTCTATGGAATCTGGCTTTCTTTGGATCTCTTCTTTATTGTCTTTAAAGGTCAAGTTGCAGAAAGGACATGGAATAATCAGAGTTCATCAGAGTTCAGAGTAATATCTATTGCATAGTATAAAATAGTATCTATTGCATAGTATAAAATAAAGGACGAATCTTAAAAAAAATTTTTTTTTGCTTTTTGGAGGGGGGAGGACAGGGCAATTGGGGTTCAGTGACTTGCCCAAGGTCACACAACTAGTAAGTGTAAGTGTCCGAAGTCTGATTTGAACTCAGGTCCTCCTGACTCCAGGGCCAGTGTTCTATTCACTGTGCCACCTAGCTGCCCCTAAAGGATTCTTCTCTAAACAATTCTGCAGCACAGGTGAACAAATATTATTATTCCTATTTAATAGATTTGTAGAGAGGCTAAATGGAGTGTTCAGGTCCTTTTGACCTTATGTAACATACTTTGGTACTGTTGTTTGTGTACTGGTTATCACCCAGAAAAAAAGACCTTGGAAACTAGATGAGATGTAATGGGAATTGTTTCATCCAAACTCCTATCTTGTTTGGCCCACACACAAGAAAGATGAGAACATGTTATTGTATTCCAAGTTTGATTAAAAATATTCCTATCCTCAGTCTTTCACTGTTCTAGATCCTGTCTTTTCTCTTTCTTTGTCCTGTTACACTGATTTCTATGCTTCATCTACTAAACCTAAACATAAGACTAATTGGCTTAAATGCAATATCTTTTGGTTTTATTTTCTATGCATCCATACGAATAGAGAAACTATTTTTTTCTAGTCATTTTTAAAGGGAAAAAGTTAACCAGAAAAATATATCTAGTTGTTGCAAGTCAAGAAGAATTTATCAAATGCCTTCTATGCACCAGACATTGTGCTTAGCACTAAGAATACCCCTCCCCAAAAGAAGATAAAAAAGACCAGACCCTGCTCTCAAAGAGTTGACCATCTAATGGGGGAGAAAAGAAGGCCAACAACTATGTACAAACAAGATATAGACAAGATAAATTGAAGATAAGCTTAGAGGGAAGGAAATGAAATTAAGGGGGTTTGGGAAGGGTTTCTTGCTGAAGTTGGGATTTTAACTGGGGCATGAAAGTAGCTAGGGAAGTCAAAATGTGTTGAGATGATGAAAGAGAACATTCTGGGCATGGGGAACAGCCAGTGAAAATGTCCAGAACCTGAGTCAGTGTCACTGGGTCAAAGAGCAAATGAACGGGAGTAAAGTATAAAGAGACTGGAAAGGCTGGAAGGGGTCAGGTTATGAAAGACTTTAAAAGTCAAACAGAAAATTTTATCTTTATCCTGGGGGTAACAGGGAGCTAGCAGAACTTATGGTGGGGTTGGGGGTGATGTGGTCAGACCTGCACTTCAGGAAAATCAGCTTGACTTCTGTGTGGAAGACAAACAGGAATAGGGGGATACTTGAGGTAGGACTAAGGCAATAGTCTTGGTATGAGGTGATGAGGGTCTGCACCAGGGTGGTAGTATTGTCAGCAACATATGTTATTTAATATAATACAATGAAAAAATACAAGATATTAATACTATGCTATAATTGCTAGAAATATCATCTAAAGCATTATATAGAGCAGCAATACATATTATGTAAGTCAATAAAATTAAGAAGAGTCGAGAAGTATCTTCAGATGGTCAAGGTCAGTGTGCTCTTAATCACTGACCTTTCTATTTGTTTGTTTAAATACCTCCATTAATATATCCAGGAAATAACTTCTTTTTATATTGCCAAAGCAGTTCTACTGCTTCTAAAAAAAAGGAAGTTGGCAGCTCATTTATTCTTATCAACTAACTGGTAAATCAGTATGTAAACTGAAGCTAAAGATGCTACTTTTAAGGGAAAGAAAGCAGTATTTTCTTGAAGTCTAGTTTTGGTAAATTCAGTAGCCATGGAGAATTAAAATAAATTAACCTCACCATACTAATTTTTATGGAGTAGCTAGATGTTGTACCAGGCCTGTAGTCAGGAAGACCTGAGTTCAAATCTGCCCTCAGACACTTAGTAGCTGTTTGTCCCTGGTCAAGTCACTTAACCCTGTTTGTCTTAGTTTCATCTGTAAAATGAGCAGGAGAAGGAAGTGACAAACCACTCTGGTGTCTCTGCCAATAAGACCCCAAAAAGGAGTCACAAAGAGTCAGATATGACTAAAGCAACTAAACAACTAGTTTTTATAGCAAAAATTTGTTTATTCATATTCATTCCTTTATTCTTATGCATATTCAAAAAGATGTGGAAGAATAACTTAAAGCCAACAAAATAGTTACTAGATTCTATTAGAAGATGAATTCATTTTTAAAATTATTAAGCACTTACCATATGTAGAGCCCTATGCTAGGAAGTGGGGCAGATACAAAATTCAAGTAAGACTTTGCACTCATGGAGGTTACATTTTATTAGAGTGTTAAATATATAAATAATGAAAATATACACTATCATATAAATGCATTAGAAAGTTGCAAATTAAAGTTCTTTGTGAGGTCCAAGAAGGGAGGCTGTTAGTAAGAGGAAGAATCAGGAAAGGTTTCATAGAGGTCTTTTCTTAGTCCTCATCTTTCTTGATGTGTCCATTGCAGTTGATACTGTTGGCCATCTTCTCTTCCTGGGTATTCTCTCCTGGCTGGGCAATTATGATGCTACTTTCTCTGGGTTCTCTTCCTACCTGTCTGATCACTCCTTTTCAGTCTACTTTGCTGGCTCATCTTCATCAATACCACAGTTTATAATGATCAAAGGCTCTGCTTTAGGTTCCCTTCTCTTCTTTCTCTAAACTATCAGCTATATCTTAGAAGGTCACGTGTGGCCTTGAGGCTGCAGGTTCCTCACCCCTTTCTTAAACTATCTTGTACTTCACTAGCATATCTACATGTGTGTGTATTTATATTTATTATCTATCCTGTATAAACTTATAATAGGCACTTGTTTTCTTTCCTATTACAATATAACATACTTGTAGGTAGTGAATATTTTATTCTTTGTACTTGTACCCCCAGTCCTAGCACAGTCACCAACGCATAGCTGGCACTTAAATGCTTGTTGACTGACTGAGAAGGAAGTTCAATCTGACATGGGTTTTAAAGGCTCAGTAAGATTTCTTAGGATTGTAAGAGTTAGAACTGCAATGGACCTTAGAAGCCATCAGGTATAATCCCCTCGTTATACATATCAAGAAACAGAGGCAGAGATATTAAGTGATTTACCCAGGATGATTTACCTAGTAAATGCCTAAGGTGGGATTTAAACCCAAGTCTTCCTGAGTCCAAGACAGGTACTCTATTCAATATTCCACAGTTCTTAGCATTCGTTCATCCATTCACAAAGCATTTATGAAAAACCTGCTTTTGTCAGGCACTATGTTAAGCTCTGGGGTTATGAAGACAAAAATGAAACACTGACAAAGAGAGAGGAAGAACATTCTAAGCATAAGAAATAGCATAAATAAAGGTATGGGAATAGGAGAATATTGGGCATATTTAGGAGACAGAGTGCATTTTAATTGGAGCATAGGATATATGATGGCAGAGAGGGGGGATGGGTTAATAATATAAGGCTGCTTATAGTACAGCCTAGCCCCAAAGTCAACATCCCAGGCAGCAACTGAAGATGTGACTTAGAAACTGTTTCTGAAGCCCCTGCCTCCTCATTCACCACAGCTAATGAAGACCCAGAAAAGAAAATTCTTGACACTTATCAAATGGTTCAACGCCAGAAGCAGATATGACTGTATCTGTGGTAATGACATGAAAAAGATGCAATATTCTTTGCCATCGTATACCATGGCCCATTCCATCTGACAAG
>CM053580.1:464214689-464244892 GCA_028627135.1 Pseudochirops cupreus
TGGCTGCTAGCACAGGTTCTTAGATGTGCTTTTCTAAAGGAAAGCAACTCAAAATGGGTTAACAGTCTTACTTTAATCAATCAAACAAATATCATTTACCTAGTTCAGGGGAAAAAGTCAGCACCCTGAACTTCAGAGAATGCAAACACAAGTTACAAACACAAGTTATAAGCAAACAAAGAAACAGATCAGCAGATGGGCTTCCAGTGTCTGACCATTACATCCATACCTATTCAGTTACCAGAGAGGGAAGCACCAACATCTGGGTTTTTCAAAGGCGGTGGAGGCGGGGGGGCACTCAACGGCTTCCCAGAGGCTCGTCTGGCCAAATCACATAACTCTTCTCAAAGTGAGCCCCAAAGTAAAACCTCACATCAGGGTATATATAGCCTTCTCCTAGATTTGGAGAATGTCACAGCCCTCTTCACCCACTGCCCAATCACAAAGCTACAAGGCGAGGGCATTCCTGAAAAACAAGCCTCCTGCCACAGGTTCCATGTGACCACATTCAGCCTATTAGGGGGCAGAGTATACTTTCAAATCAGGGAAGGTTCTCAGAGTCACATAGCCAGTTTAGCAAAGGGCCTAGGGGCAGGGAAGATCTTCATATTCCCATAACAAAGGGGAAGGTGGGGGAGAAAATTTAGAACTCAAAATCTTATGGAAATGAATGTTGAAAACAAAAAATAAATATTTTTTTAAAGGATGATCATTTAGCATAACTGTAGGATGCCTTCTTATCCTGAGAACTTATTTCTCCATTTCTGATGGCCATTTTCATTTGAGTTAGCAAGCATTTGCAGCTGCAGGTGTCTAAGAACTGTAGGGAACTCATACAACCAAAAACTGGTATATGTGACTTACCTATAGTCCCTTATTTCCCAACTTTAGCTTTCTTAATTTAGGCATCCTGATCTAGTTCCTGAGATTGGGGGTTCTAGAATCACTAGAATGCCATCACCCTTAGTGGACTCAATTCCATATAAGAACCTGAGCAGATTATATCCACCTGGGATATCAAGCCTGTGGCTGGTGTTTCTGGGCACTTATGGGGATTGGGTGGCAGTAGATATAGTGAAGAGAGTGCAAGGTTTGGAGACGGATAACTTAGGTTTGAATCATGGCTCATTTATTTAATGCCTGTGTAACCTTGGGACTTACTATCCTCAGTGGGCCTGTGGACTCAGGGACCAGTCATAGAAATTGAAGCCACTGCCCTATTCTCAGTCAAGACTCTCAATTCTTAACAGCCATGACCCACATTTTCACTCCACTTCCTCACACAGTGAGATGGTGCTGCTCTTGCTTCCACTATCATCGGTAACTATTTTACCTTCATAGCCCAAACTTTGAAATTCCTCTTTGACCACAGCCTTCTATCCTGCTCTTTCTCTTTGCCAGAGTACTCCTAAACCTATTCACCATTATATCCTGTCCTTCTTTTCCTCCCTGTTCTCCCAGTATGTCTTTTACTCCAGCCTCATTTTCATCTCATGAGTCTTGACCCTGTAGTTGATTGGTTCAGTTATCCACTATCCTCAATCCTTGGATCTCTTGCTGCCAGATCTCATCACTGGCTACTCATGCTTTGACACTCCAGCTCTGCTATTCACGTCATCTCAAGTAGTTCTATTTAAAACACAATGGTATTTTTTAAAGTCTATTTTTGGAAAGCTACATTTCAAGAAATCAAAAATGACAAGTGTGTAGGGCAAAAAGTAAAAAGTAAATTTTTAGTCCTAGCTTTTGGAAAGAAGAGAAGAAAGGAGAAGAGGGAGGAGAAGAAAAGATGGAGAAGGAGAAGAAGAAGAAATAATAGCACCATTTCCCAACTTCTGTTCTTGTTGCCAGAGGGCAGCTACTTACTACTCTCAGATAACAGAGTAAAGCCAGGTAATAGAAAACTTCTCCTAAGAACCAGATTTCTCTCCTTTCCACAAATACACATAGCATCCATGGGAGGAGTAAGTGGGACAGGGTTTAACTCACATCATCTGCTCTGGAAGTTCTTCCTGTGTAAAGACCTCACGCAGAACCCTTGTTGTTTCTATTATCTCTTCAAAAACAAAGGATGAAAAACAACAAGAAGATTCCCATCATCTGCCTTTTCTGTTCTTACTGACTGGATAAATGAAGCTAGAGAAAGCCATTACTAGCTATTAGAGAGTCAAACAACTATGCCAAATGTTTCTACAACAAACCTGTTACCTAATCTCAACCGAGCTCTTAATGCTGCATGACAATCCTTTTATTCTTATCAGATTGACTTCTCATCACATTTCCCAAAGAAGCTACTCCAAATTTTTTATCCTCTCCTCAAGGTCCTCACACTTTTCCCTCTCAGCAAATGATTTGACTCCTATGGAAAAAAGAGGCCATACAACACGCATTCTCTCTTCTCATTTTGTATCACCTTGGTCTAGGTCATCCATCATTCTCTCTTTGCTCCTGTTTCTGAGGAAGAGGTTCTTCTCCTTTTCACAGCCAACCCCTCAACGAGTGCCCATGACAGCATTCCCTCCTGACTCTTCTGGATGTTTGCCTCAACCATTTCTTCTTTTTTTCTAAGAGAAATGCACTTAAAACAGTAATTTAAAAAAAATTTTCCCACTCATTCAACTTTAAACTCTCCTTATTCTCTGGCTTGGTTTCTGCCTCCAACTAATATAACCAGGTTTCATTCATCCCTTAACAACAACAAAAGCTTTCACTTGATCCACCCATCCATCCCTCTTAAGTGATTTTACATGCATATCTATAGCTATAGCTTCTGCCATTCATAAGAATTGTCTACACCAGTTGCTTCCATTTCCTCTTACTTCTGGATCACCAGGCAATCTGGCTTCTGCCACTTCCACTGGCCTGAAACTTCTTCCACCATTCTCTACAGATCTCTCCCTCTCTCTCTCTCTCCATACACACAATGAAATCTCGATTATTAATCAGTAAACGTTTATTAAGTGGCTACCATGTGCCAAGCACTATACTAGGTGCTGGGAATACAAATGTGAAAAAAGAAAGTTCTTGTCCTCAAGGAGCTTGCAATCCAATTCGGGAAGACTAGTGTGGTTTGTCCTTTGTTCTCAAAGAGCACCAAGACCTCAGGAAGATGCCAAAACTTGCAATTAATTTGGATTTGAGTGAGGGAGGGCTGTACAAAGTCACCAGCCTCACTTTCTCCTCCAGAGCCATCTGGCTCCAGTGGCCAGACACAGAACAAGATGACTAAAGATGGCCTAGGATACGGTGGGAGTCCTTGCCTTTTTAAGCTAAGGTCTTCCCAAGTTCTCACTTTGACTATGGCAAAGCCCATTCAGTGATTAGTCCTTTTTAAGAAGTGAATCAAGTGATAGCCCCTTTAATGACAATTTTTAAAAAAATCACAAGGAGAGGGGAAGAATCTCAGGATAACTGGCAGAAAGAGAAACAATTATGATTTGCATTCACTCTCAGCTATAAGGTCCCAAAAAATAGCCATTAGGTGGTGAGTGGGCTGAGACCTATTTTTGGCCAATCAGCCAAGTGAGTGATTTAATGGGGTTAAGGCTTGGTTTTTAAGAAAGATATTTAGCCAGTTAACCCCAAGATAACTAGAACTGGGGAAGATCAGACACAAAAGATAGCCAAAAAGGAGGGGCAGTGGGGTAGCAGGTAAAAGATTGGTTGGGAAAAGCATACAACCTATAGCATGGTCAGTCAGAGAAGCCCCAAAGCAGTACAGCCCAGGGAGAAACAAAGAGATGTTTGAGCTGAATTCTCTCCTTTAGTGGAGATTTGGAGTTTGTGGTCTCACCCTCCATTCAGAGGGGCAGAGGGTAGTGATGAGGCAGAGTACCAAGGCTGATGAGATCTTGCAAGATGATGAAGTTTTCCCAATAATGAGCTTCCTGGAACATGGCAGAGAAGTCAGAGAAGTCCTAAAGTAGTACAGCCAGGTGAGAAGTAAAATAAAAATATATTTCTTTTAAGATGAATTTAACCATAAATAACATCAGTTCACAGTCATATGCAAGCTTTTATAATCTCTCTTTTCCCAGAGGGGCTCTTAACCTTCCATGTCATGGACTGCTCTGGCAAGTAGCACAGTCTATTTCTTCACAGAATAATGTTTTTCAAACAAAATATTAAATATGTTCGTAATACAAAAGAATTATGAAAGAAACCAATTATGTTAAAATACAGATATCAATTTTTTTTAAGTTTGTGGAATATAGATCGAGAACCCCTGCCTTACAAGTTTAATTTTCTTGTTTCATATATGTGGATACCAGTTCTCAATGTTAGAAAAAATTTATATTTATAAAAATAATAATCCCCGGTTATCTACTTAGAAATAAAAAACAATAGCTGATATTTATATAGTTCTTTAAAGTCTGAAAATCTTTGTAAGTCTTATATCCTCATAACGAATCTGTAAGGTAGGTAGCATAGGGATGATTATCTTCTTTTTACAGATGAAAAAAGTGAGTCAGAGAGGCTGAATGACTTCCCTTTAGTTAAATAAGTAAATACAGGTCAAAACCTGGTCTGTTCCTGACTTGACATTCGATACCTTTTTTATTTTATTACCTTGTTTCTCCATGAACATTGTTTAGGGATATGCGTTTCCTTTGCTTAACTGAATAAGAAGGGCGCATGATTAGAATTCTAGGTGAAAGAAAAAAGCGAATCTGCTATAATAAATAGCAATTTTGTTTTGAAATTCGATTTATAATTATAATTCTAAGGAACTAGATTAGGACGCCTAAATTAAGGAAATTAAAGTTGGGTAACAGTCTACTTGTAATTTTTTTTTCCTGTTTTTCTAATTAAAATCTGTATTTGATGAACAATTAAATTCAATTATATTTACTATGTTTACACAAAGGAACTGTACTCAATATAAATGTACTCTGTTAGGGTGTATAAACTTTGTACAAGAAATTTAACGCAGTAATTTTACCATACTTTTGGCTTTTGCCTCAAGAGTTGGGCTGAGCGTGTCAATTGTCATGGCTGACATAAGCTAACTCCCCCAAGGCAGAAGTTACACTTTTCTTTCCAACTCTATTAACTCTACCATTTCTTGTAGTTTATTCCATGTACATGCATGTATATACACATACAGAAAGTGAACAAGACAGATCCTTTTCACTACTGTATCCCTTTATAAGTGCTGTTTTTAATGGCACTCACTATTGCATTCCAGTAAGGACAGAGAGTAAATCACACAGTACTAAGTGTATCCAAACAAAAATGGGGAGCCCTCAATTATACAGAGGTGACATGGACAGTAAAAGCAGGGAGAGCTAAAAGTTCTCCTTCAGAGAACTCATTGTGAGCTTGCTACCTCAGAGGGTCATATGATTATGAGTAGAAATAATAACTGATATTAATGGAGGGTTTTGTTTGCAAAGGAATTTATTTACATTATCTCAATGGAGTACCACAGCCACCCTGAGAGACAAATGATGCAAGTATTTCTATCCCTATTTTAGAGACCAGGCAATGAACAGAGGCTAAAAGACTTTCCCAGGATTCCTAAGCTAGTGTCTAAATTCAAAATTGAACACAGGTCCACTTGACTCAAATTCCAACACTATCTACTACACTGAGAGTGATTTTAGGACCTCTTTGTGGTTCCTCAGGGCCACATCTTAGTTGACTTGGACAATCACTGAGAAATTTTTTTTTCTCCTGAACCCGTGATTCCATCTGTGTAGAGAATTACTTGGGTAGAAACTCCCTCCAGAAATCTAGTGGCTATTACTTACCTGCAACATTTCCTTGTAAAGACTTCCCTGAGAAGTTAAATGATTTGCCAAATAGGACTTGAAACCAGGTCTTCCCATCTCCAGGCCTGTCCCTTGTCTACCCCATGCTGACTCTCATAACTTAATCTTCTCCCCTTCCCAAGAGTATCTGGGATATCAAGCAGGGAAAAGACAAAAGAATTAATTTCCAATCAGGGAAATTAAGGCTTTACTGGGGGAAATATGTAGTGAAGGGGAAGCCTTCCCAACCTCAGGAGCTTTGTGAACTTGCTTTCCTTACTACTGGATAGTCAAGTGCAAAGATTTTAATTCACACTGGAGTAAATTCAAAAGTTTTTGATATGATCCTAGACGTATTTCACTGGTTTTGAGGGAAAAAGTATCATTTGAATTTTTTAAAAAGTGAAACTTAAAGATTATAGAACTAGAGCTAGAAGAGAACTTAGAGATCATTTAATCCAATTCCCTCATTTTACAGATGAAAATTCAGCACAGAGAAGTTGTGACTTGTCCAAAGTCACATAGCAAGTGGCAAGAACTGAGGATCTCTGGTTCCAAAACTCCAAGTTCAGGGCTCTTTCTATTGCACAATACTACTTGAGAGCCATAAAACAAAAGGATATACAAAATGCTCACAAATAAAGTTTTCCTACAACTCTAGATTTTTAAACTGTCTTTTGAACTGGCCTTAAAGTTCCTGAGTTTGGTTACGTAAAGAGAACCAAACTTGAGTATCAAACATGTTTCTGGAACAAATGAAAACAAACATTTCAAGCTGTTGAGACTTCATAAAATAGAAGCCTAAAAGTGAAAAGAATTTGGTGAGATTACATTGTATTGAAAATTTATATTGTAAATGTCCTGTGACTGTCTTTTAACCCATAAAACAGAAAGCTGGTACTTAATAAATAAGGTTGTTTGATTCATGGAATTCTTTTTAAAAGTTGAAAAAAAAGTTACAGACTTGTAAAGCTGGAAGAGATCTTAGGGGCCATTCAGTCCACCCCTCTCATTTTACAGGGAGATTGAAGTGGGGAGAAGTTAACCACATACTCAGGTACACAAGGTTGGTGGCATAGGCCAGACTAAAACTCACATTTCCTCACTCAGTCCTGTGTTCTTTCCACCAGACCACACTTGCCCCTATTTTTAGGCCAAAAAGATTTGGGGAATGTTTTGTGGAGAAAGATAAGGCAAGAATTTTAAATGTCAGAGTAAGATGTATTTAGAACGTGCTTTTTGGATACTCCGTGGGGTCAACGTTAGACTCGGAAATCGAAACACGGATGTACATACTGAAGCCAGTCTACGGGCTCTCATTCATCCTGAATGTGGAACAGCATAAGGATGGCCCCAGTGTGTGCTAGTTGAATTACTTATTTAAGAACCCCTGGTCACAGTGTATACTTGGCGAAGCGAGCTCCTTTTGCTCACTGAAATCCACCTCGAACATCACCACCTGGGCAGATCCTCAAAGGGAGATTCCAATGGGGGAAAGTCAGAGAAGCTGCCACAATGAGCTCCGGAGCAAGGGAGTTTTCCTCACCTCCCGCTCAGTACCGGGGATCCATTTCTCATCTTATTACCTACCCCTCCCTTATATAGATCCTATCGTACCTACAAGCCTCCCCCCCCCATATTGCTCCTCCTTTTTTTCCTCCTCCTCCCCCCTCCTCCCATGGCCCCCAGCAGCCTCACTAGCCGAACCTAGACCACCCCCACCCCCACCCCGCGGACCCCAGCAGCGCGGCGTTATCCCAGCCGCCGCCGCTGCTCGCCCCCAGTCCTCCTGGCCCCCAGACGTCGCGGCTCGCGCCTCTTCCCAACCCAGGGTACCAGGCCCGGGAGGTGAGGAGGGCGGAAGTCGCCTCCTGCCGAGCCCCTACGCTTGGCCTCCCGCCGACAAGCGACTCCTCGGCCCTCAACTCCGTCACGGCCTCCTCCTTTCGTCATTCCCCGCCCCCACCAGCCGGTCTCCTCTCCGCCAATCCCCTTCTCGTGCCGCCACCACCGCACCTGCGAGGAGGAGTCCCGGCGGCCCCGCCGTCTTGTCGGCGTCCTCCTCCCGCCCCCACGCCCCCCAAGATCATCCCCGCCCCCGTCGTCACCTCACCCGCCACCGCCTCGGTCTTGGCCCCACTGTCCCCGAGCGGCGGCAGGAGCGGAAGCGCCTCCTCCTGCCCCAGTGGAGACGGCGCCGCGACTGTTCGAGAGTCAGCCGGCCGGCACGAGGCGGGCAACTGCCGCAACGCCGAGGAGGAGCGCCGAGTGCGGGGCGGCGGGCAGCGGTGGCGACCGGGCCGGCGGAGGAGCGGCGGCGGCAGCGTGTCCCCGCTCCAGCGCCACCCGATGCCGGTGTGGTGCTGCCGGTGCTCCCTGGCCGGTCATTTCAGGTGAGCGTGGGGGCGATGCTGGGAGGTGGGAGAAGCGGGAGAGGAGCCCGAGGAGGCGGAGAGCCGTGGTCCCCAGCCCGGGGCCGCAGGATGCCAGCTCTTCCTCATCCCGCGCCGGGTGTCCAGCTCCGCGTGGGGCCGGGGGTGGGCCGAGGACCAGCAAGGCCGCGGAGGGGGGTCGTCCTGCCCTTGGAGTTTGAGGATAAAGTTTTAAAGGCGAGGGGAGGGGTGCGGGGGCAGGGCTCTCCCCGGGCCCTATTCTAGCCGGCTCTCGTTTCGAATGATTTAAAAGCCAACTTTGCCGTCTGTGAAAGGGACTCAAGATGGGGAGCGAACCGCTTTCTAAGATACCTGACTAAAAAGAGGTTAGTTAACTTGAAAAATCAAAATCGGCTCTGCTTTCCGGGAGCCTCTTTAACTGTAGGAATTTTATTTTTGAAGAAAATTTTAGTTTATAGATTTTATTGTACTAGAAGATCTTTATTTTCAAACGAGACAATTCTTATTCGAACAAATAGTCCTTTTCGCATCTCTGCTTATCTTCCAACTTGCAATTTACACCCATTCATATCCTGTGAACCGTTACTTTTAGGAGGGCAAAAGGACACCTTTCAAATTTGATAATCAACTTAAAAAGAAAGGAAGACTTTTTCTAGTTAACACGAAAGAAGCCTGACTTTTATAAGTGCAATAATTTTAACTTTGTAAAGGCAAAGTTTCTCTTTGAACTAAGAACCTATCCTCAGGTGAATTATGTAGAACTCTATATTTTCCAACAACAACAACAATAATAATTATAGCCTATGCTTGAATATGTTTTGTGATTTTTTTTTTCCATACTCACAACCTGTGAGGGATATAGTAAAAATATTATTTCCATTGCCCAGACTTAACGTTTTTGGGTCATAGACCTTGGAGCCTCTCACCCATCTCCATCATTTTACTCATGAGGAAGCTGAGTCCCATGGAAGTTAAATGATTTGACCATAGTCACACAATAAAGGTGATTAAGTATTCTCAGGCAGAGTAGAGATTCAAACCCAGATCTTCTGACAACGGATGCAGTGTTCTCTCCATGACACCACTGGTCTTAGTTTAAAGATGCTAACCAGGTCCTTTAACCATAGATTTCTACTGTCCTACCACTGCCTTCCAGGTAGTGAGATATAAACAACATTTGTGTCACAAATAAAAACAGTGTTTTATTTTCAGAAATTAAACAAATCTATCTACAGATAAGTTCAGGCTATTATGTGAGGGCATAGTAGTATATTTGAGGGCATAGTCTGTGCCAGGGAGGCTTGGAAAGCAACTTCTTAGATTAAATCTAAGTCATATCAAAAACTTTGAAACTTCCTGAACACCTCAGTACAGCTTTCAGGCAAAACTTGCTTTTTGCAGTCATTTCAACATCTCTGCATACCTCATAACTTGAAATTTACATCCATTCAGGTTTGTTTTCCAGGATAAACATTCTTCTCTAAGCAACTAGAAATACTTGAAAATTAGACTGTCAGAAAATAGCTTGACCTCTTACTGCAGTCTTTTTAGAAAAAGGAGAGAAAAAGAACAGCATGGATTCCCCTCCCCCCCCACAAATTATTTTAATTGCCACTAGACTGATGGGGGAGGAAAGGGGAGTGAACGTAAACTAAATACTTTTGTCCTTGTGGTTTGGAAAAAGGCATTTCTTTTTTGTCAGATAGTTCTGGTTCAGAAGCTTGGGTAAAAATTGTCAGGTGTTTGGTTTTTTTTTTAACAACTAAAGAGTTTTAAAATTTTGTTTGGATGTGCACAGCACTTTGGAGGGGGGTACTTATTTATATTTCATTTTTCAGAGAAGAAAAACCCCTTTTCCTGAAAGTGGAGAGTTACGATTTTTCATTTTACTGAAATGACCCTTTTTCCATGTAATTAACTATATATATTTATAGGTATGTACATATATATTGAAACACGAGGATTGCCTCACTAAAGATTATAATATAATGCAGGTAACAAAATATAACCGTTTTACTTTTTCAAAAGTAATTTTGGCACATCTATGTTAGCTGCCAAAGTCTTTAACAAAGATGTATCCTGTTTTCTATTAATATTCTTAGGGTATGATACATAATTATAAACTTTGTGAATGTCCAAAATTGACTGAAGGAGAATTGATTTAATATTGATAAGTCAAATGTAGCTATTTATCCTAAATAAAGCACAGTTAACTTGGATACAAAATGGAAAGTAGTCTTCTGTTTTTAAGTTAATGTTTTTAATGCCCTTTGCTTTTTTCCATTCCACTCATTTCCAGATATATACCTGTGCCCCTCTTCTCCCACTCAGGGAGCCATTCTTTGTCACAAAGGTTAAGAGAAAAGGGAGGGAAGGCAGTACAGCAAATCAGCTGACGTTGGGTCAGACTGGAACGCGCAGGGCCCTAGCCCAGTCTCCGACCTCCGACCTCCGACCTCGGCGGTGAAGCTCGGCCATGACGGGTGCTCATCCCCCAGCGCTCTTTTTATTTACATTGTTGTCGTCGTGTTTATTGTTTTCCTGCTTCCGGGTTTTTTTTGTTTTTGTTTGTTTCTGTTTTTTGTCTGTATCTAGTGCACTGTTTATACCTGTAAAGTAATAGGATATTTGGGAACATTTGTATGTTGAAAAATTAACTCTTGTTTGTTGATTTATAAAGAATAATCAGGACTGCTTCAGTACCGCTGCTTTATTCATGGTTTGTTTTGTTATTTTCTTGCCTTCAAAGTCTGATTTTTAGATGTCTGTGTATTTAGCAAGCATCCCACTTATTGAGTGGTATCCCAGTGTTTTATAATACATGACCACAAAACTGATTAACAGTCAACGATAACAAACACTAGCTTCTATTAACATTCAGAATAGATGTCCTCCGTGATTTAATGTAGCCAGGTAGAATTTGTGATGAGGTAAGGCAAAATTTTGAATTAAAAATGGAAAACTAAAAAACTTTGAGCCGATTTCAATACTTCAATATATTCAACTTTGGATGAAAGGAAACCATTTTGAACAATTTTTATTTACACTGACAGCATTGAGAAGAAACATTTTTGCAGGTAACCAGGGTATGCTTGGAACTTTTTAGATTGCTGTAATATTAATGGAATCTGATCTTGATGCCCATTTGTGTCTGCAAGTAAGCAGCTACTTAGCACCTTGTTTCAAGTTAACACCTTGTTTAAGCTATTTAATTAACATAGAAGTAGTTAACACCTTGGGAGGAAGTTGCTGATGGAATAGGAAGTGGCAGAATAGGGAGGAACTAAGGCACATATAAAGAAAAGCCCCGGCTGGGAATGGCAGAATTTCCTGGGGTAAGCATCTGGAAGCTGGAGCTTCTGCTGAGTACTTCCAAGAACCAAGCTGAGGAGCTACTGTGAGTGAGAGAGGAGGATTCCTGCTTGGGGGATCCTGTTCTGTTGTGCAGGCTTGGGAATGTGGGTGTTCACTGCATTAACCATGTGTACCAACTTTGTGGCTACTGTAATGACTTTGGCTTTCTGGTTCTGGGACTCGGTTTTCTGATATTTGAATACAGGCTTTGGTTCTGCCCTCCATGTGGAGAGTGCTACATTTTGTGATTCATAACTATACCGGCATATTCATAACCACCATGGGTGTTGTGAATATTGCGTTATTGTTATAATTGCTGGCATGATCAAGTAAATTATAACCTTAGGCTTAAAAACACAAGTTGTATTATCAGCCTTTATATTTACAGATGCAGAATTCTCATGAAAAAGGTAATATTCTCATGTTAGAAGTTCACCCTTGTATGCTATTAGAACTTCAAATCTAAGAATAGCTTCAAGTAGAAAACAGCCTTATTAACGCTTATCATTTACCATTTTGAGAGACGTGGTATATTTGAATCTTGGTGATGTTTGGGTTCTGCTATGCACTTACAAGATGAAAATCTTAAATATTTCCTGACCAACACCTTTAGATTTTCCCAGCGTTACTAAGAGTGTTCCAAGAGTTTTAAGTATTGTTGGTCTCTAGCCAGAATTATTTATTCCTTAAAAGATGTCAGATATTCATTTATATTCACTCTATTTTCCTATTAATACATTTTTGGCTTTTTGATACTATGAAGCATATCCATGAATTCATCCAATAACTTATTAAATACCTCAAATTTTGTTACTTATCCTCTCTCACTAATGATAATTGTATGTAAACAGGAAAAAAAAATAATTTTCCAAGTGTACTTCCTACACATCAGGTAGAAAATAAAGAATCATTAAATTATTTTTTCCTTTTTTTTTTTTTTTGGAGAGGGAAGGTAGGGCTAGTAAGTGTGTCAAATGTCTGAGGCTAGATTTGAACTCAGGTCCTCCTGACTCCAGGGTCAGTGCTCTATTCACTGCACCACCTAGCTGCCCCCTAGAATCATTAAAAAATTTTTTTTTAATTTATCTAGGGGCAACTGGGTGGCACAGTGAATAGAGCACCATCCCTGAATTCAGGAAGACCTGAGTTCAAATCCCATCTCAGACACATGACACTAGCTGTGTGACCTTGGGCAAGTCACTTAACCCCAATTGCCTTACCTTCCCCCCTTCAAAAAAAATTATTTAGTATTTTATTTTTCCCAAAATTACATGTAAAATCACTTTTTAACATCTATTTTTAAAAATTTTGAGTTCCAAATTCTCTTTTTCTCCTTTGTCCCTTATAGCGTAGGCAAGCAATTTGATATAGGGTATACATGTATAGAAGGACCATTTAAAAAGTAAATTGATTACTTTAAAAAGTAAATTGATACCTTATTTTTAGAAGGTATATAAGCATATTAATAAATGCTTTAATATTGCTTTTATATAAATGTGGAGATAGCTAGATGCACAGTGGTTAGAGCATTGGACCTGGAGTCAGGAAGACCCTAGTTCAAATGTGACCTCAGATGCTTACTAGCTAGTTGACCTTGGATGTAAGACACTTAACCTCTACCTCAATTTCCTCAACTGCAAATGGGGTTCTTAATAGCACCCACCTTCTAGCATTGTAAAAATCAAATGAGATAATATTTGTAAAGTCCTTATCACAGAGTGCCTGATACATAGTGAACACTTTATTAATGCTTATTTCCTTCTGTTTCCCTAAATATATTTGTTTGCAAGTGATTAATTTTAAAATAAATCAGAGTAGAGATACAAAATGGTATAGGCAATAAATAACCCTTGAAACAAAATTCTTATATATTAATAAGACAGTAACACTTATTTCCTCTACACAATGCAGAAATAACAAAAGTAGAAATTGATTTTTATAAAGAATAATAAAGTATTACAGTATAAAGCTATCTCCCAAAAATGTTAGCTGTACCCAGAAGTATTCTGTGCTGCAGCATATTGCCTACTATAGTTGAACATTCCACTAATTGTTAATAAGAAAAATTTAGAAGGGAGTGTTGTTAAAGCTATATGGCTTGGCTAGAGCTGACCTTAGAGTCAGGATGACCTGGATTTAAGTTCTGGCTTTGGAACATAGTGGTTGTTTGACCAAGGACGAAAAACACTTTTAACCCCTCAATACTCTAGACAACTCTCTCAGACCTCAGTTCTCAAACTTCTTGTTCTCCCTTTATACTCTTAAAAATCATTGAGCTTTTTGTTTATGTGGGTTTTAGCTATTGATACTTGACGTTAAGAAATTAAAATGTCTTTGTATGATAAGGAAAATACTTTTGACCTTGCAGATACTCTGAAAGGTTCTTTAAGTGACTACCAGGGGCTCCCTGACTACACCACCACTGCTCTAAGACTTTTAAGTTACAGATGTGTTGCAGCTTTGCTTGGTAGAAATAATTTCCACACTGGTTTCTTTGCAATGATGAAATCTCAAGTTCAGACCCAAGTTGGGGAAATTGTTACAGTGGAAGGAGCACTAGACTTAGAGTGAGAGATTTCTAGTTTTGGCTTTGCAGCTTAGCTGTGGGAAAGTCACTTAATTCAACAAACATTTATTGTGTAGGCACTCTGTCAGGTGCTGGGTATAGAAGAATGGAAAAGCAACACATAGTCCCTGCCCCTCAAGAAGCTTGTGATCCAGTATGGGGAATAACATACATAGATAACCAACAAGGTAGAATTAAATAAGGAAAATGGAGAGATCTAGTGCTGCAAGAAAATTTGAGCAGGGATAGGTCATTTCACTTGGAGCAGATTAGAGGAGACTTCATGGAGGAGCTGGAAACTGAATCTAGGCTTGAAGGAAGAGGAATTTCTCTATGTAGGAGATGAAGAAGGAGTAGATAAATTGGGGAACACCCAATGAAAGTGAGCAAAGAAGAGTAGCGTGGAAGCCATCTGGATGTGGAGATCCTGAAATGTCAGGCTAAGGCATTTGTATTTTATCCCGTAAGCAGTAGGATTTTTTTTGGAGGGGGGGTAGGAGAGTGACATGGTCACACCTATTCTCTAGGAAAATCTTAACACTTCTATAAAGGATGGATCAGAGATAGTGAGGACTAAAAACAAGGGTACTGGTTACAGGCTGTTATGATAGTTCAAGTTACAAGGAGAGAGGGTAGAAAAGAGCAGGGATGGAATACAAGATGTTTCGCAGAGAGGTTGGCAGGACTTTAATGAATAGAGGTGAGGAATAGGGAGAAGAAAAGTGAAAAATGACTCCCAGAGATTTTGAGCCATAGTAACAGGCAATATAATGGTATAATCAACAGAAAAAGATAACATTCGAAGGGAGTCAGATTTTGGTGGCTAGATCATCTAGGTTCAACTTTGGATATGTAAGCTGAGTACAAGAGGGACCTTTAAATGGAAATGTCCAGCAAGTAACTGGAGGTGAGATAGGCCTGGATATATAGATTTGGAAGTCATCTCTATACAGGTGATACATTGAAACCATAGCAATGGGTGATAATATATACTGGGAAGAGACTACTGATTAGAAAGAAGGCTAGGAAAGCCTTTGGAGATTACCTAATTTGTTTTGAAATGTAACTTCCTTATCTTTTTCCTTCCTAAAACACCCGTCTTCTGAACTTCCCCATTTTTGTTGAGGGCATCACCATGCTTCCCATAACCCAGTTTTAGAACCTCAGTGCCATTGTTGATTTCTTACTCTCTTCTTCATCCCACATAACCAACCATTTGGCAGATGTTGTTGATTCTACCTCTGCAACATCTCTCATCTTTATCCTAATGTCTTTCCTCACAAAGATACCACCTTAATTCAGTTTCTCATAACCTCTTGCCTGGTGGTCTCTTACTTTGCTTTTACCTTATTTCTCCAGCCCATCTTCTACAGCTGTTTAAGTGATTCTCCTAAATCCAAGGGCAGACTGTGTAAGCTTTCACAAGCAGAAACTCCAGTCTATATATTTCCAGCCTCATCATTCTTTACACACTTTACAGTCAAGCCAAACTAGACCTTCTTGCTATTCTGACATATGAGATTCCATTTCCCATATCTGTGTCTTTGCATAGATTATCTCCTCATCACCGTCTCTTAGAATCCCAGATTTCCTTCAGAACTCAAGTACTACCTTCTCCATGAAGCCTTTCCTGTCTCTGCTCAGCTACTAGTGCCTTCCTTCTCAAACATTACTTTGTATATACTTCTGCATGTACATGTTGTCTTCCCAGTATGCTGTGTAGGCTCCTTGTGTAAGCAGTTTGTCAAAAGTCAGACACTTTTATTTCTATCTTTGTATCTTTAGTGCTTAGCACAAAACAAATGCTTAATAAATTCCTGTTGGTTGATCTATAGATTGTTTTTACTTCTATTTTACCTGTTGATCTAGAATTTAAAAGTTTAGAAGATCTTCCCTATTTGTAGAAGGTGTTTCCTGAGCACAGTGACATCTGCTAAAAACCAAAATACAAGATGTTAGAAATTATTAGGTCTGAGTTGTATATTCACCAGCAATTGGTTGCCTGCATTAGTAAATTAGTAGGGAATACAATAAATATTTTTAACTCCACCAGGTTTTATGCATGCCTGTATAAAGTTAACAAGTTAATTTTTTTTACATAATCTTTAAGTTGTATGTTTCTAAATTATTTTAAAACATTATAAAATATACTGAATTTTAGAATAATAAAAAATATGCCTCTGATGCATACTTAACTTGTATGATCCTGGGAAAGTTACTTTATTGCTCAGTGGTCTAGGCAACTCTCTAACATTATAAATTGTAGAGAAGGTGCTGACCTACCTTGGTAGAAGTTAGCTCAGTAGAGAGTTCCCTGTACCAGTGAAATCACAGGGTAAAGGTCCTATTCTAATTAATTTAACGGTGATAGAATAAATGACAGAAAAACCTGAAAGTATCTCAGAGTGTAAATGATTGCATGAAGATTGTATCAATTTTGACTTCTGTTTTTTTTTTTTTCTTCTTAAAGAAACTATAGCAGTCCTGAAACTGAAGGGCAGATTTTGAATTCTTTAGTACAATATTTTGGTGACAGTTTCAGCAGAAAAGTTAAAGCAATGCCTTTAGTTGAAGAAACTTCTTTACCTGAAGACTCATCACTGACGCTGCCTGTGGTAATAGTAGGTAAGTTATTTCTATTTCACATTTCGAAACCACTGGCATAGCCATTTGTAAAACCTCTGATCTGTTTAAAGGTAACTAAAGATCCTTTTGACTAGATGGTATTATATAAAATTCTAAACTGGAATTTTCAGAACAAACTTCATTAGCCTAAAATACAGTTTTCTTAGCGTGTTTGTGAAGTCACAATTAATTAAGTTGTTGGTGAGAGATTTATGATTGGCTTTTATAATGCATTAGTTAAGAAATCTTTTTTTTTCGTTTTTTTTTGGAGGGGAGAGGGCAGGGCAATTGGGGTTAAGTGACTTGCCCAAGGTCACATAGCTAGTAAGTGTTAAGTGTCTGAGGCTGCGTTTGAACTCAGGTCCTCCTGACTCCAGGGCCGGTGCTCTATTCACTGTGCCACCTAGTTGCCCCTAAGAAATCTTGATTTACAAGGAAGTACTAGTATTATTGTACTCTTCTCAAAAAAACTTCATGCTAGGTATAAACCAATAAATTTGTGGGGTGACTATGTAACTATTGGAGTATAGACAGTGTAACCTAGAGCTAGCTGTACCTACACCTGCAGTTAATCTAAAGAGCCATATGAGCATCATATACACCAACCATATTTAATGATATTAGACATAGTATTTAACAAGTATTTATTAAGCACTTACTATGTGCCAGGTTTTGGGAATATAAATACAATGAATGAAACCATTCTTATCTACATTATGCTTATAGATATAACCTTAAAACCTTTAAATTTTCACCAAGTACATTTTCTGTATGACAGTTTTTCCTTAAATGCAAAATATGGGTGGCTCAGTTCCTCTAGGTTGAAGGCTGTGGATTATTTTAGTGTTATCAGAAATTAGAGATCTTAAAAAGTGATACTCTTTGCGTGTGAGGTCCATTTGCCAATTTGAGATCTATAATCCTAATGCCACTATGATCATTTGAATGTGGCTTTAGATTCTGGGATTTGTGTAGGGTTTCTAGTAATCATACTAGTGTATGTTTGTAGTTCTGTCCTTTGATTTATTGTTAAAATATATTACATTTCTTGAGCTCAGTTGAAGTTTCAGAGAGAGACATGTTTAGACTTGATGTAAAAACAAACAAAAACCCCAAAGTCTAACAGTAAGTGCTATCCCAGAAAGGAATGGATTGTCTTGGGAAGAATATGTTCCCTCAAAAGTTTGGTTTGAGGCATTCAAACACAAGGCTAGATGACCACTTCTAGGGATGTTAGTGAGGTATTTTGTTTTTCAGGTACAGATTAGACCATATGGTTTCTGACAACTTTTGCAACTCTGAAATGGTGATGCTGTGGTTCTTCTGAACTGTCAGTGCTTATTTATAGATAAAATTTGACTTAACATTATTCAGTAAGCATATATTCAGTTGTTCCAGGCAGTACATATCTTGTTAACATAGACTTAGTTTGGTGCATCATCTTGCCTTCACCTCCTATTTTAATATTTCAGGGTTATAATGTATTATTCCTCCCACCCTTCCCCCCAGCACTTAGCTCAGTGCCTGGTACATAGTAAATGTTTAATAGATACTTGTTTTCTTTCTTTCTTCCTTTATGCTTTGTATAATATATGGTGAAGACTTTACCCCTATCCTGAAAGAGCTTACAATTAAACTAAGCATTTAGTATTAGAATAGTTTAATATATTGTTTCATGCCTTCAGATGATACTAAGTTATCTAGTCTTGTAGTATTTTTCATGGTCTTTGAATATGAGAGGCAATATGGTATAGTAGAAAGAACACTAGATTTGGAAACAGCAGTTGATTTCAAATCCTGTCTCCCCTGCTTATAACCTGTATGACTTTGGGTAAGTCACTAACCCTTCCTGAGCCTAGATGATGGGCAGGTAGAATTAAGTGACCGTATAGGTTCCTGACAGCTCGGGAGCCCATGAGTCATTTGTATTTAATTTCTGACCATGCACTATGAATCATGTAGCTAATCTATTTAAAGTATGTTCTCAGCTATCTGAATAGAATCAGTTAATTTCACTGTAAATGACATGACTTTTTTTTTTTGAAAGAAAGGCGAATAGGGACAGCTAGGTGGTGCAGTGAATAGAGCACCAGCCCTGGAGTTAGGAGAACCTGAGTTCAAATCTGGCCTCAGACACTTAACACTTACTAGCCATGTGACCTTGGGCAAGTCATTTAACCCCCATTGCACTGCCTCTCCAGAAAGCAAAAAAAAAAAAAAGAAAGAGAGAAAGATGAATGCTCTGTGCAAGTCTGAATTTCCTGAATTTTGTGTAGTCTGTTCTTTCAGAGATAACCAGTTAGATATCCTGTGCTTAGGGATATTTGAATGATAAGCATTGGGGCTAAGAGACTACTTTTTCACCATTTTGCCCCTTGGTAGCAATAACAGGGGTATCTTCAATGTAGTAAAATATGACTAATGTATTGGATTTACAGCACATAAATATCTTTCCAGGCTGAAAACTTCATAAAGGTAGGGACAGAACAAGTTGATGTAACTATTGTGAGAAGAAATATTTTATTTTTTTTAACTTTTATTTGTACCTTCATGACATCTTCAGGCTATTTGACTGAATAATCTGTACTATTTATATCTACATGGGTCAAATCCTATTTCTGGGCAAATAAACATGTCTTTATATTCTGAAAGTATTTCCAAGTTGCAGCTAGTGTTTCATTTCATTAAAATTGGTACTCAATAAATGCTCTAATTCAACAAAATATTTTTAGACAGCTTCTTGAAAGGCTGGGATTTAAACTCTAATAAGACTTCCATTGTTTCTGTACAGTGTGACAAACTATTGCTTTTTATAGGAAATGGACCCTCAGGCATTTGCCTTTCTTACATGTTGTCAGGATACAGACCATATTTATCTTCAGAAGCTGTGCATCCAAATCCAATTTTGCATAGTAAATTAGAAGAAGCAAGACATCTCTCCATTATTGATCAGGTATTGTTTCCTAAGCATTAATGTAATTTTTCTTTAAAATGTGGAAGCGATATGATTTACATTCTAGTTTTGGATTATTTTATTAGTAGAGTATTTCTAAATTGAAGAATCATTGTACAGAATGGTATCACATTTAATCATTTTTTATATAACTTTATAAATTGAGTGTTGTTCTTCCTAGGCATTGTCTTGAATTCATGAAAGGAAGTGAGTAGTGACTTTTTCAGTTCAACTCTGCTGTCTTTCTTTTTTTAAAAATTCATTTAGGATTTAGAGTACTTGTCCGAAGGTCTTGAAGGCCGATCATCTAATCCAGTTGCAATACTACTTGACACACTTCTTCATCCAGATGCTGACTTTGGGTATGATTATCCGTCAGTTTTGCATTGGAAATTAGAACAGCATCATTATATTCCTCACTTGGTTCTTGGTAAAGGACCACCTGGTGGGGCTTGGCATGTAAGTAATATTTTACTTTATGTATGTCTTAATGTATGTGAATATCTAATTTTTACATGTGATCTTGCTATGGATAGATCTGCTTGACTTTTCAAATTCAAACACAGACTCAAAATTGGAAGAGATCTCAGTGACCATCTATTACAACCTGTACCTGAATAAGAATCTCCTCCACAGTCCCTGACAACAGGTCATCTGGCTTTTATGCTTGAAGCCCTCCATTGAAGGACAAGTAGACTCCCTCCTGAGTTTTGGACATCTTTCATTGTTGAGCAGTTTTTCCTTACGGTGAAGCTAAGTCACTCTCTATTGCTAAATCTGTCCTTTGACGGCAAACAGAGCAAATATAGTCCCTTTTCCACATGAAAACCTTTCAGCTACATAAAGGTAGCAATAAAGTCCCCCTGAGTCTTCCCTTAGATAAACATCCCTATTTCCTTCAGCTGATTCTCAAATGGCATCATCTCCATTCCTTCACCGTCCTGGTGACCCTCTCTAGGATACTCTCTGGCTTGTCAGGGTTCTTTCTAAAATGTACCCACATGATTTCAGTGAACAACAATTTTAAAACTGAGTTTTAATTACAACAAAGAAGTCTATTTTTAGAAATATACAAGATACCTTGCCCCTCTTTTATCTCTGTTTTTTCAGACATTATGCACTTTTTATTCATTTTGGCATCTGGAATGTGATAAACTCTTGCTCAAACATTGAAGTACTAGAGTCAAGATACAGCCATCCTAAAAGGAGAAGAAAACCTTTAATTTTAGGTATTTACAAGACATTTACATAGTCTTAGATAATTTGACTACTTTTTGTGTTAAATGGTATACAGTTTAAGTCCCAGTTTACAAACACCTATACCTATAAATGGCTACCATTATGCCCCCTTACCACCACTGACACAGTACTACTAGAATAACTCTTAATGTTTAGCATTTTAATTATCTCAAGTGATAATGGATATTGACCTAATTAATTGTAATAATGGTGAATTCTAATTTGATTACTAATGCAATCATATATTCAGTCTGGCTTATTTTGTGAGCATTAAATGGGCACTGCTTCAGAAGTTTGTTTCATAGTAAAATATTAAATTTAGACTTTCATTTTGGATTTTGTCACAACTCAGAAAAATGTATAATGTAGGATGTATCAAAGTTGGGATAATTTCTTCCTTTGTTTTTTTAGAAGTAAGAAGAATCCGATTTAAAAATGTACAAACCTTTTCAAACTATGACTCAATAAATTAAAGAGTCTTTCACATTATCTTTTGGAGAACATTGTTAGTTATTGCCTGGAAGTACTTTAGTTCTCAGAAAAAGACAGTATGTAAATACAGTTAAATATCACAAGTTTAAAATATATCAGTGTTTCTGAGAAGCAGATGTTTTGGCCCAAGGAAGACCTGCATTCAGGTGCTGTCTTTGACAGATACTATCTTCTTAACCATAGACAAGTCACTTAACAAGTCATGTCAGTAAGCATTTAAGTAAGCACTTACTTACGTTCCCAGTTCTGTACTATTTATGGCGATACAAAGAAAGGCAAACGTTCCCTATTCTCAAGGAGTTCACAGTCTGGCAGGGGGAGACAACATACAAACAGCTGTATACAAACAAGATGTGCAGGATATTTTGAAGATAATCTTAGAGGGAAATGCTTTTTGCAGAAGGTGTCATTTTAGCTGGGTTCTGAAGGAAACCATGAGATGGAAATGAGGAGGGAGAGAATTCCTGGCATTGGGGACAGCCAGTGAAAATGAACAGAGTCAGGAGATGAAGTGTCTTATACAAGGAGTACAAATGGCAAGGAAGTCGTGTCACTGTATCAGAGAGTTATGTGAAAGGGAGTAAGACGTGAGAAGACTGGAAAGGTAAAAGGAGTCAGGTAAGGAAGTAATTTTAAAAAAGAAACAGAAGATTTCATATATGATCTTGGAGATAATAGTGAGATACTGGATTTTATTGAATAGAAAGATGACTTGGTCAGACCTGTGCTTTTTGTAAGATCAGTTTGACAGCTGAGTGGAAGATGGACTGGAGTGGGAGAGACTTGAGGCAGAGACTAACTATTTTAGTAGTCCAGGAGTGAGATGATGGAGGCTTGTACCATATCGCAATGTCAGAGGAGAGCAGCGGCCAAATATGAGAAAAGTTAATGAAGCACTGACTAGACTTGGCAGTTGATTGGATGTGAGGGGTGAGAAAGAATGAGATGTTGATGATGACACCTAAGCTGCAAGCCTGGGTGACTGGGAAGATAGTAGCATTCTCAACAATAATAGGGAAGTTAGGAAAAGGGAAGGGTTTGGAGGGGACAAGATAATGAGTTCAGTTTCATTAGCTAGTTGGAGATATGAGACTGGAGGTCAGAAGAGAGATTAGGACTGGATAAATAGTTGGGAAAATCATATGCATACAGATGATATTCATGTGCATGGAAGCTTATGAGGTCACCAGGTAAAATAGAGAAGAAGGTCTGGACAGAGCCTTAGGGGATCCCTATAGTTAATGGGTATGAGTTGGATGAAGCTTTAACAAATGAGACTGGGAAGTAACGTTGCATAGATAGGAGGAGAATCAAGAGAGAGCAATGTCACAAAAACTGAAAGAGAAGAGGAGGTCAAAGGCTGCAAAGAAGTCGAGGATGAGAATTGAGAAATTAGAGTTGGCAGTTAAGAGATCATTAGTAACCTCTTAATGCCACCCAGATTGCTCTCTTAAATTATAGATGATTTATCATTTCTTTATTCTCTAAGATTGTAAGTTGTAGATGATTTGTCATTTTTTTTATTTGTGCTGGGAGTTAACCACTCTCAAATTTCCCCATACTGATGAAATCACTATGTCTAGACCTAGGAAAAATAGGTCTATTTCAGGAATATTCCTGAAGAATATGTATGCATAGTTTCTGTTTTTAGATAGATTTCAAATGCATCACAATAGATTTGTTTCTGAAGCAATCCTTTTACAAACTGAAAATTTTTCAAATACTCACTATGCCTTGTATTGGTTTCATAAATTCAAACATTTATATGATGGACTTTCTTAAAGGGATGGAATGCCTTAAATATAGCACCTCAAAATAAAATTATATTTATTAAAACTGTTTTAGAACTTGTACTTTTCCTTATCATACTGGTATCCCTCTAGCCTTGAAATTTCTCAGGTTTTACTGCATTTATGTAGTCTTTTTTTTCTCTTGAGAACCAAAAACTCTAGAGGTAGTAATTAATCAAATATTATATTTTATATACAGATCAATGCCCCACTTCATATTGAGGGTAAAGTATGGATATGCTTTAATTTTCCTGAACAAACTCATGGATCAGTGGTAGAATTTAGTTTGTAGCCCAAACTCTCTGACATTCAAGCAACTACATTATACACCAGACTGGGATGTCAAACATTGCATAAAGGCTGACTCTAGGCTATGAAAGACACTATTCATTCTGTGAAATGCTTTAAAAATTATAGCAGCTCCTTGTCTGGCAAGTCCAGTGCTCCAGCCTCTTGGTTCTGACTTCAGTTCTTCTAGGTCTAAAAGATTATACCAAAACAGTGTCTGTGATGACTGCTTTCATGTGCCATCCCTCCACTATTTTTCAGACAGCCATGAATGATGTTTCATCAGTTGAGCTCCAACTGCTAAGCTGTTTTGTCCATGATGGAGTGAGTTGGGAGGCAAGAAGCCAAAGTTCTTGATTTGCCAAAGGGAGCTAAAAGCCTCAAAGACAGCACAGAAATTGTGGGCATGGTACCCTGGTTTTTAGAATGATTCTGTGTTAGGTAAGGCAGGATAGGTACAAGTAGGAGTGGGACTGTGAAGGGCTCAGAATTACCCTTTCCCTTTTGCTTCTAGCTGTGAACCATCATTATTTATGGAACCATGGTCTTTTTCCTTGCTCATAGGGAAAATGTTGCCTGCAAATTAGCCCAGTCTTTGGAATGAATGTTGTGTTACAGGAAATAATTGTTTACTGGTGAATATAGAACATGAGGTATTAGACAATTAATAAACTTCCTCTATTAAAAAGAAAAAATAATTTTTCTTATTTTTCTTCTTAAAATGAGTATAAACATTATGTATTGATCAGGAACAGCTTATGATCAAAACCAAAAAATTATCTGGAGTATTTGGGTGTTAAAAGATTTCATAATTTTGTGTATGAGTTAGAGACATATATGGGTCCTATGATATTGGTGCTATGCAAATAAATATTAGGCAAATATAGAACTGCATAGATACTGCAATACCTTTGAGTTTAGATATTTCGAATTTATAGAATCAGTTCAAAGTGTTTAATCATTTTTCTTCAATCAAGGGAGTTGTTCAAATATATGATACCTGTAATTCTTTTTTGTTTTTTAAATAGCATATGGAAGGTTCCATGTTGACAATCAGCTTTGGAAACTGGATGGAGTTGCCTGGGCTTAAGTTTAAGGATTGGGTGGCTACCAAGCGAAGGTATTGATTAATTTGAGGTTGCTAAATACTTCATGGTGTCTTGTAGCTAGAAGCAATTGTTGAGTTCATATTGTTTAGCCATAGAATTTGATACATGAAGAAACTGAGACTCAAAGCTGTTAAGTGATTTGCCTAAGGTCACACAACCATGCCTTTGTTCAGTTTTTTTCCACGTGGAATGCTTTTTCTCACCCATCCAATTTCTGCCTATCCTTCAAGGATACCATTTCCTTTAAGAATCCTTTCATGTTCCCCTAGAAATACTTCCTACAAATCTAAACAAATATGAAACTTTGTACATACTTTTAGAGTACTTCAGGTGTTTAAGTACTTCAGGTAATCTGCCTTGTATGTACTTCCAGTCATGCAGATCATACTTTTCATCCTGTGCTATTCTTTGCCCATATCTTCCCATAAATCTTCAGGAGTGTTATATAGGGGAGGGGAAGCAGAGCTCTATCCAGATCTCTTGCTGTTGCATAGGTAGCAATGCAGTATATGACTGTCCATTTTACCTTATTCTCATTACATGACTGACCCACTGACCCATACCTTTTCTGGTAATATAAGAATAACTAGCATTTATATAGTTCCTTAAGGTTTGCAGAGTACTTTACAAATATTATCTCATTTGAGCTTCACAATAACTCTGGGAGGAGGTAAGTGCTATTATTCGCGTTTTATGGTTGAGAAAACTGAGGCAGACAGATTAAATGACTTGCCAGGGTCGCACAGCTAATAAGTGACTGAGACTAGATTTGAACTCAGGTCTTTCTTATTCCAGGCCTAGGACTCTATCTACTGTGCCACCAGCTACCTCCTGATATCTTTTATTCTGCTTCTTTCATAAGGTTTGTCACTAGTGATATACTTTAGTCCAGGACTTTTTCCACTTGACCCATTCAACACTTCTTAAACTGTTGGTCATGATCCCATGTAAGGTAAAACCTGCTACTCTAATCTGGTGATGCCCACCATCTCTCCATTGTCCTTTGGATGACCCACATTTTTGATTCATTGGGGAATTTGGTACTCTGTACTTTGTAGGCATATAACTGAAAAAAATAATGATATTTAAAAGATAGAATTTTATAGTTTTTCAAATGTAATCTCCTGTTCTTTTCCTCCTAAACTAATATAGACTAATTTGTTGTTCATTTACAGTGTCTGGCCGTGATATATAAACTAATGGACAACCCTCTGGGCCCTCTATCTGTCTGCATATCATAGTCTAGATAATAGGCACTATTCCGTATCTTTCCTGGGTGGACAAGCCAAACTGTTGAAGCTATGTAAATGCTTTAAGTCTTGATGCAGTTATCATCATTTGCATGTGAAAAAAAAGTCTTTATAGCATTCCTTCCTATAAGCTGGTTTCTTTTGTGTGAGGTTATGAAAACTTGAGTAGCATAAGTGAAATCATACAGAGCATTATGTGGATTCTTTGTTAACCACTAATCCTATCTCTTTCCTACCAGTTTTCTCGTTCATCTGCTTATTTATTCTCCTAAAACCTTACATTTTCCCCCTACTTGGCTACTCACTAACTTCTTATTCCACCCCTTTCCTTAACTACCTTCACCTTTCTGTTTACTTGAACAATTATTTATGTGTATCTGGCTGTGAGAGTATGAGTATATTTCTGGGTAAGAAGGAAGTGTGTAAATAGTTTATGACTGAGAGGTGTATAACAGGAATGTGATCTGAGGAAAGGAGGAGATATAATTGGCTAAATGAGAATGCTGGCAGACTACTGAGGACAGATGACCATGAGCCCTTAACTAAGTTAAATACCTAGACAGGAAATATGAAAGGAGATGCTCAAAAGGTGGAATTTTAGCTTAAAATAGTGAAGGGTTAGAGTCAATACTTGGGAAAGGGGAGAAAAAAACCAAAATATGGCCAGAGAAGAGATATAAGAAAAGCACTAGGGATAATATTTAGGGATAGTGAATGTTGGGGTATATATAAATTCCTAATGCCTAGAAATTTGAGATAACAGTAGACCATAAAGCAGAAAAATCAATCAACTAATATTTAGGTCTACAGAAATGCTGTTTTTAGTGCTACCATCATATTAACACATTGAGACTAAATAAAATAATTCAAGCTGTACCTTTTGTCCAATTTGAAAACAGATTTGAGTGTTTAGTACTTACAAGCACTGTACTAGATTCAAATATGAATTTTTTTTTTTGCCTTTTTTGGAGGGGGGAATGCAGGGCAATTGGAATTAAGTGACTTTTCCAAGGTCACATAGCTAGTAAGTGTTAAGTGTCTGAGGTCAAATTTGAATTCAGGTCCTCCTGAATCCAGGGCCTGTGCTTTATTCACTGTGCCATCTAGCTGCCCCATCAGATATGAATAATATTTAGTCCTTGTCTTCATGGAGTTTAAAACAAAATCCTTAGATTCGAGTGAAATAATGATTTATCAAAAAAGTGAGTATTTTATAACATTACAAGCTTTGAAAATATTGTCCTTATGAAAAATCCACAAATGTGTTATGCAAGTAGATTTAAGTGAATGAAATTGTACAGTATGTTCATTTTCTTCTTTGCCTGAGGTGTAAGAGTAAAGAGCTTATAATTGAATTTTGGAAATTTTCATCCTCATATTTATAAATCTGTGGTAAATTAAGGAAATTAATATTGCCTGGATAGCACGTAGTTTTTTAAAAAATTTTTACTTAATTATTTGAATTTTAAATCCTTGTACTAAGTTTGAAAAATTTAGTCAGGGGACATTTTAGAAGTAATTTTTCCTACTTAAAAAGTATATTAGGCTGATGTCACAAAATCATTTTACGGTATTTTCATTGCCATTTAGTCTTGTTGCATACATAGTCTTGGGAGAGGGAAGGAAGGAAGGGAGGGTGAGAAATTTGGAACTCAAAATCTTACAAAAATGAATGTTGAAACCTGTCTTTACATGTATTTGGAAAAAATACTATAAGTACAAAAAGATACCAGTGAATTTACACTATTAGTTATGAATTAGAAATTAATTTGGTCAAAGTTTAACATGTTTAATCTTTATAAAATAATTTACTTCTGACAATTTTAGTTCATCTGTTACATTCCTAAAATTCTAAGTTGAATAATGTTTCAGAAGACAGTGATGTTTCACAGCGATATTTTGGAACCTTAATTTACTCAGTTTATCTTCTATAATGACTGAAAGTTTGGGATTTTTTTATATTTGGAATGTAAAGAGAAATTTCAGCTGTGTTTTTTTTTTCTTTTACCAACTAAACTACCTTATTTGACCTTTCTGTCATAGCTACTGATGGCATTTCCTTATTTTTGAAAATGGGAATAGTATTATGAGTACTGACCTATATTTTATCTTAGAGTATAGAAATGACTATAATATAGGTCCAGTCTGGCCTGGGTTTTAATTTCACTTAACCCACAAGGTAAGCATCATTACTTATATAGTTATTAAAATACCACAACATGTTCTCTCTCTCTTCTTTGACCATCCATAATACAGAACTAAAAGTATGTATGTAATTGTATTTCCTAAATAGAATTATAGATTACTTTTTTTTTTGAGGGGGGAAGGCAGGGCAGTTGGGGTTAAGTGATTTGCCCAAGGTCACACAGCTAGTAAGTATTAAGTGTCTGAAATCAGATTTGAACTTGGGTCCTCCTGACAGCAGGTCTGGTGCTCTATTTACCGAGCCACCTAGCTGCCCCTGTAGATTACTTACTACTAATAAATGTTTTTTTGGGTTTTTTTTTTTTTTGGTCTGGACCTGTGATTTTATTGATGTAAAGAAATCTCTATTAAGGAAACCCAGACCAATGAAGATTGACTGCTGTTCTATAACTTAGAATCTTAGAAAGTTTCTGAGAGGTTACATATTGCTCAGGGTCACACAACTAATATGTGTCAGACTTAAACACCCAAGTCTTCCTAATTAACTCTGAACCAGCTCTGATAGATTTGCCTCTCAAATTATGATAGGTATTATATCTTATATACACATATACATAAAGATCACTGGATATTGCTCTATAAAAGTATTTTCTAAAAAGCCATCTTATATACATAGACACCCACACCCACACCCACACACACCCACACCCACACACACACACACACACCCACACACACACACACACACACACACACACACACACACACACACACACACACACACACACACACACACACACACACACCCATATGACTTCTCAGTTGTTTACCTGCAGGGTTATTTCTTTAGTCCTTAAATTTTGTTTTTGTTTTCTATCACTGACTCCTTTGAAAGACAAGTAACATTCTTAGTAAATTTACAAGTTCCATGAAACAAGGAGGTTTAGCTAATGTCTGTATGCTACAGTCAGGATCTAAAAAAGTCTCAGCAGCTTGGATTGATGGGTGGAATCTAACAAAATTAAATTTCATAGGAATAAATATAAGTTCTACATTTAAGTTTAAAAAAACCAACTGAATGACTATAGGATAAAAGAAGTAAGACTATATAATCTTATTTCATTTGTATAAGGAATTCCTTCATTAATGTAGATTATAACCCCTTCATGCCTCTCATGCCTCAATTTTATAAATTGTTTCGGCCAATATAGTTCACCTGGTGGACAAACTCCTTCAGGTGATGAACCTCTCTGAACTTAGCTAGGTTGATACTTAAACAAAAGATAGGCTCTCTAGTTTGAAGTGAAATGTGCCATGCATATTCCACTGGCATAGCCTTAGGGAAAGGTAAGTTTCTTCTCCCCAGTATGTACTGAAGTAAGACTTTAGTGGAGGAAAGGTGCCTCAGCTGAAATTGATAGAAATATAGTATACAGAAAATGAACTCCATATGATGATGGTTTTCAAACTTCTTGGTCTCAGGATCAATCCCTTTACCTTCTTAAAAATTATTGATGTTACCAGAGAGCTTTTATATGGGCTTTATGTACAGAGATTTTTACTGAACTAAAAATTAAAACCAACAATTTAAAAAATACTTATTTGTTTAAAAATAATGATAGACCCATCGCATGTTAACATAAAAACATTTTTTGTTAAAAATAATATCTCCTCTCCCCCCAAATCAGAAGAATGGCATTATTTTATAAATTTTTGCAAATCTCTTTAATATCTGGTATAATAGAAGACAGCTAGATCTCATTCATATCTGCTTCTGCATTCAATCTGTTATATGTTGTTTTGGTTGAAGTATTTGAGGAAAATTTGGCCTCACAGATATGTGGTTAAAAAAGAAAAAAGTACTTTAATGAGCAAATAATATCTTTTTTTTTTCTATATAATTGGTATCCTTTATAATACTCTACATTTTATTGTATACATTTTAAATTATAATTCTTTTTTTTCTTTCTTTTTTTTTCATTATTAAATTTTTTTGAGTTACATATTTTCTCCCCATCTTTCCCCCACCCACCACCCCAAAACAGCCATCCCAGTGTGTCCCCCCTCCCCCAGTCTATTCTCTCCTATGTCACTTTTTGGTAGGGCAGGATGGATCTCCCAGCTGCAGTGCCTGTGTATCTCAAGTTCCAGTTGGATGTAGTCAATAATAATAATAACAATTGCATATCTATATCTATATCTATCTATCTATAAAGATAGATAGATAGATAGATAGATAGATAGAT
>CM053580.1:464245392-464293018 GCA_028627135.1 Pseudochirops cupreus
CTTTAGTGGGAAGTATCTTTGTGTGCGTTTTGGAGTTCCAGGATTGGTTTAGAGTCCTATTTTATGGGTATTTTGGGGTGGCTATGTGAGAGCTGCGATGTGTTGCTGCTTCTACGCCGCCATCTTGGCTCCGCCCCTCTCCAGCTTAGTTAAACAAACAGATGATCGATCATACCCTTGATGTTACTGTCACCCCTATTTCACTTCAGTGTTCATGAACTCCTAGAGTTCCTTTATCTGATCAATCTTGTATCCTTCCATCCTGTCTTACAACCCTTAACCCTATTCTTTATAACCTCTAAATTCTTCCCTGATCTGTTGTTTCCCATCATCACTCTGTACACACTGGCTATATATTCTCCTCTCTTCACTACATCTCTCTTCACTTTCTCAAACCAAACTCCTGTCTGCACTTCAGCCTTAATTTCCCCTTCTTACTCTTCTTAACTTCTTAAATTTGACTTTCAGCCTTACATTTCAACTGAAATTGCTCCCTCCAAAGTTACCAGTGATACCCCAGTCACCAAATTTTATTACTTCCTCCAAATCCTGATAATTTTTTACCTCTGCAACATTTGTAATTGTTGACCATACCCTCTTTCTGGATACTTAAGTATCTTCTCAAGTTTTCAGGATGCTTTTCTCTCCTGGACTCTTCCTGTCTATTGACCATTTTTTCTCAGTCCCCTTTGCTTATTCATCATCCATTAACTGTGGTTTCTATACTGATATTTGGGGCCTAGGCCACCTTCTCTTTTTTCTTTGTACTCTTTTAGCATTTTCATCAGGTCCTCACCACTCTAGACCATATCTTCTTCATTTTTTGGCTGGTTTACTTTGATAGCCTACTATTTGGTCTCCCTAGCTTCACTCTATCTTCTACACAGCTGCCAGAACAGTTTTTCCTAAAGTGCAGATTTGTTCATGTTATACATCTCCACCCAGCTCAGGAAAATCTAGTAGTTTCTTATTGACACTAGAATCAAATGCAAATTTTTCTTTTTGAAATTTAAATCTCTTCACAACTGTTTCCTTCCTACCTTTTATTTTTCCTCCCCACATCTCTCCTCTTTGAACTCTGATCCAGTCATGACAGTCAAATTCCCTTTGCACTGGAATGTTCATCTTCTCTGTCTCTCCACTTCTAGAATTCTTGGTCTCCTGCTGAAGCATTATGAAGTCTTCTTTGACTTCCTCTAATTCTCAATGCACTTCCATTAAAAACTACCTTGTGTTCATTTGTATAGATTATATACATATACATACATATACACACACACACACGCATATGTGTGTGTGTGTTTATGTATATTTATATTGTTACCTTGACTAGGGTGTAATCTCCTTGAGGGCCAGGACTGTTTTACTTCTATCTTTGTATCCCCAGTGCTTTACACTGCACCTAATGCTCAATAAGTGTTGGTTGGTCTAGATCAGAGGTTCCCAAACTAATTTGGCCTACTGCCTCCTTTTCAAAAAAAAAAAGGTTATTCAGCGCTGCCCTAGAAATCTCCTTTTCTTTCAAACCTTTAACAGTTTTTTGACATTTGTGTTTTTAAAAAAATATTTTTTAAGATGATGCATCTTAAATTTAATAATTTATTGTAAATTTGTGGGAGTTTTCCTTCATTGAAACTTTGATGATGCAATATTGTCTCATCTAACTGTATTAGTATTGTATTATAAATAAATTATTACATGCACCTATTCCTGCCGATGCATAGTGGACTCCTTGATAGTGTGCAACATGCTCGTCTGCCAACACTTGCTTGTTAAGTCCTGTCAGTGTTCTTGACCCTGTAATTTGAATTTTGTGTTTATTTGGAAAATAATGTAATCACTACGACTTTAACTCTTGTTACACAACAGATGAAACATGTATGAATGGTTTTTCAAAATTTTTTTCTCTTATGCTTCCACTGCCCCCTTATTTTTATTCAACCCCCCCCCCCCCGTTTTACCTGAGGCTACTACAGCCCTCCTGGATCATTATAGTATGCCCCTTCTCCTTTCCTCCCTCCCCCCGCCCCGGGACAGTATCACCCACTTTGGGGACCTCTGGGCTCTAGATTATTGATAAAAATGTTCAGTTGTACAGAGCCAAGGGCAGATCCCTGGAGTATTCCACTATAACCCTTCCTGTAAATCAATATTGAAATATTGACTGCTTTGAGAGGCTTAATTTACTTTGGGATCCAGTCATTCAAATAGTTCTTAATTCCTTTACCTATATAGTAATTTAGCCAAGGATTTGTTTAACTCAAGGACATTAGCATGCTTAGGCACTACTGAATATAGAGAAGTTGTTTACAGTAACAAAAGGTTTTTTTTTCCCCCTTAAAGGAACATAAAGAGTGACCGAGTCACACCAGAGGAGATAGCTTGCTACTACAAGCACTATGTGAAAGTTATGGGTCTGCAGAAGAATTTCCGAGAAAATACTTACATAACTTCTGTATCAAGACTTTACAGAGATCAAGATGATGATGACCAGGACAGTGATGATATTTCAAGACAACAGTTACAGATGGAGAAGTCAGCATTTATCAAGAGAAACTGGGAGATTAGAGGCTATCAGAGAATAGCTGATGGCTCTCACATCCCTTTTTGTCTCTTTGCTGAGAATGTAGCTCTAGCAACTGGAACTCTGGATTCTCCTACTTATTTGAAAGTTGAAGGGGAAGATTTTCCCTTTGTCTTTCATTCAATGCCAGAATTTGGAGCCGCCATTAACAAAGGAAAGTTACATGGCAAAGTGGACCCAGTTTTAATTGTAGGTTCTGGACTTACTGCAGCTGATGCTGTGCTGTGTGCTTACAACAATAATATTCCTGTAATCCATGTGTTCCGGAAACGGGTTACTGATCCAAGTTTAATTTTCAAACAACTTCCCAAAAAGCTTTATCCTGAATACCATAAAGTCTATCATATGATGTGTACTCAGTCCTATTCTATTGACTCTAATCTTTCATCAGCTTATACCAGTTTTCCTGAGCACCATGTGCTTTCATTTAAGACAGACATGAAATGTGTTCTTCAGAGTGTCTCTGGATTGAAAAAAATTTTCAAGTTATCTGCAGCAGTGGTATTAATAGGCTCCCATCCTAACCTGTCCTTTTTGAAGGAACAAGGGCATGACTTGGGCCATAATTCAAACCAGCCAATTACATGTAAAGGTAACCCTGTGGAAATTGATCCATACACATATGAGTGTACTAAAGAAGCTAACCTTTTTGCTTTGGGGCCTTTGGTTGGAGACAATTTTGTACGTTTTTTAAAGGGTGGGGCACTGGGTGTCGTTCGCTGTCTAGTTACTAGACAGAAGAGGAAACAACATTTAATTGTTGAAAGAGGAGGTGGTGATGGTGTAGCATAAAGCCATTGTGTTTACAAGTAATAATTCATATCTAATTCATATGGACAGCTTGCCATCAACATTTTTAATTGCAATCTCATTTTGTTAGGGTTATGTTGCCTGACAAGAAGGTACACAACTGTACTCATCATTTTGAAATGTAAGAACTTTGTTTTCTTTATTTAAAACTACCTTATTTTATACCATGTGGTATAATTTTCAAATGAATAGAAAACGCTGTCAGTTTGTCTGGCCAGCTTTAGGCCTTCATTTTAACTTGAAGCACTATAATATTATTTCAGTTATTTTTCTTCAGTTGCTTAGTTTAATTTTCAAAATGTTATTAACTTGAAACTAAAAAAATCAGATTGATTAAGCCAGGAAGTTGACTTTATATAATTTCAGATCTCAAGGAGAAAGTTATGTGGGGAAACACTTCCTAAAAAAGGTTTTATTTATTTTGCCACAGTTTTATAAATCTTATATATCACTTAGATTAAGATGGTCTTTAAACAAAAGAAGATTATTTAATTCTGTAAGGACTTCTTAATCTTAGATTCTAATAATAATCTGACAGTCCATTAATGTTGGGATATATCTACAAACTTGGCCATTTCAGGACAAATTAATAAAGTATTTTGTGGAGGTTTGTTCTCTACTAGACTTCTATAAAGCTTTCCAATAATACTTTGATTCGAAGTACAACAATAAATTGCTTATAAAAGTTCTCTTATTACTGTGTGAATAGAGTTAATAATTTTAATAGTTCACATTTATACAATATACTTTTTAAAAGCATTTTAAGGTTTGCAGAGTGCTATATACACATTATTTCATTCGAGCCTTACAACAAAACTGTGAAATAGGTAATATTACATAAATTTTTATAGATAAGTACACTGAAGCTTTGTTGTAACTTGGTTCACACAGCTAGTGTCAATAGTAGACTTTCTACTTAGGTTTTCCTGACTTGAAGTCCAGCGTACTTCCTACTACACAGTGTTGTCTCATTAAAACAGTGACTGAGTTATGCTGGGAGAAATAGTTTGTGACAAAAATGCTTTCTCAAAACAAGTCTGTGTGATAGAGCATTAATAGCTTCATTATAAATTATTTTTGGCTTTTGGCCCACTGGGGGTATTCAAGAAATTATAATTGCTAGATGGAAAAATGTAAGTCTTTTCCATTTCCAGGGTAACTGTTACTACAGAATATCCAGTTTCTAGTCCTCCCTACTAGAGAGATTTTACTGATGTTAAATTCTTAATCACTTAAATTTGTGTTATCTGGTCTAATATTTTCATTCATGTTTAATAATTAGAAATGCCATGGTTACAGGAAAACAGAATCATAGCTTTGGAGTTGGGAAAGGATCTCACAGACTATTTAGTTTTGCCACAACAGATTATCTCCTTAACCTGAGTGGTAATCTAGCCATGCTGCTTGAAGAACTCCAGGTAGTATTCTGTCTTCTCTCAGAAGCCTAATCAAATCAACCTATTAAGAAATTTTTCCATGTCAATTCAATTCAATAAATGTTTACTAAGTGTCTGCTTTGTACTAGCCACTGTGCTAAATGCTGGGGATACAAAAAGAGTTTAGATAGTTCCTGCCCTCAATGAATTTACAGCCCTGTGTTACCAAGTCATATATAATCTGTCTCCACCATTGCTCCTAATTCTGCCAGCTGGGGACAAGGAGGAAAGCATACCACATCTTTCACATAAGGATTTATTTATTTATTATCTGAGGTTTGTATTTAGTCAAAGGGCCTAGAGGGCTATAGGTTCCCCATCCCTGCCCTAGAGTTTTCAATGCCAGAATCACTGAGAGGTTAAGTGACTTGCTGAGGGTAACACAATCAGTATGTTTCAGAGACAGATCCTGAACCAAATAGCACTTAAGGTATTACTCAAGGACTCCTGTAATGGCCCTCTTCAATCTCCAAGCCAAACATTCCAGGTTCTTTCAGTTGCTTTTATATGATATGGTGAGTTCTCTTAATCTTGGCTTGACCTAGATTTATTTCCATTTGTCAAATATGTGATACCCCAAATTGAACTTGTTATTCCAGATGTGCTCTACCTTAGTACTATTTCTTGGTACTTACACTTAGTACTATCCTCCTTTGGATACTATGCTGCTTATGCAGCTGCCTTATCAGACTATGACTCATGGAGCTAACAGCGAGGCCAAAAGCCCCTCACCCTATCCCTATGCCATTTTCATCAGAACTTTCCAGCTACACATTTGACTCAGTGACCCAAAGGGTGGAACGACTCATTTACTTTCATTAAATTCAGTTTAGAGATTAGGCTCAACATTCCAATCTCTTAAGATCCTTTTGGATTATAAGTGATGTGCAGTTCTTTCACTCTGGTGATTCCTAAGCTGTTATCTCGAATCTATATCTCTTATGCAGATAAGAGAGTCATCAGAGTCCCCTGCTGAAAGAGATATACTATATAGCATTCCTCACATTGCCTGTTTAGTAATACTTCAAAAAATTAATTTAGTCCAACATTACCTGCTTTAATGAATACATATAGTAGGCAGCATTTTGGCATAGTGGGCAGAGAGCTGGCAGGTGATTATATTCTGTCGAACAGATCCCTTATACTGTTAGTGGGCCGGGCAACTCTATGCAGCTCTATAGTCTAAGAAGCAGAAAGGGCTTCTTCATTAGAGGAAGGTCCTCAACTGTTCCCTAAAATGAAATAATAGATCTGAGTTTGTTTGTTTGTTTTAATTTTAAAATGAAGCCAGGCTTGCTTTTAGTGATGACTGATTTCTTTCCTAAATGTTCAGAAACCAATTATTTTGTTGTTTTTCAGTTATGTCTAACTCCTCATGATCCTATTTGAGGTTTTCTTGGCAAAGATATTGGTATGGTTTTCCTTTTCCTTCTCCAGCTAATTTTACAGATGAAGAAAATGAGGCAAATAGAGTTAAGTGACTTGCCTAGGGTCACAAAGTAAGTATCTGAGACTGGATTTGAAATTAGGAAGATGGGTCTTTCTGACTCCAGGCCCATCACTCAATCTGCTGCACCATCTCTAAAGTCAAACACATTGAAGTGTTGGTAGTGGTGTCATATTTAAATAGAAATGGATCTCTGCAACTGCATATTGACTTACAAAACCATTAACATGTATTTTTATTTTGTCAAACATTTAACAGTTAGGGTGACAACTGACACCTTTCTGTTTTGAAAATGGAGACATTTACTTGTCTTCTGAGTTAAAGCAACTTGTCTGTTTATTTTTCAAAGTTTTGTGCTAGTGGCTCAACTGTTATATTCACCAGTTACTTCAATAACCTTCAACACATCCAAGTTCATTAAGGGCAAGCTAGGTGTGCTCAGTTGTCATTTTTTCATGGATCTTGAGTTTTAATTCCTTCTTAAGCACTTTTATTCTTGCTTTCATAGCAAGAGAAAACAAATGCAGAATGAGAAATCTTCTCTTCATCATCTACTACCATTATGCCAAGATCTTGTTTACAACAAAACTTTTTTAAAAACCTGTATTGTTTTTCCTAGAATTCATTAGTGATACCACTTGTAAAGGATATATGTGCTACCTGCTTTGCATGCATGCTCAGTCATTTGCCATTTTATCTTCTGTGCCTTTTATTTAAAATTCATTAATTATTCCTTTTTGGCAGGCTTCTATTGAATTTTAAGCCAGGTCATCCTACCTAGTCTTTCTAATTTATATGAAAATTGCTCCATCAAAATGTATATTGTATGTATACGCTTCTTTGAGCAAATTCAGAGGTGGAATGGTGACTTCTAGTTCCTTTTAATTAGAGTAGCATCCACAATAGTAGTATATTGACTTCTGAGAGCTATCACACTTCTATACTTAAATTTTATATGCAACTGTATTACCTGGCTTGTCAGAAATATCCTGTTTTTTTCCCTTCCCCTATCTTTTCAGATAAAGACCATCTTGATCAGATCCACTATACTCCAGACAATTATATTTTTACTGCCTCCTTATTAGGTGCCCTCCATCCCTGTCGAAGAGCCCATCATTCTTTTACGCTAAACAGTGATGCATAAAACCAGATTGCATTCTCAGATACCATTTCTTAAGTAAACTATTGACTTAGCCAAACCTGCCTTTCCTTCAGTTATGGAAATAGCTCCCGTGTCCTATAAAATGTTGTTTCTTGCCCAAACCATCATCATCTCTGAAGAGGCTTTCATTCTGGTGATATTCCTTAGAAGGCAGAGGAATCTCTGCACTAAGAAGAGACTTGCTAATCCTTTGAGATGTTGTATTGGGGATTCTTTTTCATGTATGAGTTGACATAGATGACTGGTAGAAATGTGATTCTGAATCACTGGTCCCAACATAAATATAGATATTGGTGGGCAGATCTGGTAAGGCCTGGGAAGCATTCCACTGTGTTTGGCATACACATTCCTAGAAGTCAGCATACTTTTCTGTTCATTTCAAGTCAACTCTCAGTACTTTTAACAAGGAGTTGTTACCTGCTTACAGAAATTCCTCTGTCTCTGTTTAGTAGAATACAGCCTCTCTCCTGGTGGCATGTATCATTATTGCCCTCAGGCACAAGAAGCTACTTGTCCCTCACAATGTTAGAGATCCATTCTCTGTGTTGGGGATTCTCTTTGGCACTCTAGTGAAGCTTATGGATGCCTTTTCAGAATACATTTAAATGCATAAAATAAAATACACAGAATTGCAAAGAAACACAATTATATTGAAATACATTTATCAAAAAATATTCATGGACCCCGGGTTAAGAATCTTGGCTGTATGGGAAGAATGTCACCCTTACTTCATAGCTACCATGACTCGGTGGTCTTTTTTCCCTTCTATTTATCATATATTACACCCTTCAAACCTCCTGACTCAGGTTTCTATACCCTCTTGCTTGGAATTTTTTCTTTTTTGTTTTCTCTTTTAAATACTTAAATTCTTCAATAATAATTATGCTAATTACATATGTTCCCATTTGATCCTCACAGCATCCCTAGAAGGTAGGTGCTTTTACTATCCACATTTTATAGATGAGGAAACTGAGACTGAGAAAGATTGATTTATGTAGGGCCACACAGCTAGTAAGTTGTATAAAGCAGGATTCAAACTCGGGTCTTGGAAGAAACATTCTCTCTGATAATCTGGCAAATACAGCCTTTTCACTTCCATTTTAGTCTTTTCTAACTTCTAGAAACTTATAACTTTCTTAATTAGTTTCCGTTCTCTTCCCCCCACCCCACCCCCACCCCAGGCCATTCAACATCCACATCATTGCCATATTAATAATACTATGGCTCTGATCTGACCATTACTCCGTTATTCAGGAAGCTTTAGTAGCTCCCTATTGCTTCTAAGATAAAACACAAATTTCTCTGGTATTTAAAGCCCTTCACAATATGTTTCTGACCTATCTTTCTGGACTGGACAACATTCTGCCTTATTTATTCTAAGCTTCTGCCAAACTTAGTGTACTATATCTGACATCTCATTTCCACCTTTGCACAGAATTCTATGTGATTGTGACCTTTTCCCTCATCTCTCCACCATTTTGGAAACCCTAGCACACTATTCAAGGCTCAGCTCTTTCAGGGGCCTTTCTTATTCTTGGGGGATTGTTAGCACTCCTCTGCCCAACTAATTAGTATTTATCTGCATACACATTATTTCCTTCCCCCCAGCCCCAAGTAGAATGTCAGTGCCTTAAGGGCATAGACTGTTTTTGTATCCTCAATACCTGCCCAATGCTAAGTCCTTGCTGAATCCTTCACAAACATTCATTTTGTGTGCATATAATTGTGTAATGCCAAAGCAATATTTACAGTGCCCATGATCACGATACCAACTGTTACTAAATATTCCCACATGGTGCTTGATCACAAAACATAACAAACTCTCTACATAGGAGACAGAAGCAAAGCATTTCTTTAGACACCAGAAAACCAAATCCCAAAACCAGTAAGCTGATTCCATCATAGTAGCAAAGAAGTTAACAAGCCCTAACAACACAGAGAGCCACAGCATCCTTTAGCCTTCCCACAAACCAGTATGAGATCAATATTTGCTGACAAGCCTCTATTCCTCCTTGCCTGAGCACCTCTCTCTCCCACCATCTCTCTGGCTCTGACTCCTAGCTTCCTGTGGGCTCTGCTTCACCAGCAAACTCCTCCCACCACAGGTTCCATGTGACCACATTCAGCCTATTAGGAGCCAGAGTTTATCTTCACAGCAGGGAAGCTTCCTGTGGGCTCTGCTCTACCCTTCAGCAAATTCCCTTCACCACAGGCTCCATGTGACTACATTCAGCCTATTAGGGGACAGATTTTACTTTCAAAGCAGGGGAGGTCTTCAAATTCGTCTGGGTCTATTAAGGGGTAGGGAAGATCTTCAAATTCCCGTTCCCATTACAAATTGCTACTTTACCTTGGCAAAAAACAAGCAGAAGTACTGTGGAGGTCATGGAAAAATTTCCCCTTTCCCTGTATGTGCTGGATCTAAATTCCTCAGTTCTTTGTCATCGTTGTAAACTGCCTGTTTGTTGCAAACATTGTTGTAAACTCCTGGGGGGGGGTGGGGAGATATGTGTATGTAGCTTTTCCTTCCATTTCTCCCTTTGATTCACAGTTAACAAATTCCTACTCCAAACAGAAGCTAGCCTCTGCTATTCTCTAAAAGAAAATGTTATTTGTTAAGACAAGGCTTTTCCCCTGAAGTTTAATGTAACAAAACTGAATGCTGAAATCTTTATTTTCTAGTGAATTTATCTTTTATTTTAATGTAAGTACTCTGAATCACCCAGTTTGGGGATTGTCTGTATTTAGCCCTTGAAACTCTAAATATAAGAACCTTAATCCGGGCCCTGTGAAGTAAACATACTACTAAAGGACTGACTCAGATTTAAAACAAGAGGGTGTTGCAGCTAATTAAAGGATGCTTGACCTCATCCTTGGAGAGGTGCAGTTGGAATAATTGGTTTTATTACCCCCAAAGAAGTGTTACTTTAGGAAATGTCATCTCATAGGGCCTGTGATAAACTCTGGCTGCCATGAAAATGCAGCTTATGTACCAATGTGATAGGGGATGACAAGCAAAAAAAATTCTACCAAAAAAAAATCAGTAAGACTAAATTAAATTAATATTTACTTGGTGGCCTTAATGCAAAGGGGTACAATGAGGAGAATAAGAAAAAAGTAGTAGGAAAACTCATTTTAGGAATAAGAAATGAGAGCAATTTTATAGACTTCTTTTTAAAAATTTCATTTTTAAATAAAAAAATACACCTTTTCTCTTTTTCATTTCATCTCTCTCAATTGAAAACAAAAGAAAAACAAAACCACTATTGCAAACATATATAGTCAAGCAGTCCTAAAATGTACTGCCCAAAACTGACCATAATAATTTAGACTATGGAGTAGGAGACAGCTAGAATACTGGGTTTGGAGTCACAAAGTGTCACAGTGGTTAGAGTGCTGGGTTTTGGAGTCAGCAGGACCTGAGTTCAAAACTGGCCTCAGACACTTAATATCTGTATGACCCTGGCAAGTCACTTAACCTCTTTCCCTTAGTTTTCTCATCTATAAAATAGGGATAATAACATCCACCTCACAGAGTTGTTGTGAATATCAAATGAGGTAACTGTAAAGGGCTTAGCTCGTGCCTGACACATAGCAGGTGCTATATAAATGTTAGCTATTACATATACATACATATATATATATATGTATATACATATATATATATATATATATATATATATATTAGGATTATCTCTTACTTAGTATTGGATACCATGTTTCTGACCATAGCTGACCGTATCCTAAAACAGTATTAGCCTTTTGTCTTCTGAATCATACATTTGACTCATTGGGTTTGTGATATACTAGATTCTCAAGGTTTCGTTTTGATGTATTGCCATGCCTCTCTTAATTTTATCCTTGAAGAATTGTTTTTTTTTTAAACTGAAATCTAATATCTTAGAATTTCTCTATTCAGTTTGATCTTATGAGTTTTGGTCCAACATTCTATCCTGTCAGAATCTTTTTTGGCGCTGGACTGTGTCATCTAACTTATTAGCTATTCCTTTAGCTTTCAGTCACCTGAAAATTGGCTAAGAAAGCCACCTGTGCATTTACTCACATCACTGATTTAAAAAAGCACTCAGTAGCATGGGATCAAGAACAGATCATTGGGACCTTCCAAGTTCACAGTAAACTATTAATGACTACTTCTGGTTTTGGCCATTCGACTAGTACTGAATTCACCTGACCGTACTACCATGGTAGGGACTATATTATTGGACCAAATAAAATTATACTTATTGACATACAATAAACCCTACAGCTTTTTATAATCTTAAAAACTTTTAACATAAAATACCTCCACGTACTGAAATCATTTGTTTCTACATTATTTGGCACCAAGTTCACAAAATCTTTACATATTCTTTAATTCTTTATCATGAAATCAGACTTTCTATCAGTTGGAAATATGGAACTGGAGTTCTAGAGAGAAATGGGGGTAAGGATATCCATTCTGGAGCCACCTTAACAGAGTTGCTAACAGATATATTAATTTATATCAGAAATCTCTCTCTGAAAAAGATATAAATAGCATCCCAATAAATAGCATACAATACTGGACTTTGGGGAGGTATTGTCTGTAAACCTGATCTCTAATAACTGACTTACATGATACTTTAAAGTCCGCAGAACATTTATAGTATTTCAATGGATCCTTACAACAAACCTTTGAGGTAGGTACTACAATTAGTAATATCCCCATTTTACAGATAGGGAGACTAAAGTGCAGAGAATTTTGTTGATTTGCCCAAGCTGTCAGAAGCAGGATTTGACTTTAGCTCATTCTGATCTAGTACTCTTCACTATACCACACTGCCACTCCATCCTCCATATATCTACAACTTGACTCTTTACTTTGGGTTTTTCCTACCACCCTACAAATATGCTCCTATCTCTTCAACGCTAAAATGAAACCTTCCCTTGGCCTTGCAACTGCTTCAGGTCATCGTTTTGCTACAATCCGAGAAAAAGCACTTTCCACTCACTTCTCAAGCCCTTGCAAATTGGCTTTCCCTCCTGCCAATCTACTTAAACCATGCTCTTCACAAGTACTTAACTTCTTTAAAAAATGCAACAGTCATCCTTCTCTCATGGCCCATGATTCTGACAAATGACATCCTGGAACACATCTTCATTCTTAATATCCTAGGCTCCCGTGCCTTCTGTAAACACTCCACTTTGACGATTTTTCATTCTTCTTTATCTCTTCTTCTGGTTCTTCATTCTCAACTTTTAATTACAGGTGTTCTGTCTTTAGGCACCTTAATGCTCTCTTTTCTCTCTCTGTATATTTATTTCTCTAATTTCATTTGCTCTTTTTACTTCAGTAACTATACAAATCCCCTCCAAATTCTTTCACTTCCAATTTCCCTGAACTCTTAATCCTATATTTCTAACTGCCTACTTTATGTCTAAAATGAAACTCATCTATATTTTTAACCCTCATTTTTTTCAATTAGTAATATCAGCATCTTTATCACCTTTAACTTTTCATCTTTAAACCACATATCATCCAAACAGTTCCAAATTCCTGTCATTTCTACCTCAAAACTTCTCTCTCATATCTAGCCTTTCCTTCCACTAAACCGCAATCACTTGACTTAAGATCCTATGGAGATAGGTGGAACAGTGCAGCTTGGCCTGGAATCCAGAAGACTCCTTCCGAAGTTCAGATCTGGCTTTGGACGCTAGCTGTGTGACCCTGGGCAAGTCACTTAACCCTGTTTGTCTCAGTTTCTCTATCTGTAAAATAAGCTGCACAAGGAATGGCAAACCATCCCAGTATCTTTACCAAGAAAATCCCAAATGGGGTAAGAAAAAAAATCACTAAAAGCTGTTTTTTTGTTTTTTGTTTTGCCTTGGCTATATACACTGTTCAAACCATCCTCCACACTGCTGCCTATGTAATCTTCTTAACCAACTTCTATATCACTTCTCTATTTAGAACCCTTTAATGCAGCAGTTCTCAGCCTGTGGGTCACGACCCCTTTGGGGGTCACCTAAGACCATCGGAAAACACCTATTTCCCATGGTCTTAGGAACCGAGACATTGCTCCTGTCTCTAGGCGGGTCCGCCCGCATGCAGATACACCCACATATTAAAGTATTAAAGGGTCGCGGCATTAGGAAGGTTGAGAACCACTGCTTTAATGGATTCCAAAATTCCTCATAATTGGACTCTCACCTATCTAGTTTTATCTCACAGTATTTCCTATTCAAATTTTCTACATTCTAGCCAAAATATACTATTTTGTCTCCTGTTCACAAGCTGCTTTTATTCTATCTTTGCTCATGCAGTTACTCAGATATGGTCTCTCCTTGCCTGTTTTATCTGTATTATGTTGAAATTCCTTCATTACTTCAAGGTTCAAACGAAGCTTTCTCACAAAGCTTTCTCCACAAAGCTTTCTCACCTCTTATCTCAAAGTGATTTCTTCAAATTTCTTGTAGCATTTCCTTCAAACCTATTTTCATAGCTTTTTGTAGACTTTTCTTTCCCTTAACCCAAGAATTATATGCTCCTTAAGAGCAATGGTGCCAAATTCAGAGCCACTAATCTGTACATAAGGACTCCTGCTGGCCAAATACTGAATTTTAAAATGTAATGTTACCTATATTTTGTTGTATTTTTAAAATTTCCTAATTACGTTTAAATCTGGTGCCTATGTTTGACCTTTCTGCTTAAGATGACCTTTATTGTACCGTATAACACAATGCCCTGAATATCATAGGAACTTAATGTTGAATAAAATTAATAGACAGTCTGAAGATTAATGTCTGACTCCTAACTTTGTCACTAACTAGCAGTGACACTAAATAATTCACTTAAGTTTTTTTTAGGCTTGGCTTCACCACCTGTAAAATGGGGATCCTACAACTTGCAACTTCCTACCTCACAGGATTGTGAAAATCGCATTCTGAAAGTAGCACAGCACTGGCTACACGGGAACTATTACACAAGCAAACAGACCAGTGATCTTACTGATGTGAGCATTATTCCAACAGTGCAGACCACAACCCATCCAGGCCTACGCATGAAACAAAGCGAATTTATCATAGTCTAAATAGTCTTTAAATGAATTATTTCTTGAGGATGCCAATATCAAAGTCAGCCTAGTGGGAGACAGCTAGTCTTCAGTTGCTCAATAGATGCATCACTTTCAGTTATATGGGAAACTGGCTGCAAACAAGGGCAAAAGTGGTGAGAAAGTTTGATAGAAAAAGGGAAAAAAAAATTTGGCTTTCCTACAGTTGCCCTTCTCCCCCACAATGAAAACATATATAACAAAGGGTTTTGTGGTACAGCATGGCATTTTTCATTAGGTTTATTGGGAAAAGAAAAAGATACACAAAAAGATCACATTTTGTAGAAGTTACTAATAATGAATTGCATGGAATTATATGTTCATTTCCTCAACAGGATCTAATTTAAGCAATTACGGTGTATGCTTTTAACATTGTTCAGACTAATGTAAATTAGTCACAAAATTATATAATATGCCCCCATGGGAGCAGAGAGATATAATTTGAGGCCTCAGAAGAAAAGCTAAGTCAATAGGTAAATAAGTTAGAACAAATCTACCTAAATTATGCCATGTTACAGTCTTCTCTGGCTAAGTTACTAGAGGCCAAAGTTTGGTGTGTTTTTTCAATCTCCACTCAGATCAGCCATAACTTAAGCTTTACATGATTATAATGGAAGTTTAGAAGATTACAAAATATGGCTTCAAATTTATGAATGTTGAGCTTTTAGAAATTACTTTGATGTTCAACTAAGTGAATTCTGGTGGGTTACTCAAGAGTCATTCACCTATTATTACAAGACAACTTAAAAAGAGACATTCTAGCATAAGAGCTCACTCACAGCCTTTTAGTTTCTACTATCGTATGCAGAATCTGATTTTTTTTATCTTAATTTTAAAAAATCTTTATTTTTCTAAATGTTATAATTACATGACTATGTACAAAGCAACCATGAATGATAACCATCTTTGAAAAAAGTAAAATTACACCAACTTAGTTGTGTACAACTATTTTACCTCTACTAAGATTGTGATGCACAATGACGATTCATGAAAGCACTAGAGTTCCAAGACAGCAAATGTCTATATTCCGAGGTAGAATCTCCATCCTCCCTGCATTCCCACTTCCTTAAGAGAACTGCCGCTGAGATATTTTAAAATTTACTTTACACTCATGAAAACCATCAAAACTTTTTTTAAAGTCTCATTCTTCTTTCAAGGGTAACTTCCAGTTATTTCCAAGGCCCATTATACAAATCACAGGCAACATGTCCTTTAATGGCAGGCTGATGTTGAAAATGGAAAAAAAAAAACCTGACTGACACAAACATTAGTATTGTTTCATTTCAGGCTAATTTCCGGAATTCAGATGACCTACTGGAAACTGTTTACAAAGCATCCTAAATTTTTTGAGGAAACATTAAGTTTATGAATGAAAAATGATACATACCTCCCAGAATTGGTATGCCAATATTTTCAGACATCTAATTTGATGAAGGTAAAGGTCCTCAAAGTCTATAAAATAGTACCTAAGCTAGCAAATAACTGTAAAGGAGAAGTGGTATAAAGGATGTCATCAAAGTATAAATAAAAAACATGAGCTATCCCCACAAGGAGAATAGTAAATCCAACTGAAAACCTACATGTTCCTCTTGTGTCTTGCTATGTCAAGAGAACATTAGGAAGGCCTCTAGTATATTGGGTAAAAATTCACCCCAGTGATGAATTTATGCAAGGGCATGGAAAAGGCTACATAGGATGAAGAGGCATGAATGGGTTGGATGGTATATGTATCTGGAGGGAAAACTCAAAGTAGTGAAATCAACTATCTAGTCAAATATTGGACTATTATTTATAAAGAAAACCAAATTCTAAACACCTTCATAAACATAGAATGATCGTTACCGCAGGCTCATAGACTTTAATAAGTCAATTCATAAGCAGACTCCCAATTAAAAGATATTTTAAATGCATCTGCACACACACACACACACACACACACCCTCTTTTTGCTTCCTATAAGGAAGTAGTAATTGATTAGACACAATAAAAATAAAGCACCATGACAAGTAAGTCTTAGGTATATGGGAAAGCCAGCTGGGTGGAAGGGATATAATAAGGGCTACTCAAATAGAACTTTAAATGTGGAGAGTACATGACTAGCCAAATCATCAACTATGAGTTGAACTGAATTAGAATTTAAAAAATCAAACACAGTAAAGAACACTGGACTAGGACCCCTGAATGGTGTGAGGACTAATAATTCTGTGTCAGTTTCTTCATTTTTAAAATTAAGAGACTGGGTTACATAGTGCCTAGATGTCCCTTTCTGTTCTAAAATTTATTTCTATCATCAAATTCTAGTAAGCCTCTTATTTTTCAATATGAGCAGGACACATAATATACCAATAAATTTTATCTTTCTCATGAGATGTTTTGGTATCCAAGAAACTTGTAGGATAGATAGGGAAGGTAGTAGAGCTTACACCTTGAAGACTGAAATTGATGTGAAAAGCTTACCTCTTAAGGCTGGCCCCACTAGATGATCAGAAAGATCACTATAATTGATGAATTGACACCTGTCACCTTTGGGGGGAAAAAAGTTCTGGGAAGATCTGAAACTAAAACAAACTATCCCACATAAAAAAAAGTGCATTTTTTTGTATTTTATTTAATGATGAATGGAAGTTATAAAACATGTGCTTTGAAATCTCTTCTATATATTATAAACATAACCTTGTAAACATTCAAGTAAATGCCTGCCATATAACTGCTTCATTATTTAACTCTTCAGTTATCTTCTCTTTTTGACATTAGGATTGTATCTGTAAAGAAAAAAAAAGAAGTCAAAATGACCTAAAAATGTATTTCTGTTACTTTGAAATACACAAGTGATTAAAAGTTTTTCAGCAGGGTAAGCAAGGAAGGAGTTTTAATTTTGCTTTTGTCACAAAGAGAAAGAGGGGCTATTGCAAAGAAGCATTAACCTGTATTGGTAAAGAAAGTTTCCCTAATCAGACTTCCCAATATAAATGAAATCCCCAAGACCAGTCCCTATTCCTATCCCTACCCCTACTAATTAAATGTGGTCATCATCCACTTTTCTATATTTCCACTGCTTTACCTGTAAATTGTGACAATCACTACCTAATTTAAAAATAAAACAAAAACCCACCACCTTTAAGAGATAACTTAAAATCAATACACATCTCCCCCAAGCTTCGAAAGTTAAGGCGAAAACTGCTCACGTAAGGATTCAGCTCATAAGCTACACAAGTACTTTGAAGAGTTTAAATTAACACTCCCCAATATGTTAACATGTTTTCTTATAGCAATAAAATAAATTGGGCAGTTGAACATTTGAAGATTCCTTTTGAGGGGAAGAACAAAAGAAAAGAACATAAAATCTCCACAGATAATTTACATGGCAATGAATTAAAATCAGAATTATGTTCTTCTCTGAAGGAAAAAAAAATTTAAAACACTTAAAATTTAAAAAACTTTGTTTTAAAAAATGTTGTAAAATTATATTCCCCTGCATATCCTCCAACTTTTATTTAATGATAGTTAAAAAAACATTTGATAAGATAGGAAAATTTTTACTATGCCCATAGGAATGTGTTGAATAGGAATTAAATCACAGTCAACCTTAAATCCCTCCCCACCAAAAGCCAATTCTAATTCTAATATAGCCTTTTGTTTTCATGCATGAGCAACTTAAGGCTAAACAAATGATCTGGCATTTAACTTGCTTTAAGTCAGAATTCATTCATTAATGCTTTTGCTTAGACATGAAAATGTCACAACTTATCAGCCAAATTACATTACTAGTAGATTAAATGTGTTAGCCTGGTGCCATTTATTTTATTTTTTGGCTCTAAACCACACAAAGATTAAAAGTATGTTGTGGCATACATCATAACTGATACATCTCAAGTTGAGATAATATCTCATAATTGACATATAGCAAGCTGCGAAATCTAAAGGAAGCTTGCTTTAGAGGCTCTAAACTTAGGTTAAGCAGAAAAAGACAAAAATGGATAAATTTATCCAGAATTTCAGAAAGTGAAAATAGACCAGTCTGGTGAGTTACTGAAATTTTTCATAGTGGTATCTTCACATAAAAAAGAGCTTGAATATAGGATACTGTGTGTATGTATGTGTGTATGTATGCACACAGGCACATACACACACAATATATGTAAACTAGTATTATTACTGCTGTGATCAGGCTGAAAACAGATGTGCACATAATATACTACTTCAAGGCTATTAATGGGCCATACGCATTAAGTATTTGCTTTGAAATAACATATCTGAAAGCACTAGAAACCTGAAATAAACAAATCTTTACCTAAAGAGATCATCAGCAAGTGATTCTTCTTTTGCATGTTTGTTCTGTACCTACCAAAATAAAAAAGATTAAAAAAATTTTGCCCTATGGTGAATATCTGTTAATTCTGATCAATCTCTTTCCTATCATCTTTACACTACTTTCTATACATTCAAAAGAATATTAATAAACTATTTTATAATATACTCAACACAAACATTACCAGAACTGTTTATTTTTATGTACTACAGCAGAACTCATGAAATTGCAACTCTCCAATAATAGCTTTTTTTTGAGAGCACAAAAACTAGAGCTTTGGGTATCTGAAAGACTCAAAACAAATCAGTATCACTGAAGTATCAAGAGTTATTATACTTGATTGTGTATGTATATAGAAAATAAATGACCCTAAATTCATTAAAACTGTGTACCAATCAAGTGGCTATAAAATCTAAGCCATGTGTATTTTGGAAGTACAGAAAAGGAAAAAAGATTAATGAAAAGAGAAAGGAAGCAGGGAGCAGATAAACCACAATGGGATAAACAGCAGCAAGAACAGCTGCGGATAACTGAAACAAACTGAGAAAGAAAATTATACTACATTCAAAGTAAAGAAAAAAATGGTAGAAGGGTGCTAGGAATACTACACAACAAGATAAAATATGGAGTCATTTGGCATCCAGAATACCTACAGTGAAAAACAAAAAGAAGTTTGTTTTGTTTTTTTTTATAAAAAAGTTGTGTAAAATCCAAAACAATTTACATCTACTACACACATGTAATGAAAAAGGCAAGGATCTGAAATTTCTGATACAAGAGTACAATGCTAGCTCATCAAGATAGATACATGGCATTAAGACTCAGAAAGGATAATAATTGGTTTAAAATGTTGGCTAGTTCTGATTTTAAAAAATTTAAAGACAAAAACTACTCTAAATAGCACCTAATGGTTTATTTTTTAATTTTTAAATAATGAATGTATTTCAGTGAAATGGTCAGGGAGGTGCAAATGCTAAGCTCCAAAAAGTGAATATGGATCGTTAAGGGATCTTAGATGACAGCTCAGTTGGCAAAATATAAATGTGATCTTATTTTAATGGAAATAAAATTCTATTTTGTCATGCCTCCTGATACACTGGGGCCAGAAGGAGTAGATATACTTTTTGCTCCACAATGCCACTTCTAGACCTTCCCTATACTGCCATCTCACTAATCCCTAAAAAGGGAAAATTATGGTTATGTATTTTCTAAATGATGGGCTCCATTGTAAATTTAGGAATGGCAAGGGAGTGGTGAAAAACACTTGTTAAACCATGAAGCTGCAAACCAATTTTGTGTATCTTTAAGAAATAATAGTCACAAAACAGTACTTTGTCAATAATTGCCAAATTTTATCCTAGCAGGCAGGAATAAAGAACTCAATTTAGGCAGAATAAAAACTGACTGGCTTACACAATTAAACTATTTCAGGAGTTTTTGTAATGTAACTTCCCCTGCATATAAATAACAATCATATTTTATGTTACAATGTAACTTTTTATCATATAACTAAATGAAAGGAGCAAGTCAGCTGGAATCTAAGTACAATGGGAAAAACAGCTCCCAGCACTATCATTCGCAAGAACTGTCACTCCAAAATTGGGAGGTAAGGACAGAAAAATAGACCTCTTACAGAGTCAAGACACTACACCAGAAGAGATACAGAGATAAACAACAGCAAGGTGAACAGAGAGAAATGGATGGTTGTTAGTGGTGACAAGGAAAGTCAGAACTTGGCAGACCAGACTAGGGGCAAAGCTGGCTAGAATCCCTGTGCCAGTGTAACAGTTCTTAGACTCCACTACACCACATCAAAATCTGTAAATTTACAGACTGACTCAGAGTAGTTCAGGAGTATGATGCTACTGACAATCCTCCTTACACCTAATACATAAATACCGATGAAAAGCTACCATGAAAACCAGTTTAAATGCTAGGATAAGTGTGTTTGGTATCTCTGTACTTCAGGCAGTGTTTATTTATTTTACTTATTTTGCTGTAGTATTTTCTTAACCAAAATGGCTTGCAGCTGTAAATATTAATATCTAAATAAAGTGATGGAGAGATCATAGCTCTGACATTTCTTATCTGGTAAGGCTTAATATGTATTTTTAAAAGACTAAATCTTCCCATCTTACCCAGGCTGTAAATTTGGGGGTTACTAAAAGGCTTGATTCCACCAATGATCAGCATGGGTGCTTAGATGTTCTCCGTTTCTGACCTACACTGGTCTGTGTCCTTTAGGCAACCTGGTGGCCCCCTACTTCTCAGGGCTCATAATATATTGATACCAAACCCCATAGAGACACCTGATTGGTACAGCCCACTGCAGCTCAGGAGAGATCTACAAGCTAAAGAGACCCCCGGGAGCTAGGATTATAGCTATATGCTATCACTACAGCATAAGCATTAACCTAAAACTAAAACTCATGGTATTTTTCTGAGATTAAGTGTATATTTTTGTTTAAAAATATTTTGTTTGAAAATCTTCTGTAAGAATACCACAAAAGAACAAAATAGAGATAAATAGGTAACATGATTTACTACTGACCTCTATTTCTTGTCTTAACCAATCTTCTAATTCTGCATTCTTTCTAGCATGATGAGCTATTAGATCAGAGCCTCCAATGATGCATGGAAGTTTTCCTGCCCCAGGATAAGCTACCTAACAGGCAGAAAAGGTCCAAAAGTATTATAACATTTTTATAATATCATTATAATAATAAAATACACTATAAAAGCGAAACTATGATACTTTCAAAAGAACTAGTCAGAAAAGGGTCATTAATTTTTCAAAGAGCTATGTAAATGAAGTTATTTCAGTTGCTCTGAAAAACTGTAGTTTAAGACAGTTTACCAAGACAGAATCAAGTGATACTATTTAAAATCAATAGCAAAATATTAATTCTCCAGTAGTCAAAACAGTACTTGGGTATTTGATAGCATTTTGAGATCTGTGCCATTTTACATAATGATTTTTTTCTATAAATTTTCAAAGAGCTTCTAATTTTTCAACTATTACTATTACTGTGGCTTCTTTAGAGTAATTCAGAACATACTGAATTCCTGATAAGCTCAGGGAAATACATAATTTTTTCTTGTGCTTTTACTATTTTAAAAATTTACCTACTTTGTTCATTTTTATTAAATTACTATCTATCACTGGATGTTTCTGTGATAAGAGTTTTAACACAAAATTTTTAACTGGAAAAAATTTAAATGTTTTTTACAGTTGTTGAAACTCAATTTGGCATGACTCTTTAAAGATAGCCTCAGAACTTACATGATAGAATAATGATGAAGCATCCAAGAATAAAAAGTGCAATATATTCACTGGTAGATGCAATTCAAAGTACTGAATTCCCCTCGAAAAGTCCAAAACATTTCAGCCCAGATCCTCAAAACATTCCTATTCCCTGACTTGAGTACCAGGAGAATAATGTTTTCAAAAAGGTCTAAGCAACTCCAAAAATTTTAAATGATTTTGTTTTTACATACTAAAATAAATACTATGATAGGCAAAACAGAAAGAAATACAATTCAAGCATACAACTGAGAACGTAACTAGGCACTGATGAATAAATCCTTAATACTTATAAGGCATCTCTTTATTCCATACCCATCCTCCTCCACCCTCACCTCCCCATCCCTGCCCGAAAAAAGCCCCGCCAAAATACTGAGTTTATTGATTGGCTGACAGAAAAGAAGAAACTATGTAATCAGTCATAATCAAGTAGCAATTCTAAAACACTCAATGTACAGGTTGTCCTTTGCTGCAGATATACAGAATAAGACACTAAGTATAGTACAGATTAATGTTAAAGCATAACACTGCTTTTATTTACTAGCTAAGGCATTTCTAACAGTGCCCTCTTGTGACATATTAAAATAAGTACCTACTTTTTTGAACTTCTTAAAGTTGTTTAGCTGTCCATAATCATTTCTTATGATAGATGTATTTCTGGATCCAGAGTGACTAACCACCAGTGATCTAAATTCAGTCAATAAAAGCTTCTTGGGAAGCATCTCAAAACCATCTTGAAGTTTAGCATTCTTAAGTGGGGTTTTAAAAAGAAGACGTATGAAGAAAAAAGAAATTATATAATTATTTTTAAAGTTTCTTATGGAAATGAAAATATACAAATCTAGGATTTTTTATACCAATATATGGAGAAATCTGATCTAAATATACAACTATCTAAATTCCCATCAGTTGCAGTCAATTTTTCATTAGATTTAAAAACCAATTTGTATTTATATCGACATCTTTGATTTCTTCCTTTATACTTAATGAGGCATTTACTACTCATTTATACCTCCTTTAGAGATGGACGGCAGAGGACAGAGAATGCCAATCTCTCAGGGTCAACAAGGTTTTTAACTTAGGTAGCATTCTTCTCGTTTTTCTCTTTCTTTTCCTGTTCTCCTTTCCCTATACCTTAGGCCTATTAGTAATAACCATGGGCACTACTTATTCAAGAAATTGATCATTTACTATCCAGGTTAAATTCTAAAGCATAACACAAAGACAAAAGATAAACAAAACAAGTTCGTTACCCTCAATAGTTTTAGAAACTTAACATTAGCCTGAATAATGAATCTAATGAACAATCAATTGTCTAGTGTTAAATATCTACTTGAATAACTAGAAAGCCAGTGACTTTGAATTTTGCTTCTAGATAGGGAAAAAACTCCTGGTGACTATAACAGAGAGAGGGACTGCCAAGTTTCTTTTATCGATGCAGATCTGCAGTCACACAGCCCAGGATGTGTCAGGGGCAGGACTTTTACCCAGCTCTTCCTGGCTTTGGGGCTGGCTCTCTACCCACTACACCGTGCTTCTCCCAGTAGTTACCAGAGAGCACATCATGTTTATATTTCTGCCATGGTCAAGTAATTACTATTCAAGTTCAAAGTGTAGGCTTATCTCCCTGCTAGAAAAGTGGGTTAAAGATGCTTGGTGAACTCAAGCTATTTAGAGAGAATTAAATATTCCTTAAATGTGGAAGAAAGGTTTCAAAGTAAAAACAACAAAGAAAAGTACAACTTATTCAAAAGTAACCAAAAAGGGGGAAGGGAAGAGGGAACTCTCTGGACCAGAGAGCAGTACTGCTAGGCAAATAACTTAAGGAGATAAATAATAACAATAAAGTCCCCATACATATATGCCAAAATATTTAGGTTTTTTTTTTGTAGTAGCAAAGAATTGGAAACAATGTTGTTGTTTGTCCTTCATTTGCAAAGAGGATCAATGACATTACTGGGTGATGTTTTGACTGAACATGCGTTAGATACAAGCTTGAGACAGTACGCTCTCCATATTGGAAGCAGAGCCCTACCTTAATAAAGAGTTAAAAGTCAGTAATAGGCTAGGAAAATGAGTAAACAACAACAAAAAAATTGACTACTGAAAGTTACTATATGGTAACAAGGAAGATTAAAACACACACTCAGAAGAACAAAGTCAAAGCTCCTAAATCCAAAGCCACCAAGAAAAACAGGCATTAGTCTCAGGCCATGGAAGAGCTGAAAAAGGATTTTGAAAATCAAGTTAAGAGAAGTAGAAGAAAAACTGGGAAGGGAAATGAAAGTGTTGCAAGAAAATCATAAAAAAAGGAATCAACAATTTGCTAAGGGAGACCCCAAAAAACGCTGAAGAAAATAACACCTTAAAAAATAGACTAACCCTAATGACAAAAGAGGTCCAAAAAGCCAATTAAAGAATGCCTTAAAAAGCAGAACTGGTCAAATGGAAAAGGAGGTCCAGAAGCTCAGACTGAAGAAAATAGTTCCTTAAAAATTAGAATGGAGGAAATCAGAGCTAATGACTTTGAGAAATCAAGAAACAATAAAAACAACACCAAAAGAATAAAAAAAATAGAAGACAATGTGAAATATATCACTGGAAAAATAACTGACCTGGAAAACAGATCAAAGAGAGAGAATTTAAAAATTATTGGACTTCCTGAAAGGCATGATTAAAAAAAATAAAAGAGCCTAGACACCATCTTTCGAGAAATTATCAAGGAAAACTGCCCTTCTAGTCTAGAAACAGAGGGTAAAATAGAAACTGAAAGGATCCACTTATCACCTCCTGAAAGAGAAACCACATGAAAAATCTCAAGAATATTAAAGCCCAAATTTCAGAGGTCTCAGGTCAAGGAGAAAATATTGCAAGCAGTCAGAAAGAAACAATTCAAGTACTATGGAGCCACAGTCAGGATAATACAAAATTAGCACCTTCTACATTAAAGGATCAGAGGGCTTCTTGGAATATGATATTCCAAAGGACAAAGACATTAGGATTACAAGCAAGAATTACCTACCCAGCAAAACTGAGTATAATCCTTTAGGGGAAAAAAATGGACACTCAATGAAAGAGAGGACTGTTAAGTATTTTTGATGTGAAGCCTAGAGCTGAACAGAAAATCTGACTTTGAAATACAAGATTCAAGAGAAACAAAAAAAGGCAAATAGGAAAGGGAAATTGTAAGGGACTTAATAAGGTTAAACTGTTTGCATCCCTACACGGGAAGATATTTCTAACTCATAAAACGTTTCTCTTACGGTAGTTAGAAAGACTATATACAGACAGAGGGTACAGATGTGAGTGGAATAGGAAGGGATGATATAAAAAAAATAAAATTGAGGTATGAGAGAGAGGAATGTACTAAGAAAAAGAGAAAAGGAGAGATAAAATAGGGTAAATTATCTCACATGAAAGAGGCAAGAAAAAGTTTTTATAGTGGAGGGGAAAGTGGGAGGTAAGGAGCAGAGAGTGAACCTTGGTCTCATCAGAACTGGCTCAAAGAAGGAATAACATACATACTCAATTGGGCATAGAAATCTATCATACCCTACAGCAGCGGTTCTCAACCTGTGGGTTAAGTTCAATTTATAACAATGAAAATACATCCTGCATATCAGATATTTACATTATGATTCATAACAGTAGCAAAATTACAGTTATGAAGGAGTAATGAAAATAATTTTATGGTTGGGGGTCACCACAACATGAAGAACTGTATTAAAGGGTCGTGGCATTAGGAAGGTTGAGAACCACTGCCCTATAGGAAAGTAAGAGGGGAAGGGAATCAGAGAAGGGGAAGAAGAAGTGATGGAAGGTAGGGCAGACTGGGGGAGAGGAGAAGATTGGGAGAAATAAAACACTTGAGGAGGGACAGAGTGAAAGGAGAGAACAGAATAAATGGCAGGGGGGATAGGATGGAGGGAAATATAGTTAGCCATAGTAACGGTGAAAAGTTTCTCTGATAAAGACCTCATTTCTCAGATATATAGAGAAATGAGTCAAAATAAGAGCCATTCCCCATTGATAAATGATCAAAAGATATGATCAGTTTTCAGAAGAAATAAATCGAAGGTAGCTATAGGCATATGAAAGAATACTCTTAACTCACTACTGACTGGATAAATGGAAATTAAAACAATTCTGAGGTACTACTTCATACCTATTTGATTGGCTAATAGGCCAGAAAAAGTAAATGACAAATGCTGGAGGATGGGAAAAATGAGATTTTAATGCACTGTTGGAGTTGTGAACTGATTCAACCATTCTGTGGAGCAATTTGGAACTATGCCCAAAAGGCATACCATTGGACCTAGCAATATCACGACTAGTCTGTATCCCAAAAGACAGAACAAACAAAAAGGAAAAGGACCTATACACACAAAAATATTTATAGCAGTTCTTTTCTGGGGGTAATGAATTAGAAGTTGAGCGGACTGCCCTAAAATTGGAGAATGGCTAAACAATTTGGGGTATGTGATTATGATGGAATACTACTGTACTATGAGAAATGATGAGCAGGATGCTCTCACAAAAACCTGGACAAACTTGCATGAGCTGATCCAAACTGAAATGTAATGAGTATAAAGTGACAGCAATATTTTAAGATGATCAGCTGTGAATGACTTAACTATTCTCAGCAATACAATAATCCAAGACAACTCTGAAGAACTTATGATGAAAAATGCTATCCATTCCCAAAGAAAGAACTAATGGTGTTTGAATACTGATCTTTTAAACTTTAAAATTTTTCTTGAGGTTTCATTTTGGTCTGCTGTTTTCCCCATAACATGACTATTATGGATATATTTTTGCATGACTCCTCATGTTTGACCTATATCAAACTGCTTACTTTCTCACTGGGAGTAGAGGGGGAGAGGGAGGAAGGGGAAAACAATCTGGAACTCAAATTTTTAAAAATGAATGGTAATTGTTTTTACATGTCAATGGGAAAAATAAAAAAAATGACAAAGATGAATACAGAGAATCACTAGAAGACTGCTATGAACTGATACAAAGTAAGCAGAACCAGGAAAGCCAAATACATTATAACTATAGCAATATAAATGGAAATAACAAAAACAACATAACAACTTTTCTTTCAAAAAAAGAATTATGTCAACGTAGAGTTGTCAGCCAATTCAGATTTTTTTTTAAATGCACAGAAAATAGAAGCAAGGGCAGGTAATACAGACTGCATGATATGGTTATCTAAGAACAATGTTAGGAATTCTAAAGCTTATATTGAGCTGAAGCTGGTAAAGAATACTGAAGACAACAAAAAAAGGTTTTTAACTTTTAAAACTATTATAAGGGAAGAGAAAGGGATCAAAAAAAGGATAAGACCACTGCTTAAGGTAGATGGGACAATAACAGATAACTGAAACATTAATTTTCCTTCTGTTTTCTCTACCAAGGGAAATAATCTTTACATCAGAATATTATATAGCTAAAAGTGAGTTGAACTGGATCAATAGGGAGTCAGTAAAAGTCAAGCTGGTTGTTTTTGATGAGATTAAGTTACCAGGTCCAGATGAACTACATCTTGAATTCTGAATGAAGTAAAAGAAGTGCTCGCTAAATCACTGTCATGAATCTCTGAAGGAAATATGGAAAATGGAGCTACCACTGATTACAGGACAACCACTATCCCAATGTTTCAAAAAGGGGCACAAAATGGAGGTCTGATACAATAGGAAAATGACCTTGACTTCAATTCCTAACAGAATTCTACAACATGTGATTAAGGGGTAGTGAATATGGCTTCATCAAAAACAGTTTATGGTAAGCTAACTTCACTTCCCGTTTGGGCACAGTTGTAAGACTTAAGTCAGGAGAATAAAGTAAATATAATTTAAATTTTTGCAAAATATCTGACAATGAGTTGGATGATAGAATATGCATGTAAAAAAATATCTTGAGAACACTAGACATTGGTCTATACTATGAAGATAATATTTTATTAGGCACAAATATAGTCTTATACTTGGCCTCAAACAATCAAATCTTAAATGTAAACTGTCAACAAGCATGTGAAAAAAATGGTCCAAACACAAAAGAAATGTTACAAGAAATGACAATTAAAACAACTCTGAGGTTTCACCTAATACCGATCACTTTGGCAAAAGTGATGAGAGAGAAATAACACTGGAGCATCTGTAAGTTGAGAGTAATAGTTGGCAGAGATAGGAATTAGTTGAACTCTTCTGGGAAACCATTTGAAATTATGCAAAAAAAAATCATTAAAATGTTCATTCCCTCTGATCTGGAGAGCTCAGTACTGGGCATGTATTCCAAGGTGGTCACAGACATATTTTAAAAATATTTACAAGCAGCATTTTTATGGCAGAAAAAAACCGGAAACAAAGTGGGTGCCAATTTATTGGGGAATGGCTACACAAACTGTGGTGTATGAATAATAATAACTGACATTTATAAAGTGCCTTTAAAATTTGCAAAATGATTTATATATATTATTTCATTTGAGCCTCAACAACCATCAGCAACTCAAAGGTACCACAATTAATAACATAACCATTTTATACATGAGGAAACTCTCTCTGAGAAAGACTAAGTAATATGCACCTGGTCACAAAATTAGTGTTAGAAGGATATGAATCCAGATCTTCATGAAACCAGGTCCAGCATTATTAATTGTCACAGTCTGGAACACTGCACCATGAAAAGCAATGAATGTGAGGAATCTTAGAAACATGGGAAGACTTGTATGAATTTAGGCAGAAAGATGTAAGCAAGATAAAATAATAATATAAAATAAAATATAAAAGTAATATAAAAGCAATATAAAAGAAAATAATGTTAAAAGGAAACCCAACTCAGATTAAGGGTAACAAACAGTCTTGGTCCCATGAGACAGAGAATGAAATATAGCTCTTTTTTCTTGGTAGGTAAGTGGGAGGCCACAGATACAAAATGTTGCATACATTGTCAGACTCTATTCTTTTTTAGTATTTTATTTTGTTTTATGGAAGAGTATATCAGGAAATGACTGTAGCATAGAAATAAAAATACAGCAATATTTTTTAAAATCAACTTCATAAAAGCAAGATAGAGAAGGAGTAGGAAAGAAGTTCATATAACTAAGTCTGGGACATTAAAAGGGAATGCCTAGTAAAAGAGGAAGAGTATCCAGGACTAGGGAGATCACAGTCCTGTCCTTTGCATTTGTCAGACCACATCTACTATGTGTGTTCACTTTTGGGTACCACATTTTAAGAAGCAAATTGTTAAGTGAAGAATACTCGGAGGAACAGGAGCCATATAATGAAAAGACTGGAGTATATTCCACAGATTTAGGAATATGTAGCCTGGAGAACAGAAGGCCTAGGAGACAGACGACAACTGTTTTCAAATATCTGAAAGCCTGCCATGTGACCAAGTTACTAGACTTGTTATACTTGGCCCCAGTGAGCAGAACCAGGAGTTATGGATAAAAATTTTCAAGAGGAAGGTAGAGGTTTAATGAAATAAAAAAAATTTCCTAACAATTCAGGATTAACTAAATATTCAACAAGTTGCTTTGGGAAGCAGTGGGCTGGAGACCTAAATTGGAGTTGTTTAAACAGAAGCTGGATGATACTTGTTGGAGAGGCTGAGGCTGGGACTCTTAGTTAGATGGTCTTGAATGTGGCTCACATCTCTGACAGTCTGTGAACACTAAGCAGAAGAATTTGAACAGTGAGCTTCTTAACATGTTTGAGCATGATAGTGACACGTGTGCATGCACACAGACACACACACACACAAATTTATTCTGGGAGTAGTAGGAAGATATGTACTGCTTAATTCATATTCCAACTAGTAGTTAAAAAATCTAAAATCATTTTTGGCTTTCATTCTAAGGAGTTTTATGCTAGGAAGCACCATTACTCTGGTATACAACTGACTACAGTTATGTTAAAGTAAGAAGTGATTTATTAGCATCATTAAGTCTTAATGTTAAACTAAGGAAACACATAATGTCATATTGCAAATGATTAATGGAAAATAACCTATTATTTTCATACATTATATATCTGAAATGGAAAAATCTGAAATATGGCTAAGTTGGCAAGAAGTGGAAACTTGAGACAGAAAAACATAATATTGAATGATCATAATCTGTTATGGGAATGGCTAATCAAAAAACCACTTCCAAATTTACCCAAAAACTAAGAAAACGGCAAACAAATGGAAAAATACGGGAAGCTTTGCACATCTGGTTGAATGACCCCTAAGTCATTTGTTTGATCAACAAAATAGTCAAGAACTATGATTAAATGTAAGGCTCTTAAAAATTACGCCATGCAAGGTTTAGGAAATTATCTTTTTGTTGTTATTTCTACCACCAGAAGTTATCAAATATTAATTTTATTCTTATAAAGTTAACTGAATTATTGCAAATTTCCCATAGTTACCTGTTCTTTTACCGAAGAAAGTGTTTCTTGCTTGATTTCACATTTCTTCCCTAGTTCATTTTCTTGCTGTTAAAAACAAAAGAAGGTTTGCATGTTATTTTACATAAAATATTTTATCTTTTTACACTTCAGAAAAGTAGCTCTAATTCATATATTTTCTTAAACAACTCTTCCTAATACAGTGAAACACTGCCTTGGCCATCCTTTTAAACTAAAACTTCTTTATAAATCTATCCTTAGTACTCAGACCTCCTCAATATATTCTATGCAAAAGAATACTAAATTTCCTCCTGGCACTTGGATTCGATTTGACAAACATAAGCATCTGTTTTCTGCCAACTATGCTAGGTGATGGGGCTACAGAGACAAAAATAAATAGTCCCTGCTCTTGAGGAGTTTACAGAAATATTAAATAAATTCTCTTATAAATGGTCCATAAAGACTGAATTCATAGTGACATTACAATAAAAACCCAGTGAATTTATATACTTAAGATGGAATTGAGAAGCAATACTGAATATATAATGAGGTAAGACAAGTAGCCTTTACTTTTGACGTTTGCTCCAGGCAGACAAGATTCAGTATAAGCAGTAGAAAAGCTGCTAGGAGCTGCCTGGAAAGTACCTGAGAAGGATGAAAAATGAGAAAAGGTAGAAATAGAAAGGCGAGCCAATTACAGAAGACCCAATATCACTGGGGCAGATAATAAGGAACGTAGCCTTGATTGCAAAGGGAAATGAGAATGTTGCTCGGCATCTACTTAATTGTTGTTTGTCCTTTGTTCTTGAGGAGGACCATGAAGTCAGGAAGGTGATGCCATGATTTGCAAGCAAATTGGATTTGAGTGAGTAAGGGCTGTGCAAAGCTACCAACCTCACTTTCTCCTTCGGAGCCATCTGGGTCCAGTGGCAAGATACAGATTAAGACAACTAGAGTTGGCCCTCAATGAGCACATGGGGCTACAAGAGAACAGCAAGACAGTCTATGCTGTAAACTTGGTTTCAAACACACAGCTCACAACACTGCCATCTACTCTGTGAACCAGATTAAAATGCAATTAGGAAATATTTATTTATTTTTGCCTTTTTTTTTGGGGGGGGAGGGCAATTGGGGTTAAGTGACTGGCCCAAAGTCACACGGCTGGTTAGTGTGTCAAGTGTCTGAGGCCACATTTGAACTCAGGTCCTCCTGACTCCAGGGCCAGTGCTCTGCTCACTGTGCCACCTAGCTGCCCCAATTAGGAAATATTTTTAAAAATTAATTAAAATGTAATAGAACAGAGACAATGTTAATTCTCAGTCAATACAAGGCCAGCAGGGATCCTTATGTACTTTTTAGTGGTCTCTGTTTCTATCTGAGTCTGATAGCATTGATTTAAAGCTGACCTTGCACAGAATATCTGATGAGAAGAAATGGATTTCATTAAACGAACAAAAATAGAACACAGTCCTGACCTTCAAGAAGCTTGCATTCTCAGGCAGGTGGAGGTAGGGGGGGAGAAAGTGCAATGGAGATACATAACATGTATGAAAGTAAGTGAAAACTAGATAATTTGAGGAGGAAGAAAGCCTAGGATTGCCCACCTGAAATTTCTCTCTCCCAGCTCTTCTCCTCAGTTTTCTCACTGGTTTTCCAGCCTTCTCTTGCCTACTATGTATTAGTGTCCCCCAAGGCTATGTTCAAGGCTCTCTTCTCTACACTCTCATATTGAAACAAACTAGCCCCAAAGATCTAACGAGATTCTGAATAGTTTGTTGTGCTGGTGTGATCTCTCAAGATTCTGAGCAGGGTATGATGATAAGGACAACATCAGAGGACTTGCAATCCCCTTAATCCTTAGACTGAACATATTCTCTCAGGGAATGACAAATGTAAAGCTAAGTTTTAGGAAAATTAATTTATACAGATTACTGGATAGTTTCTTGATTATCTCTGATTCAAGTATCTAGTTTCCAGTAGAACAGCGGTTACTATCACATGTCCCAAGATAAGAAGAAGTCAGGGAAGAGAAATTGAAAGAGAAAGAGGAATAGGAAAAGGAAAAAGAAGAGAAAAAAAGGAAAAGGAATAGCAAAAGGAAGAGAAATAAGGTATCATGAGAGAGGAAGGTAGGAGAGAAGTCAAAAAATATTAGACTAAGCAGGAAATGAATATAGAAGGCATAGAAGAAACAAATCCAAACATGCTGCAAAAGGCCCAGTTCTTGGTAACATGCCACTTTCTACACTATGGCCCATTCCTGAAAAAGTTGAAAATCACGGATTAACTGTTTCCCCAGAAAAAAGCAAATTCAAAAACTGAGTTAGCATTCTTAACCACTTATAATTTAAGGCAAACAGAGTCCTTGTAAAATAAGAACTTAAATCATCAGTAGATTTCTACAAAAATACTAAATATACTTGTTTCTCTTTTTCACTGGTGGGACAGCAAAAGGTTGAGACCTCCAATTTCCTATGTGTAGCAAAATGTCAGTATGAAACTCCTAATATTAGCAACTCTTCTACAATGTACTGGATTTCCCAGGGCACTTGTAAGGTTAAATGACCTAACAAGGGTCACAAATCATGAGTCAGAGGTATGACTTAAACCCAGATCTCCCTGACTCCAAGGGTATAGTACTCAATCCACTGGACCCTTCTGTAGATCAAGTACACAGGAACATTGTTTTGTTTTGTTCACTACAAGAGTTATTCCTAAAGCCAGCCCCTTCAAAGAGAAAGAAAAAAAAATTGCAGAACCACACAACAGGAAAGTCTCTTAGAGCCCTCTGATCCAAGTGGCTATTGACAGAATACCTCTTTAAAAACCCGAGACATTGGTTATATGGTTTTTATTTGAGGGTCTCCATAGGGGGAAGCCAACCACATCCCATGGCAGCCCACATTCCTCTCCTGTATAGCTTTATCTATTTATTTAATTTCTGGAGGAGGTGGTAGCAATTGGGGCTACGGGACTTGCCCAGGGTCACAAAGCTACCAAGTGACTGGGGTCAAATTTGAACTCAGGTCTTCCTGACTCCAAGGCTAGTGCTCTATCCACTGTGCTACATAGCTGTCTCTCTGAATAGCTTTATTAAGGAATTTTCTCCTAATGCAAAGCTAAAATCTTCCTCTCATCAATTTTAAGTCATTGATTCCAATTCTGTGTTCTGGGGTCATATAAAACAGTTTAATTAACGACACAATTGGTTTACCCTTCTTCTGTAAAACTGTAGATCTCAAAATCTACACACTACACATGCTAAAACAAGGTGCTGCTTTTTTATAGGAATACTCCTTGCAGCATTTTTCCAGTAGTGGCTTGAGACCTCAAAATAATTACTTGTTGTTTGATTAGTCAAACTGATTCATCCACATCCTTTGGTTCTACAATTGTGAGACAATTTGGCAGGGTCCAAGTTGGACTAGGTGATTGCTGAGATTTATCTTAACCCTGAGATTTTGTATTCTATTTGAGATAGCTGGCTTCAGTAATAATTCCTACAGAAAACAGCAAAACAAGTCATTTTCATTATTCATGTGTACTTAAGCAAAACAACATGGTGTTGTAGTGGATAGAGATAGGGCCTTGGAGTAAGTAAGAGGAGGGTTTAAGTCCCATCTATGGTGGTCGGTCTTGGGCTTTGGAACAAAAGGAAGCTAATTACCCCTTTGAAGAGAAGAACTATTTATCTTAGCTTTGTCAGAATTAATTCGGATAACTGGTCAGATTTCTGCATTCGATAGGACCATTCAAAGTATGACATGGTCTGTCGGAGGCCTTGATAATCCTGTCCTTAGTTTGGAATTTGAACAAAGACCACTTGCTATTTTATCTAAAGCAGCAGTTCTGGTCAGTAGAGTGCTCCACTATCTAGTCGGATCGACTTGCGACTGTTGGGGGAAGGTAATTTAGTGTCAAGATGGCAGTCCTCTCAAAGGAATATGGTTTTGTGATTCTCACTGGTGCTGCCAGTTTCGCATTGGTCACTCATCTTGCCATCAATGTAGGCAAGGCTCGGAAGAAGTACAAGGTGGAGTATCCCACCATGTACAGTACTGATCCTGAAAATGGGCACCTTTTCAACTGCATTCAGAGAGCCCACCAAAATACACTGGAAACGTATCCGTCCTTTTTATTCTTTCTAGCTGTTGGAGGCATTTACCATCCTCGCTTAGTTTCTGGTTTGGGGATTGTATGGATAATTGGACGTGTACTTTATGCTTATGGCTATTACACAGGAGAACCAAGCAAGCGAAATCGAGGCTTGGTAGGTTCCTTTGCTCTCCTGGGACTGATGGGGACAACTGTGTGCTCTGCTTTCCAACATCTTGGTTGGATGAACCGAGGCTTGGGCGGTGGGTCTAAGAGTTGTCATTGAAGAAACAAAGGCTTAACTATCTCCTTCTTTTGGATGATAAATCTTTAACATTCAAGCGTGCTTTTTTCTTTTTCTAAATACAATAAACTTATTTGGCATTAGCCTCATACCTATACCCCAAGAAAAAAAAATAAAGCAGCAGTTCTCAACCTGTGGGTTATGTTCAATTTAAATACATCCTACATATCAGATATTTACATTACGATTCATAACAGTAGCAAAATTACAGTTATGAAGTAGCAACAAAAATAATTTTATGGTTGGGGGTCACCACAACATGAGGAACTGTATTAAAGGGTCACGGCATTAGGAAGGTTGAGAACTACTGCTCTAAAGGAAAGCCTGGAGAGCTTCTGAGAAACCAGATGCAACCACATGTCTTTTTCTTTAAAGGCAACATAACACAACTCACCGTTTAACCCATCTTCAATTTGTTTACTCTGTGGATAATGGTAGGTTAAGATGAACAATGGGGTACAATGGAAATAGCATCAGATTTAACCTTAGAACACCCGGATTCCAACTCCAGCTTTGGCTGGAGTTAGCACATTAGCAATGTGGTCCTGGGAAAGCCACTTTTCCTTTCTGACCTTCAGCTTTCTTATGCTATAAAGTGGACTGGAATTCACTTTTCCTTAGAAGAGAGGTGGGCAGAGTTCACTTTAAAAAGATACACGAGACTTCACCAGTCATCAGTGGGATGTTCCTAAATTCCTATTCTCTAATAAATTTCACATAAATATCAGACAAATATTACTTACAGCTGACTTGCAACTCTCTTGAATTGGTTCATTATCCTCAGAGTCACTTTTCCTTACATCCAGTCTTAGTTTTTTTCCTAAACTGATTCCATTCACTGGCCCTTGAACTCCAACTTCAGCCTCTTGTTCTTGTTCTGTCCCCTGATGTAAGTGTTCTAGCATCTCATTTTCTGCAGCTAAATCATCCATTTCTTTCCTCTTTCTCAGGTTGGGTTTAAGAAGCTCCTCAACAGGATTGTTTACATTAGCTTTTACATGAACGTCTGTGTATGTTTCATCTGTTTTTCTCTCCGATGCACATGGTCCCTTCCGCAACTGGTACTGTTCTTGGTTTCTCCATGCTGAGGAAGTGGTGGGCTGTGTTTGGTCTAAAAGAGAACAAGACAGTTCTACCTTTGCAGATTTGGATACAGACTCTTCTTGCTCTTCTTCATCCCTTTCCCTGAGTTAAAAAGAAAAACAAAACAATACCTGGCATTTGTTGTATCTCAACTTTCATTTGATAGTTAAGAATAACATTTTAATCAATAGCAAAGTAGATTTTGGTACTTAGGGGAAAAACTGCACAAGTAATTCAGTTACTCAGATATATAACACTATAGATCTTTCATATACTATAATACGATGGGTCCCTACATAGGACTAATCCTGTGGAAACTCAGTATCAAAGTCCTCTTCTCTTTCCTAGCAAGAAGGTGAAAAGGTGAAATCAGCAGAATAAAGAGACAGAAGCAGACACTGCTAAAGTAGTAAGTCATAGTGAGAAGAATAGCCAAAAGGCTTAGAAACAAGACAAATCTAGAATGATGGGGGGAAAAAAATGATTGTAAGATAGCAGATAAAAGTTGACATTTATATATTTAAAAGATTAAAGTTTTCTAAGTGTTTTACATACTTTATCTAATTTGAGCTTCACAATCCTGAGGTTGGTATCAGAGGTATTCTTGCCTCCATTTCATGGATAAGGAAACTGAGCACCAGAGGTGAAGTGATTTGCTCATTGTGTCACAGATGGTTAAGTATGTGAGGCAGAAAGTAAACTTGGGTCTATTTAACTAAAAATCTAGCACTTTATTCAGAATGCCAACTGGTTTCTTTTAGGTCAGACACACACTGTAAATAAGTGTGGTCTGATGTCCTCCTCAAGGCCAAAACTCCCTGTACAACACCCCTGAAAGAATCTTCCAATCACAGGAAACAGCTTGTTCCATTTTATTTTATTTTTTTCCATCGGGGAAAGAAAATGCAAAGTTCTGGATTCTGGAATTGGAATAATTTTTGCTGATGGTGAGGTGGCTGCACATTCCTCTAAATGGATGACTAACATCAAGTGAAGATGGGCAATGGCAACAGAAACAGATGAATTGAGAGGCCAATGGGATAAGACGATTATCAACAGATGAATTTGATTTCAAGGAAAATGAAAGACTATGAGACAGGTGTGGTAGGCATGGAAGAAGGAAGAAGTGTGTCCTGGAGTTTAACAGACAAATGAATAAGGATGTGGGCAGGATGATATGATGTGAAAGCATGAACTTCACAAGCACTTGATTAACCATAGCAGAGGAAGGATCTGGAGGCATTAGCAGGAAACAAAGAATGTGCCAACTCCTCCCGCCCTTTTTGAAGGGACAAATAGACTTACTTAAAGCCCAGCCCCTGTGAAGCTATCATGGAGGGGAGAAATAATTATAGCAAGGGAGTCTAACTAACTTAAGTCTAACCAATCACCATCAACAAGAGCCTTGGGCACAGCATTACCCCTTCCCACCACAAGACCATCAGTCTTGCTTCCAGCCCAAACCTGACATATATCAGCTGAGGAAGCAACACCTGTGGATAGGGGCCAGCACTCCTCACCAACTGTCAACCAACTTGTTATCCACAGGGCAGCCTAGATGGTAGCAAGGCACCCTGAAGAGGAGCCAGGAAGCAATGTGTGCCAGGCATTTCAAACCACCACCACCATCACCACCATTTACCCTCAGACCCCATTAGTGAGAGCCCTGAACCTAAGAGCCTTGAGATGTGCAATGCTTCCAGCACAGTGCCCATTGTCATCATCCTGGGAAGCAATTCCTGTGCAGATGTTGCTTGCCAACTGCAGCAACTGAAGACTCAAAAATTCTTGCCACCCAAGGCCTTAATGCTGTCAAATGGCTCAATATTAGAAAATATGATTTTACCAGCGGTACTGACATTAAAGAGTCATTACTGTCTGCTACCCCTTAAGGGCCATTGGATTTTTTCATCTGACTTGAAGCTGAAATCTTCCACGTATTGTCTCCCTCACTAGAACGTGAACTTGACAGCATGGACTATCTTAACTCTTCCATTCGAATTCCCCAACCCTTAGCACAGTTCTCTGCACATAGTAAGCACTCAATTTTTTTTTTTGCATTCATTCAGTAGGAGTGACCACTATTAGAGAAGTATCTAAAGGTACAGAGTCTTCAACTCCAATGCTCTCTGCACTTTGTTCTACTCACTGATTGTTCATTCGAGTTCAACTGTGAAGAGAAGAAAAGATAGTAACTAGAAGCAAAAGGTAACCAAGTGGTAAGGGAGAGACTAAAGTTGCTGGTGAATGGGTATAAATAAAGTAAAAACGTCTTAGAGAAGAAATGAGTGAATGGCTTCAAGGGCACAAATGGAAGGGTTAGCTTAGAAATGCAGACACCTCTTCTTCTGAGGTGGAAAAAATAGAATGGCTTTCATTTTTTCAATTAAGCAGCAGGCAAAGACATCTTAAATCTTAATGATGAGCAAGATAACACATCAAATACTACAGACAAACTATATTTGTTCCAGATAATATAAACATAAGTAGAATTATTGGAAATTTACCTTTTCTTTGTAACTGACTGGAAATAGTTTCTAATGGAGTTAGTCTGTTGTTGCTGAGAAGTCTGTTCTTTCCTTCTGCTTGAAATTTGAGTTGGGGAAAGTTGATTCTTTGGCGTTTTTACTGTAGTATGATTAGGTGGCTTTGTTCCTAAATTAACACTGTAATTTGTGTTAAGAGTCTCTTTTACAGTGAATATTTCTTGTGAGAACACTTTGGACCTTTGTTCCATTTGGAGAGTTTCGTTCTCTTTTGGACTTTCACTTAAATCCATGCTAAAACAAAAAAGATATCCTAGATTAGGATGAGTTTAATAGAAAGTAACTCAATACAGAGAAAATTGGCTTTAAATAGAATTGTGTACTTTACTTCTCTAGAAATTTTAAAAAGTTTTGAACAGGTACCAATCCAATAATAAGAATTTTTCAATCTGAGAGGATGTTATCAATTCAAAATCATAAAAAAGCACTATTCTTTTTCATCTATGCTTTCTGATAGCAGAGGCTATTTCTTATAGAATTTCTTTTTATAGATTTCTTACATATATTTTTGACATATACTTCTGCTATGCAGTCTACTATGTACTCTACAGTACTGATCACATAACAAGTGCTTAATAAATGTTAATCATAATATACAATTTTCTTCAGAAATATATGCCACTAATATTTGTCAGACACACATGGCTAACAGGAATTGATTTTGAAGTTTAAAAAACAGTATCCAATATTAATCCATGTGACAAACCTTCACATGGGCAAGTTGAAATTGTGAATGGGAAAAGGAGGTTTGGTGCAAACCTATGACATTGGTTTAGGGAACTTAAGGTGAGAAAAATTCTTCCAATTCAAGTAAGTAATTACTCTGCAACTTGTCTTTCAGTTACACTGAACACTGAAAAACTAATGATTTGCTCAGAATTCATGTAGACAGTATATGTCAGAAGCAGGCCTTGAATCCAGGTTTTCCTGACTCTAAGGCTGGTTTTCAATACATTATGTCATGTTGCCTCTCTATCTGAGGTTTTTAAAGTTCAGAGAGCATCTTAAGCACTATTCCATCTAAATACTAAGGCTGTCAAATCACTGTCAAAACATCAAATCAACTGACAGAAGAGAAAATTAAAGTAAAACTTAATAAAAATAAAATGAACTAGCAAGAATTAAAATCTATCCATTACCAGTTTCAGAGCTAGTCGTCAGCATAAATGCCTCTTTCTAAATACTTTAAAACAAAATGCATTAGTATCTAATAGAGAAAAATGTTAATTGCAAAAATAAAAATGTAGTTATAAATCTGATATAAATATATTTTCTCTACATGTATGAAATGGGTCTATAAAGAAATATTCTATAAACCACTCATAAAAAGTAATTTCATCACTTTACAGCCTTAATGAAATACATATATTCAAAGAATAAGAAATAATTTTCTCTTGATCAGTATCTATATCCGTTTGTGTGTGTTCTTCAAGTTTATTTTTTAAGACAAAATTACTAGAAAGTTAAAGGTGATTAGAATATTTATATAGTAGTAAAATGGTTTAAAAACGATATTTTCAACTTAATTATTCTGGGGTTAGAAGACTCCTATATGTGCTTTTAAATTATTAATAAAGTAATTCAGAAAAGGAAAAAAATTCAGTATATTTACAAAGAAACTTTACCAAGTATCTGCATGTTCTGATTCTGTGTCAGGTATACATGCTGTGGTATTCACTGTGGTGCCTGGCATTAAGGTTTCATTTACCACTATGTTCTGAGAAAGACTTGGCCTTGGAGTTGGAGTCAGTCCTATAAATTACACATGAAAAGAAACAGGAATAATGAATACCTACCTCTGTCATTTTCTCATCCCTCGGGGTGACAAGCTGACAGACAACATACACTAATATCTACTCACATGGAGTTAATACTGCATGTACAGACAAATGAACAGGTTAGTAACATTAGTTATGCTTCTTACTAGTTAGTAATAAGAATGGATTTATTTTAATCAAATCAATTAAAAATGAATCAGTACTCAAGTCACTCTAGTAATAATCTGTTTAACATGGTTAACTGATTTCTTGGTGAAAATGGCCTGGGTTTCATCAGAGGTCTTGCTTTGAATTATAGCTCCCCTCTTCTTACCAGTGGGGCCTTGTGTAGGTAATTTCCTATGTCTGGGCCTGAGTTTCCTTATTTGTAAAATGAAGAGAGCTAATCACATTATCTAAGACTTCCTCTATTCTAAATTCATTGAAGCCATATCACAGGTAGCATTTAAGCTTAGTTCTTTTCATGAGAACAACATTATAAAAATGGATGACTAGTCAAATAAGGCAGAATTTGTGGCTTTACAGTAGGGTTAGGCTATAATGCATTATTGTTATTGCAAAATGATGCTAGTCAGGGTAACATTACATAGCATATTCCTTATGTCACATTTAACTTACAAAAAGGACATTTGTTCTCAATACTGCACATCCTTCACGAACCACAGCTAAGGACTTGGTTTTCAGAAAGACTACTCATATTTTTTGGAAGGAGTGGGGTAGAGTCAAGAAAACCTTTAAAACTCTTTTGTCTCCCAAGAGAAAAGAACAAATGTACTATTTGTAATCTTTACAGAAAACTGCTAGTTCAGAAAAGGATATTTCTTGGTTTTGAGAAGTCAAAGGGAATAAGATACTTATTGGAGAAAGAGAGTGGGAGGGACAGCATATGCCAAGTCACATCCAGTTGAGGGACAGAAGAATGGCAGAGTTTGGTAAACAAATAGACCAGGGCTAGTATACCATATTTGCTGGATATTGAGTGAAGTTTACCTTTACAGTCTAGTTAATGTTTCCTGTTACCTATTTTCTATCTACTTGGATTATTTAAAGAAAATGAGGATATTCAGCCTGGAGATGTGGAGGGGGAAGTGATTGCTATGTCTTCATGTACTTAAAAATTTTTCACGTGAAAGAGATGTAAGGTCGCTTTGTTTAGTCCCAGAAGGCAAAACTTTCTAACAATTAGAGTTGACTTGATGAACAGTAATCAAAGGAGAAGATTCTTGTTCAGGTAGGAGTAGGATTAGATAAGTTTTCTAGGCTTCAGTTACCTCATTTATAAAATAAGGGAGTGGGATTAAATGACTGCTAAAGTCTCTTCAAGCTCTAAATCTATGTTCCTACATCTTTGGCTCTTTGCAACTCTGAGGTTCCATAGTACATCTAAGAGAACTACCTTACCCCTAAATATAAAATATTCCAGTTTAGGAGTTCTTAAAGTGGGGTTCATAGAGAGGAAAATTTCAGGGAACTTGGAAAGAAAAAGAAACCCACATATTTATTTGCACTAACCTCTAACTGAAATTTACTATTTCCTTCAATTTTGAATGTAAGCAACAAATGATTCTGAAATGGGGTTCATGGGCTTCACCTGAATGCCAAAGGGGTCCATGAGACAGAAACAATTAAGAACCCCTGCTCTAGACCAATCCCTCCCCAGGAGTTCTGAAAAGGGAATTAAAAGGCAGTTGCCCTTAAATGGAGCAGGGCAGACTCAGACCTTTCATGTGTATGTATAGGTCATTTCTAAGTCAGTCTTAATCCACATAGGGTAGTCATTCTCTATAACCAACCAAACAAAAAAACTCCAAATATAACACTGACCAGACTTTTTAGGCATTAAAAGGAAAAAAAAAGTACTAAACTGTCAAAATCTTAACCAAGCTGTCATGTTTACCATTTCCCTTCTAAGCTCTTGCTAATTAACCCACCATAGTCATTTCCCAACCCATAATGCCAGCAGCAAAGTAATAAGAGAAAGTCAAGGGGCACAAGTTGTATTTTCTTCATAAAACTACAAGATGGCACATTAGTGAAATCCAAGGATGAAACGGAACTGTGTGGGAGAGCTAACAAATTGGATGCACAGTCAAAAGGCAAAAAGATCTTGTAAGGCTAGCAAGCTGAGCCAAATTTATAAAGATAAAATTTATAGGCATAATATTAAAAGTCTACACTACACTTGGGTTAAAAAAAATCAACTTTCATGAATACAGGGTGGGGGAGGTACAGTTAGCCAAGGGTTCATGTCAAAAAGATCTGGGGATTTTAGTGAACCACAAACTCAGTATGAGTCAACATCATGACATGACAATCAAAAATTCAACTTCCTAAGCTGCACCGAGAATCTAGTACAAAGGCAGGTGACGGCAGTGGTATATTTTTTTGTGGTCAGACCATATTTGAAATATGGTGTTCTGGGCATGAAATTCTAGTAATGATAGCGAAAAGGTGAAATACATTCAGAAAGTGATCATGCCACATAAGGATAAATTGAAAGAAAAGAAAACATCTGAGGGGTAGCTATCATCAAATATCTGAAGGCTGTCATACAGAAAAGGACTTGTTCTAGCTAGGAACAAAGGGCAGCACTAAGATTAATAAGTACAACTTGCAGACAAGTAAATAAAATGCTTGCTGTCCAAAACTGGAATTGGCTGCCTTGGGAAACAGTACAACAGTTACAGTACAAACAGTTGCAAGATAAGTTTATAAAAAAGCCTCTGACTGAAAAGCAATATAGCTCTATACCATCTTTAAAAAAACAAAAATAGGAAAACAAAAAATGTAGGAAAGCTAAATGATCTTACTGTCAAGTAGAGGAGAAACATATCAAACACAGATAAATTTACTTCACAAAGACTGAAAAAAAATCAAATAGTATTTCAATTACCTGCACCAGGATTACAATAAGTCTCTGTGGACATGAAAATAACAGCTAATCCAACTTCTGCTTCAGGGATGGCTCTAAGATGCCGGCTATTAAAGAGAAGAGATTTTAATAGTGGTAATGACATTCTGAAACTACAAGTGACTTTAAGTAAGCTGTATGACTATGGAAGTCGCTTGATCTCCCTAAACTTCAACTGCCTCATTTGACAAAATGGAAATTAATGACTGTACTACCTCAGGTTGTTATGACAAAAGGGCTTTTTTAAAATTTAGAGCATTACATTGGAGTGATTTATCATGGGGGATCCTCACTACACTCTGACAGGGCCCTCTCCCAGTCTCCATAATTACTAACCACCTACTGTGTATGACTTATTTTCCCCACAGTGATGACAGACACAATTTCAAGATCCCAACTTCATTGCTTATCATGCTTCTCATTTTTGGTCATAAGAATTTTTTTCCCAACAGGTAATGACAACTGAGAAGTGATTTTACTTTAATTATAGGGAAATTCGGTAAAATTTTGCCTCCAACTTGAGGTTTTCAACAAAATAACTTTCCTTAATTATTATACTTCTAACCTAAAACTTAAAAGAGTTAAGTTCTTCTAAAATTCATCTGACTTATGGATTCATGCTATAGAGGATAAAGAATATTACAGCACAAAAGAAAAAATGTCTGTGACATTAAAATGTGCCAATTTTAGCATACTTAAATTGCTAGTTTTGAGTCCCTTCATTGTACCTCATGGTTCTTTCTACATTTCTGTTGAGAAATGGAACAAGACTGCAATGACCTTGCACATATCAACTGTTCTATTATCAAAGAGCAATTTTATACCTTTGAAGCATATCCATAATTGAATGAATCCATTTTTTCACAGAATCAGGTACTAAAACCTGTGAATTTGTTAATCCTGCATCAACAACACACGTTCCAGGAGTTAAAAAAGCAGCAGCTTCTTTATCTTTCTCAGTTGCCAATTTAGCTTCGCCACCTCCAAGAAGAATTGCTGGTGTCAATTTCTTATGCTAAAATTTATATATTTTGGGGGGAAAAAAAGCTGATTGTAATTAATTCCTATTGAGTATTCTTACATTACTTATGCAAAAATGTTTATTTTGGCATTAGAATAATGACAATCGAATAGGAAATCTTTGTGCCTCTCTTTTTTAGAAATGTGGGCAATGCTGATCTGATAACTACTATTCAACTGATGTGACTATCGCTTAAGTCACTTAACTCTACACCTGAGAAAGGTGCTTTTCTGTAGCACTTTTACTTTAGGGTACACATATTACTCTCATAGCTCTCATCAAGAACAATATGACCAATAGAAAACCATATGTCTCCTCTGATGCACAACATGGCCTACTGGCTTAAAGGCGGGCCTTAAAAGACTGGGAGGCCTGGAAGCTCTCTCTTTGATACATTCTAGCTGTGTAACCATAAGCAAGTTACTTAATTTCTCAGTGTTCCAGGCAACTCTTAGATTTACAGAACTGTAGTAGTAAAGGGAGCTTCTACTGCAACAGAATCACAGGTTTAAACCCCAAAATAGAAACAAAAAACCACTCATGTGCAAAGCTTCCTCTAGGAAGCTAGATATACCACAATAACCTTTTAAAGTAGATACAACAAAATCATTCATAAAAATAAATGTTTATTGGGTACCTACTTGCTATATATAGTTCATTAGCAAGACAGTCTGCTAAATGCTATTTTCATCCCTATTTTATAGATGAAGAAAATAAGACACAAAGACATTCAGTGATTTGCCCTAGTAACTGAGATGATGAGAACTCAAGTTTCCCGACACCTAATAAAGTTCTTTTTTTTTTTCTTTTCTATACCATGCAGCTCCCACTGCCAATACTTTTATGTAGACTGTTCAAAAACCAGATATTAATAAACATGATTACACTGTGTAGAGGCTCAAAATGGAGCAGCACTACTGGTTACAAAAATTCTACCTAGTGATGGGGCCAAAAACAGTCTCTTAGCAAGTCTTTTAAAATACTGAATTCATACATGACATGCATAAAAATTGTTATTACTGACAGAGATGAGTTATAATACTTTGTATTTGTATCCCCCTAATAAGGAAGGTGCAACACAGGATGGAGGCTACTATTACATGGCCTCTGGGTCAATAACACCAGGGTTCAAGTCCTGTCTCTGACATATGCTATCTGCAACATATGCTGTCTGCATAACCCTGGGCAAGCCATGTAACCTTCTGAATGTCTCAGATGATTGTTTTGAGACTCTAAATTGCAGAACAGCTCCCCATCTGCCTTAGTAGAGGAAACTTCTTATGCCATTAAAATCAAACCTTTTGATCCCTCTCTCTCCCAAAAGTCCATTAATTACCTGTTTTGCATTTAAAAATATAAAAGTTTTCCCACTGAATATTTGTTTTCTTTCTTTACGCCTTGATAGATCCAGATTTTCATTATTAATAGCAGGTTCATCAATGGGAGGATAAAAACTGTAAGAACAAGTGAATTATATTAAAAGCATATACAATCTGAGGTTCTGTTAGTTTGATAATTACCTGAACAACAAGATGGCTTTACTTATACAGGAACATGATCACTAAGAATACTATGTAAGAAATATCATAAGATTTTTTGCATATGATGATGTGATAGATGGTATATATAAACAGAAACAAATACTTTCTCCAAGGAGACAGTCTGGACTAAAAGAGGAATTGGTCAGAGAGCATTAAGGAAAACTGCTAAACCAATGCAGCTGGCACCATACGAATAAGCTGCTTTATTTTTTTTTAACCAATTTATTCCTTCCTTTACATTGTCCCTTAGATTTCTTCTTGTTTTTCCTTCTAGCTTTGTCTATATTTTCTTTCCCCCTCCTCTCACCATTTCTGCAGCTTTCCACCTTCCCAATACCCTGTACTTTTCTTCCCAGAAGAGGAAAAGTAGCAAAACCTATATATTTTTTAAAACCACATAAATCCCTTCTCCTTTTTCTTTGGGCTCAGAGAAGATGCCAGCTGTGAATATTCCTTAGTCTAAAAAGAATGTATGTCCCTTGAGAGTAGGAAGCATTTTCAATTTCAAGTTGTGTCTAGCACAGCCCTCATACCAAGTTGCTGTGTGTATGTATTTAGGAATGTATACATGTAAGTAGTACTCTAAAGTCCCTGCAGTAAATGAATTATTTCAGAACCTGTAGCAAAAAAGGCTACCAGAGCTATGTAATTATCCTATGGCTTTTCTAAGTTGAGCTATGAAAAGGTTTCAGTTTGTCCTTACATGCTATTTACAATTTAATTCTATCATGTCCTGATAGGGTGTATGCAATCTAAGTTTAAAAAGTTTAGAAGTTAAAAAACTGCCCAAGGAGCTTACAGTCTTTGAAAATCAAAACACACGTAAGTAAGAACCTTAATTCAGTCATTCATTCATTCAATGAGCACTTAGTAGGTATACAGGTGCAATGCAGTATTCTAGATGGTGGGGGGAAATACAAGAATAAGGAAAAAAGCTCACAACATATTGAAGAAGTATATGTAAACTAAGCACGTTATTTAGATCATGTGCAAGTATTTAACACTAACCATTACTGAATCCAGTCATGAATTGGAATCTTTTCTGGCTCACCTAGCACCCTCATTTCTCACCTGGCTGCATTCCTCTATTCTGGGACTTTTCAGTCCACCCTCCATCTGCAGCTATGCTTGGTTTCAATTCCAGGGAAAAAAGATGCTCCTGGAGTCAAATCCCTCCCACCTTCCCCTTGCTTCCCACCAGCCTTTTGTGTTTTGTCTTCTTCCATTAGACCATAAGTTCCTTGAGGGCAAGGACTGTCTTTCTTTTCCACATTTATATTTCTAGCTCTAAGCACAATGTCTAGCATATAGCAGGTGCTTAATAAATGTTTAATGAATTGAACTGAACTTTCCACTATGCCTGAGGAAGCTCATTACTGGAAAAAACATCATCCTGCAAGACCCCATTAGCTTCAGAACTCATTCCAAAACCTCCATTTAAGGATGAAGCCCAGGTCAGGACATCTCATTTCTTATCTGGCTATACTACTCTGGGACTTTTCCACCATCTCCCTTTCAGCTCCCCTGCCCCATTTTTTTTCAGCTTCCTTTGGGGTGTTAACTTCCTCTATTAGACTGCAATCTAATTACTCTGCCATCTTGGCTCTGCCCCCTAAACTAAAAGCTCCTTAAGGGGGGGCACGAACTGTCTTTCTCCGGAATGTCATATTCCAGGCCCTTCGATCCCTTAATGTAGAAGCTGCTAGATCCTGGGTTATCCTAATTGTATTTCCACAATATTCAAACTGTTTCTTCTTGGCAGCTTGCAATACCTTCTCCTTGATCTGGGGATTCTGGAACCTGGC
>CM053580.1:464293518-464334578 GCA_028627135.1 Pseudochirops cupreus
TGACTCTCTTTTCATGATTTTCTTGCAACATTCTTATTTCTCTTCCCAATTTTCTTCCACTTCTCTTATTTGGTTTTCAAAGTCCTTCTTCAGTTCATCTCTAGCTTTAAGGCATTCTTCATGTTTATTGGAGGCCCCTGGTGGGAGCTCTGGCTGAACTCTCCTCCTCCCTCTCTTTGCCATGATCTTTCTTTTCCCCAAAGAAGGAATCTAGGGTTTGGTTGCTGTTCTTACTTTGCTTCTTATGCTTATTCTTACTCATGGTTGGTCAGTCTGTGATTTTTTTTTTAATCTCTGTGGGGCTCTGCTTCCAGAAGGGAAAGCTCTGTCCCAAATCGCTGGGGTCCTCCCGGCTGCTGTAGCTCTCAGGAAGGTGCTGGGTCCCTTTCCTACTTACTTATGGCTGACTGGATAATAAAGACTCCAGGACCAAGGCCCAAGACCACGATCTGGATCCAGGCCACTCAACGCGAAAGCACTTGGCCTCTGAATGATTGCTTAGTCTCTCTGCTGTCTGCAGGCCGCAGGTGCGGAAGCTGCAACGCTGAGGCGGGTGCAAAACCTCTGCCTTGTGCGTTCCAGCCCTGGAGGCCTTTCGGCCAGACCGCTTTTCTCCCCTGATTTAGCAATGCTCAATGACCTAGTTCTGAACGCTGCTCGCAGGTGCCGCTAATCCGAGGCTCCTTCGCTCCTCCCGTCCAGCTGCCCCCAGGGCTCAGCCAGGGCTTCAGGCCAGGCTGGTTTCGGTTCGCAGTGCTGATATGGTTCCTCATAGCCGAGCTGACTTTAGTGGAAAGTATATTTGTGTGCGTTTTGGAGTTCTAGGATTAGTTTAGAGTCATATTTTATGGGTATTTTGGAATGGCTATGTGAAAGCTGCGATATGTTGCTGCTCCTACACAGCCATCTTGGCTCCGCCCCCCCACAAACTGTCTTTCTTTTTTTGCATTTGTATCCCCAGCATTTAGACCAGTACCTAAAGCACAGCAGGCATTTAATAAGTGTTTACTGATTTATTGATCTAAGAAACAAAAACATAATACATGTAGATTTAGAGCTTTAAGGGGTATACCAGCTCCCTCATTACACAGATGAGGAAACTGAGGCCCAGAGAAGTTAAATGAGTTCCTCAAGAACATAAAAACAATAAGTGGAAGAATGTGGATTCAAATGCAAGTCTCTGACTCCAAATCCAGAACCTATTCCACAATACTAAGTTGCCTATCTAAAAACATTTGCATCTCCCTATCAGAGACTCAAATCCTGGTCTTCAATGTGACAGTCAGTAAATAAACATTTATTAAGTATCTGCTATGAGTCAGGTACTACGTGGAACGCTGAAGATAACAAAAAGACAAAACACAGTCTTTGCCCTGAAGAAGTTTAAAATCTAATGGGGAGACAACAAGCAAACAAATATGTTCAAACTAGCTACATAAAGAATAAATAGGAAATAGATAAGCAAGGGAAGGTTCTAGAATTAAGAAAGGTTGGGAAAGCTTCCTGTAGAATGGAATTTTAGCTGAGACTTAAAGGACAGGTGGGAATAACCACTATTTTATACTAAAAAGAAGTACACTGGAGAGAAAATCTTACATAGATATTCAGTATAACTATGACTATTCCATAATGATAATAAGAAAACAAGATCTGATAAGCTAAAATTCAATTTGCCGATAACTTTTTCTGGATGTGTGAGTATTTACATTTTTATGCGTACACACACACACACACACACACACACACATATACACACATTTATTTACAGAATGCTTCCTGCCTCTTGGCATTTAGGCTGGAGGACAACCATAAAATTACAGTTATATTTCTCAAGCCTGCCTAGGATAGAAACAAATTATGAAGTGCTATATGTTGCTTTGTAAATTAAAACCATTAAACTAAATTGATCATATGGTAGTTTAAGAAAATAATTCCTAATGCTCCTAAATTTTTTCTGGTCATGTGCTACCAAACAATATTTGAGATTCCCAGAACAGAATCTACAATAATTCAAAATTGTCTTTCCTCTAAGATGAGTGGCATCCAATCAGTCAACAAACATTTAAAGATTCAGCTGAATAAGAACAGAACCCAGGTCATATTTTGACTCTCAGTTCACTATAATGTCCCATGCTTTATTGCCTCAATAAGAATCATAAATCCCATTCAAATTCTGTTAAGATGTAGGGTTTTAGAAAAGCCCATGTAACTGTCTCAGGTAATATTTTTGTAATCAACATACCATCTCCTTTTGAATATCTAATCATAGCCCTCTATTTTTTCCAAGTCAGTAGGTATTTAATCTTCGTTTTATAGAAATATTTTAAAACCACAACAAAAGCGAGACAAGGAATTCCTTTAAACAAGGCAAACAGGGTTCTTCTATATGGCAGAAAGAGTAAAGGATTTGATTCCAGGAACCAAGATGGCGAAATAAGAAGTAAGTCGCTCTCACCCTCCCTTACTGACCTCTGAAAGCCCAGAAAATATCACTCTAGGAAAAACCCTGGAACAGCTGAGCCAGCAGAAAGACAGGGTAGAGCAGACTTTTAGACCAGGAAGCTTGGGGAATTAATGGCAAAGGCCCCTCTCGCTCTAGTAGAGGGGGAGTGGTATAGGATAGGAGGTGTTCCAGCAAGCCAGCACCAACACCAGGACCCCCCACTACCTCAGCAGAGGCATTCCTCAGCAGCCAAATCTCCTGGTGCTTCAATACAACTCCAGGAAGTACAATTCCAAGAGGCACACATCCAGGAGTCACAGCTCCAGCCTGGAAGACATCCTCCAGCAGCCAAACATTCGAGTGCAGGGCCCAGGTGAGCAGATGGCCCCTAAGGGCAAGACTCCCCACTTCCACCCTGACAGCTTCAGTGGTGCTGACCCCAGCTCAGCACCAGATAAGCTGCCAAATTCTTACAACCTCTGCTAGCACTTGAGGAGGCCCCAGCACACAAAGCCAGTGGCCAGGTCCCAGGCTCCTAGTACAAGAAGCTTGGGTCAGTGACCCCTGTGTTCCAGTAGGAGAGCTCAACTCTCAGAAAATAGGCAAACACCATGAGCAAAAAGCAGAAATGGACAATGATCATAGATTCTTATTATGGGGACAGGGCAGATCAAGGAACAAATTCAGAAGAGGACAACATTGTCAATATATCCACACTGGAAACCTCCAATGGGAATATGATCTGGTCTCAAACCCAAAAAGCTTTCTTGGAAGAATTCAAAAAGGATTTTAAAAGTCAAATAAGAGAGGTAGAAGAAAAATTGGGAAAAGAAATGAGAAATATGCAAAAGAGAATCAATAGCTTGGAAAAGGAAGGAAAAAAAATGACTGTAGAAAAAGCAGAATTGGCTGAATGGAAAAGGAGGTACAAAAATCTAAGAGAAGAAAACAATTTGTTAAAAATTAGAATTGGGCAAGTGAAAGCTATTAACTCTATGCAAAATTAAGAATCAATGAAACAGAAACAAAAGAGTGAAAAAAACAGAACATAAAATAACTTATTGGTACAACAACTGACCTGGAAAACAGATCCAGGAGACACAATTTAAAAATCACTGGTCTACCTGAAAACCATGATGAAAAAAGAGTCTGAAAGTATCTTTCAGACAATCATCAAGGAAAACTGCCCTGAGGTCCTAGGACGAGAAGGTAAAATAGTAATTGAAAAAATCCACCAATCACTTCCCAAAAGAAATTGAAAATTGAAAACACCAAGGGATATTGTAGCCAAATTCCAAAATTACCAGGTCAAAGAGAAAATACTTCAAGCAGTCAGAAAGAAACAATTTAAATATCATGAAACCACAGTCAGGATTATGCAGGACCTTATAGATTCTACATTAAAAGATTGGAGGGTGTGGAATATGATACTCTGTAGAGCAAAGGATCTTGGATTACAACCAAGTATCAACTACCCAGAGAAATAGTATCATCTTTCAAAGGTGGAGATAGATATCCAACAAAATAGGGGACTTCCAAACTTTCCTGATAAAAAGACCAGAGCTGAACAGAAAATTTGATTTTCAAATAGACGACTCCAAAGAAGCATAAAAAGGAAAGAAAAAAGAAAAAGCATGTTATTCAACAAGATTAAATTGTTTATATTCCTAAATGGGAAGATGATACTTGTAATTCTTGAGAACTACATCTCTACCAGAGCAGCTAAACAGAGTACACATGGACAGAGGATGTAGGTATAAGTTGATGTGATGATATAAAATTTAATTAAGTGGCAAAAAGGGATTGTTCTGGGAGAAGAGGAAAGGAGGAGGCAGACAAGGGTAAATTATATCACATGAAAAGGCACAAAAACCTAATTATCGTAGAGGGAAAGAAGAGAGGGAGAAGAGCATTATTTGAACCTTGGTCTCATCAGATTTGGCTCAAAGAGGGAATAACATAAGCAGGTATACAAATCTAACCCTATAGTAAGTAGGAGGGGAAAAGGGAAAGAAAAGGGACAGGGTGGATAGAAAGGAAGAAAGAGGGAATAAGGGTCAAAGGCAAGAAGAGGGAGGGGGCTGATAGAAGGGAGGGCAGACTGAGGGAGATGATGGTAGAAAGCAAAACTCTAGTGAGGAGGGAAAGGGAGAAAGGAGAGAGCAAAGTATAAATGGAAGGAGGGGGAGGATGGAAAGACAGATGGTAATCATAACTGTAAATGTGAATGGGATGAACTCTCCCATAAAACAGAAGCAGATAGCAGAGTGGATTAAGAACCACAATCCTACAACACGTTGTTTTTAAGAAATACATTTGAAGCAGAGTAGGCTGGAGGAGAACATGTTATGCTTCAGCAGAAGTAAAAAAAGCAGGGATAGCAATCCTGATCTCAGACAAGGTAAAAGCAAAAACAGACTAATTAAAATAGATAAGGAAACTACACCCTGCTAAAAGGTACCATAGACAATGAAATAATAATCATTACTAAACATATATGAACCATGTGCTGTAGCATCCAAATTCTTAAAGAAGTTAAGGGAGTTACAGGAAGAAATAGATAACAAAACTGTACTATTGGGGGACCTCAACCTCCCTCTCTCAGAACTAGATAAGTCTAACCACAAAATAAACAAGAAAGAAGTTGTGGAAATGAACAGAATTTTAGAAAAGTTAGATATGGTTGCAATTTGGAACTATGCCAAAAGGGCCATAAAACTGTGCATACCCCTCGACCCACTTGGTTTGTATGTCAAAGGGATCATAAAAATGGGAAAAGGATCCACGGGTACAAAAATATTTATAGCAGCTTTTTGTGGTGGTCAAGACTTGGAAATTGAGCGGATGACCATCAATTGGGGAATGGTTGTACAAGATGTGGTATATAAATGTAATGGAATACTATTGTACTATAAGAAATAATGAGAAGGCACATTTCAGAAAAACTGGAAAGACTTATATAAACTGACGCTAAGTGAAATGAGCAGTAGCAGTCACATTGTACAATGACTGATCTTGATAGACTGAACTTTTCTGAGCAAGCCAAGGTTCTAAAACAACTCCAAAAGACTCATGATGGAAAACGCTATCCACATCCAGAGAAAGAACTTCATAATCTGAATGCAGATGGAAACATACTATTTGTCCTCCTTTTCCTTTGTTGTTTTGTTTCTTCTTTCTCATGGTTCTTCCCAACAGTTCTAATTCTTTACATCATGACTAATGTGAAAATGTTTAATATGAATGTATAAGTAGAGCCTATATCAGATTGCACACCGTCTTGGAAAGGAGCAGGAAAGAAAGGGGGAGAAAATTCAAAACTCAAAATTTTAAGAAAGTGAGTGTTGAAAACGAAAAATAAATAAATTAATTATATATTAAAAACAAACAAGAAAAAAACAGTACAAGATTTGGAGTTAGAAGCTCTGGATTCAAATCCTGATTGCCACTTACTACCTTGTATGATCCTATTCAAGTTGTATAACTTCTCTAAACCTTCTAAATGAAGAGTTTAGACTGAGGGACTGTGAAAATCCCTGCTAGCTCTAAATTGTATTAAAATATAAATATATCAATTTTTATGTCTTCATTTTTAAATAATTAGATCTGAGATTATATTTCAAGCCAATCTTTCCTTAATGTGATAATGAAAATATACTTTACCTTTCAAGTTTTGGAGGCTGTTTCTTTGTCTGAATGGCTTTGAGAAATTCAGTAAAATAATCTGGTTTTACAATAGGACGACCACAAATCAGTGCACATATTGTCTAAAATGAGAGAAACAAATTTGTTTATTAGCTATCGTTAACAAAAAACTAAGAATGGTGGCTAATGAACATTAAGAATGCATCCCAAATTTGTATATATAACACAAAGATAATAGAAGGCTTATCTGAGGGAAAGATCTTCAATTTCACGTTCCCCAATGGCAACAGAAAATAGGCTGTTGCCAAGATAACCATATAGCTTACCTTCCTTCAATAAGGAGAGTAGCTAAAAGTCAGTAACAGGTCCTATTTCAGGAGGGAATTTTTTTCATTAGAATATTATTAATAAATAACATTTTAATTTACTATCTGTAAAGGCTTGAAGGTATCACATAGAACAGGGAGTCTAACTTGCATTTAAAATAATGCATATGGGACTTTCCTTATATAATTTTAGAAAGTATCAAATATGAAAATGGCTTAATCCTATAGCTCCTTTAGATTATTTAGGGGGAAGAAAGAGAAAGCCAACTCAACTGGAGTCAACAATCACTGCTGCTTATTTCCAATATTGACACCGTGCATAATTCCGTAGATGATATGCTCAATAGCCATCAAAGATACAGTGCAATGGAAAGAAAATTAGAAATGATGTTTGGAGACCTAGATTTAGCTCCCAGCTCTGCTATGCTACTTACCTGTGTGACCTTGGGCAAGTCAATTACTGTCTGAACTTTACTTTTTAAAATAAGGCGATTGTTCTGGGTAACCTCTAAAGATCCCTCCAGCTTGCTAAATCTATGATCCTGCCATTCTAAGATAAGAGTTCAGAGGCCTCGCAGTCTCACTGCCTTTCACAAAGCCTACAAACAATTCCTTCCCCAACCCATCCTCTCCCCCACCCCCCATGAAAAACCAGCCTTATCTGTCCCCAAATAAAGTTTCTAGAAGGTAAAGAATAAAAAGTAGCAATGATATAATTGGACAAGCATTAGATTTTTAAGACAAGATGCTTTAGAATATTGATCTTGCTCCTTCCTCCATTTCTGACCACAGGCAAGTCACTGTGCCTCTCTGTGCCTCAATTTCCTTATGTGTATACTCAAAGAATTGGATGATATTTTTAAATTCTATGATACTCAACCTAATGGCCAGCCATGACTCCAGGTGACTGATGAGGAAGAATGCTATTGGCGTCCTGACAGAGTTCTCTTATCCAAGAAATGGGGATAACAAAAGCACCTACCTCACAAGGCTGTTGTAGTAAGATACCCTATGTAATATGGTTTGCAGACCTCACAAAACTACATACATGTTAGCTATATTACTATGGACAAAACATCCAGAATAAGACACACATTTTTTGGACATGGTCATTGTGGAACTTTGTTCTCCTTGACTATCTGTTGCCTATTTATCACAAGGTTTTCCTTTCCTTTTTTTTTTTAGTGCGATGATGGTGGGAGAAAAAAAATGCTTAAAAACTGATAAGAAATGAAATTCAATTAAAAAATAATATTTCAATCTCACAAGCAGATTTAAGAAAGGGCCAGAGTTTAGCAAGAAATACAGAAACACAAGTAATCTTTTTTTACTAAGACATATGCTAATGGCTAGTGATTTTTAAAATAAAATTTCATCACAGTAATAGTGAAAAGAACACTCAACCTGGAATGAAAGGAACTAAGCTTGGGTCCCTGCTACACACATTATAAAACCTGGAACAAGTCACATATATCTTCTATGCGCCTTAATTCTTCGTCTATAAAACAAAAGTGCTGGCTGAAGCAACCTCAAAGTTCCCTTTCCAGCTCAAAAGGCTTTTGACAAAGGGAGCATTTAAACTGGATTTTAACCTCCTAAATCTTTCCCAAAATGTATTATTATTGAGGCTAGTTTATAATCCTATACAAATGAACACAAGTGAAAACCAATTTCAAATAGAAAGTTATTTAAATATAATGGTTGTAGAACTGCAAATTATTACTCATTTCACAGAAGAAAAGATAAAAGCTATAGTAAGTGTCATTCTCAGACACTTGTTTCTACCTAAAAACATAAGCATGTGGGTATCACCTGGCAAATATGAAGGTGAACTTTTCATCTCTGCTTTACTCAAGGCTTTTCTTCCTCTTTTGATGTCTCCTGTTTCTAAAATGGAGCATTTTATTTATACCATGTCCTAGTCAGGAATACTTGTATGTTCTTATAGGTCAATGTAATTTGAATTCTTCTTTACAATCCAGAGCTTGTTATAGTTTTCATTTTTAGAAAATAAAGATGATGCACTGAAACAGTTAATTTATTTTGACAAACTTTCCAACTCTGAAGTTATGTCAGAAAATTGCATGATGGTTTTGCACAGCAAAGAGAAATGTTATGCTTGGTAACTAGAAGTTTAAGCTTCACTGTATTTTTAACACCACAGTGTAGTCAACTTACTTTAATAGTAACTTTAACTGACACCATTACAAGATGAGTACATTCTTCTGTCCAGTTATTTACAATAAGTCCTCCAAGTTGTAAAACAGCTCGATTTAAAACAGTTTTTCCAGACACATCTAAACAAGAGGGACATGCAACCAATGGTTCATATTCCACTCTGTAGGGAACAAAAAGTTACACAAATTTTATCATGGGCTTAATAAGAATAAAGAAGTAGACCAGTTAGAAAATATGGTTACTTGTTTAGTAAAGACTAAACAAGATCAGTTTCTATTACACCACAAAACATTTCTCATTTCAGTCAGACATATTAGTTACAGTTCAAAGAGAGGTGAATTATTTTAAATTTCACCATGTATAAAAACAAGAAACATTATAATCAACAGGCTAAAGGATCCACTTATACTTTTACCCACTCCTGAGACTCAAGAACCTGGATCAATGTAATCAATGATCAACAATGATTCTAGAAGATCAATAAGGAAGCATGCTCCCTACTTCCTGACATAGAAGTGTTGAACTGAGGGTATAAAAGGAGATATTTGGGGGTGGGATTGTCATGACCAATGTGGGAATTTATTTTGTTTGACTGTGAATATTTGTTACATGAGTTCTGATTTTTCCAATGGGAAGGATGGAAGGAGAAGACAGAAGGGAGAGAAAATAGATTTTTGTTAATGGAAAAAAAACCCATTAAATTTAACAACAACAACAAAACATCAAAATATAAAACAATACAGGAAGTGACACTTCAGGACCTAAAAATGCATTGGTATCAATGTTGCATTATGTAGGAACCAAACAATTTCTCTTCTAATTTTTCATCTCTGAATGTACCACGCTACTTTTAAAATTTGAGAGCAGTGATCCCTGCTAATGGGCCTCACATGGGCATTTTGAAAAATTCTCATCTTCCTTTTTCTATTGGTGGAATACAAACATAATCCTTATGATTTGCTTGTCCTAGCTCTCTATTAGTACTGACTTTGAGGTAGAGATAGACTCAGAAGACCCTTCCAACTCTGAGATTCTATGACTGATTCATATTTAATTGTATAATTTTGTTTTGACAAACTGGGTACATGGTCCTAGAGGATTTGGGTATCAAAAACAAAATAAACAGCAACTCAGGTTTAAAAAAACAAAAACAAAATTTGGCTACAGGGAAAAAGTTTGTCCACTTAAACATCCATCTAAAAAGTACTTACTTAAATTTGCTTTCAAAGACTCCAAAGGTAACTCTGTCTCCTGTCTTTAAAGGTAGTGGAATCCCATTCTGCATTTTTTCTTCATTAATAAATGTACCATACTTAGAATTATCTTTTATTGTCAATATAGGGATTTCAGAAGCCTGATTCTGTAAATGAACACAGGTATGAATGTTTCTTACCACTGAGAAAACACATTTTAAAATATTACTATTTGTTTCATATGAAGTCATTAATACATGTCTGTAATGTCAATAGGGAAAACATATGAAATCAAAGATTAATTTACATGGAAATAGGATACCAAACGAAATCGGCTGAAAAATTTGAAGAGGAAGATGCTAAGGTGATAGCAACCTCATGATAAACTGGATTGTATAGTCACCATTATTACTTCCTGTTGGGAATTACTGACTTTATTCAGCAATTCACTTTTTCTTTGGAGCACTTTCATAATCCTCCCCCAGCCAACCATCATCCCTCAGACTACCTCCTCCCAGTGGGCTGTGTCTTGCTTTCCCTTAGTCAGAAGAATTTTCAGTATTCCTTGACTTTATACTTTCAGCTCTTAGTACATTGTAGTTCTAGTATGTTATCTTTTCCCCCTCTCCAAGTTTTTCTATACTTTCTATACCCACTATCCAAACCTCATCAATCACCATTTTCCCAAACACATTCCTTTTCCATGGAAGTAGTTCCAATTTGTCCATGTTCTGCCCCTTCCCCCTTCCCCCTCCCCCCTCCATTTAAGGGTTGGACTCTCCCTCCCTCCCGTGTTCCTGTGTTTATATTTTCCCATTACACTATGCTCTATTTTACACAACTCTAGGCTATCACTCCCAGTCTTCATTTAAGAAAGAGATTTATGTTTTTTTTTAAAGTACAAAGAAGCAAAAACAGCCCAAAGCTTGAATCTTAAGTATAATGCTGCAACTCTCCAGTGATTCAGCATTTTACTCCCTATGAAGGAAAGGTACACAAATACAAAGTGACTGATGCCATGATGGAACATTAAAAAAATTTTCAAACTGGTCTGACAGACACTAGGCTTTTGTAAAATTATAATAATTTCATCATAGGTACACATGTTGTCTATTTGTATAATTTCTGAAAGCTAAATGAAGATGTGGAGTAGAATATAAAACAAGTCAATAAATAAGTAACTCTTGACAAGGTAGAATTGTTCATTTCTACTATTATTAAAAAAGGAGACCATTTTATCTTAAAAAGAAGCCCCACAAAATCTTTTCTTTCAATTTCAAAACAATCTTTTGTTTTCACAAACGTATGGCTCAACTAACCTTACAACAGTGTACGGTAATAAAGGAAGAAGCATACCAGATTGGTTGTAGAATGCCTGACCGTCAACAAAGCATGATTTCTACTGATTGACTGATCATCTTCAATTAGAATTCCACAATTTTTTCTTCCAACAATGTAATCGACATTAAGCAAAAGTCGATAAGGGTCTCCTAAGGAAATAATAAAGCATAAAGATTTTTCCATATTAAGCAATAATTTTAAAGAAACATTTTTAATTTTGCTAGCTAAAAACTACTAAAATTCTTTACTCAAATCAAATTTGTGTTTTAAGGCATTGGGTTTTTATGGTCTGGACCTCTAAGGAGCTTCAAGTAAGACGAATCTGTATTAACGCAGAGCAGCAAATATTCTGCAAAAGCATTGTTTGGGTCACTGAGAGGTTAAGAAGTTAATGATCAAGTAAAAATTAAGCATTTCTTTATCAAATACTCAAATGAATCTGTGATCTTATCCATGTGGATGTTTCTTCCAATGACAACTCATGCACGCTTGACATCTGGTGACAATTTTACCTGTAAATTCGACTTCCTGACATGAAAAAGACATCATTGGAGTAGTAGGACCATCCAACTATCATCCTTTATCACTCCCTCAAATCAATTTCCTTGATCAATAAAAATAAATAATGTTTAAATAAAACACTCATTATACAAAAAATGCCAATCAATAAAACTTAAATGTAGGAAGAATTACACTAAAAAAATTTTTTTCCACTTCATTCCCTACAAGATTCTCTTAAACAGCTCTCTTAGTTGATCTAAAATGATTCAATTTATAAATCAGTTTCTCAAGTATGCTATAAAATATTCCTTCAAATGTTGGCAAATTTTAGCCACTGTCAACCAAGTATACAGTTAATACAGGTAATTTTTGAAATGAAAGTCTTTACTAAATTGACATTTGAGAGTTGTGAAAATGAGCATAAAAATGTGAATATTATTGACCAATATAAAGACTCAGCATGAAGAGAACTTATTCATTTTGTGTGACTTAGGAAAAAAACAAAAAAGCCCACAACTGCTTTTAGCTGATTAATCACAATCTGGTTGTGATTAACATTTTCCTGTAAATACAATAAAATTAATAATAATAAACATGTGTATAGTGCTTTAAGTTTTGCAAGGCATTCTCTTGTTGTTCAGTTGTTTTCCAGTCAAGTCAGACTTTTCATGTCCTCATTTGGGGTTTTCTTAGCAAAGATACTGGAGTAGTTAGTCATTTCCTTCTCTAGCTCATTTTATAGATAAGGAAACTGAGGTAAACAGGGTTAAGTTACTTGCCTAAGGTCACATCTAGTAAGTGTCTGATGTCAGATTTGAACTCAGGAAAATGAGTCTTCTCGACTCCAGACCCAGCAGTCTATCCACTGTGCCACCTAGCTGTACTAAAGCACTATGTATGTGCATGCATATGTATATATGCAGACATAATATACATGTACACATATACTGCATTTCATCCCTGCAACAACTCTGAGGTAGGTTTTACTATTATTGCCATTTTACAAAGGAGGAAATTGAGAATCAGAGACATTAAGTGACTTACTAGCCTAGAGTTACACAGCTAATAAGTGTCTGAAGGAAGACTAGAACTCAGGTGGTCCTTAGCGTTTTCATCTTCAAACAGTATCAGCACGATACTTTACGTTTTTAACTTTCCAAGGCACTTTTATATGTATTATTGAATTACAGGAAGTTTCCAATTATAAACACTTGATATTGCCAGGCACCAGGGAACCAGAAATCAGGAACCCTTAAGTTAGGGAACTACTATATAGTAGCCCTCAACATCCCTACTTCTCTTCTTTCTACTCTAACACAGACCTTTCCTGCCTTCCTATTTCCCAAGTAGGACTAGGACAATGTGGGAAAGAGGGAATCAATTCAAGAATATGCGTATATGAAAAGAGAATTCTGAGTTACTGTATCACTTAGAAGCATGACCAAAATGGTCTCCCTCCCAATTAAACCATTCTGCATATCAGATTAATACTCTTAAAACACTAATTTCCTTATTAGCCCAAACTCTTTAGCTTTGTATTAAAGGCTTGCCAGAACCTGGTACTTACCTACTGTTCCAATCTTCCTACTCATCCACTGAAACCCTATGTAGATTGTTCTTCATGATCATGAGCAAATAAACTCTTTTGCCAGAAGACCACAAGCTTCCACAGCCGTCTTACAAACTGCAAATGTTTCAAGTACCTTCCCAGTGAAAGTATGTAGCATGTACGTATCTTAAATTCAAGGATTAGCCTAGTTAGTTTGAAGAACCATTACCAGGATGGTCATAGAGTGATTTTTTTTTAGTCATAGAAACTCAAGAACACAATTTCATATTTGATACCACAGCTATTGTTTTTCTCAAGTGTCAAACTAAGGGGGTGGAACCAGGTTCTGAATACCCAATATGGGCCCTGGCTTACTAGATGGTGAGATGCAGATCACCTGAAATATTTAACAAATACTTTTGCTTGGTTTCTACTCGACAACCATCATGCCCCCCATACTAGGTACCTTCTGTCAGTCTTTTAAGCTTCGTTATGTGTACTGTCTTCCCTTGTTAGTCTGTAAACTCCTTGAAGAAAGACAGTCTTCTTTCTCTTATTTGTATCTCTAGTGCAATGCGTCATACATAGCAGGAGCTTAATAAATGCTTACTATTGGAGGCAAGTGGAGGGAATACGCATATCTAAAAAAGTCAAGGAACCTTCTTAAAAATTTTAAGTACTTATAATTAGCATTTCCTGCTATTCTTGCCATGGTGGGTGTGTAAGACATAGTGCTAAGCACTTGCATCTCATGCCTTTCTAAAACCCTATTCAGTCTTCAAGGTCCAAGTCAAGTCACATATCCTTCAACATGTCTTCAACGATAACTTCACCATCTTGATTACTGCCTAAACAGGAAAATACATACATTTCTTCTCATACAAAAAAACTAAGGGCCATGCCATCTGGCTACCATGGTGTCTCCCTTCCTTGGAACTGGAAGTTCTTGTACCGGAGTACTTAAGATTCAGGTTGAAGCTTTCCTTTATCAGCCCTCCTGTATTTCCTTAACCTTTTCTTTACATAAATTCAAATGCACAATAATAAAGACTTACTGTTGCCTTAAGTATTTGCTGGCATGTCTGATGCTTTTGTGCAATTTCATTGAAAGTGGGACAGGGAGATAAAGAGAATAAATAACACAAAGTCTCAGGCCTCATCGAGCTCCATTAAGTGATTCTCAAGACAATGTGGCCTACCAGATACAGGACTGACCTTCAAGCTTCTGTGAACATGGGCAATTAGAAAAGCATTATAGTATCTCTCTTGGGGAAATTTTCTACTTTATGGGGTGGGAGGTTCTCACAATAACTGAAATTACAGGAGCGGACCATAAATTAAAAGTTATTCTTATAAAAGTTGTTTAAACGAACATATGAAATATCCTGCAAGTTCGCAGTTGATGCAACAAATGACTGCTAACACTTGACAAGTAATAGTTTTCTTGTAGCTTATCCTCTGCTGCCATCTTGTGGTCAATTGTGAAAACTATTATATTATTGTGAGGCACAGAAGAACGCTTTTTCAGACGTTTTTGGTATCTGTTGGTATTCAGTATCAAGCCAGTATTTGATAAAAACAGCAAAAGAGTTGCAGCAAACAAGCTGCACCAGAAGGGCTAAAAAGACCAAAGGGCTAGTCAAGGAAATTTGTCTTTGGCATTGCTACCCTGAAATGAGAAAAACTAGTTACTGCAAAAAATGATGCAGCAAAGAGCAGTCAGTTGAACCAATCATTCAACCCTTTTGCTATTTCACTAACCAATATCTTTATTGAATTTAGTCCTGGAGTCAGGTTGAAGAACTGTGGACTAATTAAAATTTGGGATAGGGAATCAGAGGAACTGGATTCTAAATTCAAATCTAAACATTTGGGGTATGACCTTAACTCAAGTAAATTTACCCATAGCTTTTATTTTTCTCAAGTGTCAAACTAAGGGGTTGGGACTAGGTTCTGAATATCCAATATGGGCCCTGGCTTGCTAGATGGCAAGATGCAGATCACCTGAAATATTTAACAAAATTATTTTGTACTTTAACTAACAACCTAAAAGTTCTGGCTATAATATGGCCAAACTCTAGATGATTCTGCTTATCTAGTTTTATGAAAGTACATTATCTTTTGCTATATTGATGAGAACAAAGCTGTAATAAGAACTGGAGGCAGAATCAGAGATGTATCCTCACAACAACTTAGTTAAATGCAAATATTATCACTGATTTGACAGAAATGAATTAAAAATTAGCACTAGGACTAAAAATATGCAATGTTGTATGAATAAAGATTATTCTTTTTTTTATTTAGAGAATGGGAGTCACTTTGTTACTTCTCTTTTAAACAATCTTATTTATGAATGAAGATAGGCTGATGGAGAATAACAGATGGACAGTCATTTTCAAAATATGCATCCACAAAAGAACAGAAAGTCTTGACGAACAATCACAAGATGAAAAGGTAAGGATGTATTGTGATCTGCACCAGTGAAGGACCGACAGTAGTGAGGAGATCACAAATAATCCACCCCAATACCAGAATTAGGCTTGGACCTATTGGTGAGTGACCTTAATTACACTGCTGTTACAGAGCACAAAATAATGTGGCTCCTACTGAAAAAAAAAATCTAAGGCACCCTTGGAGAAGATAGGAAAGCAGACTGAGAGCTGGAAGGGACACAGGAATTTTAGGAGTAAGATGGGGAGGAGTTAGCAACTGGCCCTGAGTCACACTGCTTATAATGGGAGTGACACAGGAGTCGAACTTAAGTCTTCCTAAATCCCAAGTCTAGCTCTCCATTCAACGAACCGTAGAGCTGCCTAAGCAACCGAAAGATGATAAACTACATAGTTTCTTTCCCCTCTAAAACTCGTTCTACAAGACGGGCAGTACAGGAAGACCTATTCTCAGTTTTCCCATCTGTAAAATAGGGATACTAATAGAACCTACCTCCCAGGGTTGTTGTGAGGATCAGAGTATCCAACCTTTGGGAATTTTTTTTGTTTTGGTTTTTTTTGCGTTTTGTAAGGGGGAACATAGGGCAGTTGGGGTTAAGTGACTTGCCCAAGGTCACACGGCTAGTATGTATGAAGTGTCTGAGGCCGCATTTGAACTCAGACCTTCCTGACTCCAGGGCCGGTGTTCTATTCCTGCGTCCCCTAGCCGCCCCGAGTATCTAACATTTGTAAGGTGCTTTGCAAACCATAAAGCGCTATATAAAACCTAATTTATTACCGTTATTCTCGCCAGGAAAAAAATTGTCGCCGATAAAACTATATGCTCACTCACTTCTTGATCAGAGATTACTCAGACTGACCAAGCCTCACTCTCTCAAGGCTTTTCAGAAACCCTAACGGAGGTGGCAGTCCCGTCAACCCCGCCCCTTCTCACAGGGACAGGGCTTCCGGCCGCCTGACCAATAGGATAAGCGCACGGGGACAAGATCGGCAGAGAGCGACTGAGATTTCGGGGAGAAGAACTCTTCCGGTGTAACGCTGGGGAGTGATGTAGAGCCCTGCCTTGCAAGCCCTCTACCTCCGCAAGCGCCCCTCCACTCCCCCATCCACCCCAGCAACTCTTCTCCTGCCCTTTCCCTGCTCTCCCTTTGGCCACCGGGGGCAGGGATGTGGTGCGTGGGGACTCCAGCTTGGGCCTGTTCAGCCGCCGTGCCTCCGCCGTCCTTACCTCGGGCCGGGCCCGCGGCGGACATCAGCGTCCACATGAGCCCGGTCGAAGTCCGGACTCCGGAAGCTGTGTTCTCGCTGAGCCGCTTCGCGCGCGGGAACGGGGAGGACTACCAGTGCCTGACGTTGCTTCCTGGCGCCGACGTGCGCACTCCCGGCGCATTCTGGGCGTGCGCACTCCCGGCGCATTCTGGGCGTGCGCGCTCCCAGGACCTAGGCCCCCTACTGGTCCGGAGAGTGTTTGTGAACGTGGAGGGGGCCATGGAGAAAAAGAGAAGAAATGGAAGTAAGGGAAAGGAAGAGTTGGTGACTGCCCCGCCACCTGGTGGTTGGCTGAGGGAAAACAGCGTAGACTGCGAGACCGAATTTTTTTTTTGTCCAATATTCATATGCTTTAGAACTGGTAGGGACTTTAAAAGGCCATTTAATGCCCAAGCCCTCCTCAATTTGCCCTTTAGAATCTTGATGCTCAGAGAAGGAAAGTAACATTACAAAGATCACACAGAGTAATTAGGGATGGAATTCTACTCATATCGAGAAATCTATTACAGGCTACACTAAGTTGCCTCTCCCCTAACGAGCGACTTAGTACAGTGCCTGCCGCATAGTAGGCACTTAATAAATATGTATTGAATTGGAGTTCAATTTAATTCAGCAATTGAACTATATGCCTACTATACCTAAAGCTGTATGCTAAGTGCTAGCAAATACAAAGGTGGCCCTGTAAGAGCTTACATTTCATCTCAACATAAATTGTTTTACTTTTTCTTGTGGAGGGGAAAAAAATCAGAAACGTACCCCTAAGTAGGACAGAAGACGGAACTGATGTGTCAAAAAAAAAACTTTTACAAAAACGTTGAAGGGATGAGTACTATATATTTTCATTAATTTGTGATGTTTCTTAATCTGTAAAATTAGGGTATTAGAGTAGGTGGCTGTGAGGACACTTCTTCCTGGAGATCTGTGGTCCTCTAATGAATTTCTCCAAAAAAGAGTTTTAAAGTTGCTAGCTCTGTTTTTTAGATTGGGCTAAATCCTGGAGGAGTGATACGTGTAACCAACAAGAGTGCAAGATACTAAGCCAGAGGAGATGAAAATTGAAATTGTTGTTTCTATCTCTTAGCAACTCTGGAGCCCTGCTGCTCTGAAGCTAAAAAAAATGAAATAAAAAAAAAATGAAAGATCATACAATATGACCAGGTGGGATTTTATACCAGAAATCCAGGGCTGATTGAATAAGAAAACTAGGCATAACTGACCATATCAATAACAAAATAAGCAAAAATCATATGATTATATCAATAGATGCAGAAAAAGCTGACAGAATATAACACCCATTCCTATTAAAAACGCTAGAAAGTATAGGAATAAATGGAACCTTTCTTAAAATTATAACCAAGAGCAAACATTAATAGGGATAAACTTATAAAATCAGATCCTAATAATATCAGAAGTGAAGCAAGGATGTCCAATATTATTCAGTATTGTACTAGAAACACTAGGTATAGCAATAGGATAAGAAAAAGAAATTAAAGAAAAAAGTAGATAATGAGGAAACAAAACTATCACTCTTTGCAGATATGATGGCATATTTAGAGATTTCCTAGTTTTTCAGCTCTGCTCTCCTCATGTTTCATTTTCCCCCTTAGAATATAGATTCTTTGAGAGTAGATACCATCTTGTTTTGTTCATCCTCAATGCTTAGCACGGGACTTGGCACATGGTAAATGTTTAATGAATACCTATTTTCCCCTCCCAATGCCTTTCTATCCACAGATACTATTATACTCAACTGTTTCTAGTAAAATGAATTTTGCCTCAATTATGAAGAGGCCAGAGATTAAGTAAAGTTACATAGATAGCCCAGCCTCTGCAAGAATGTTAGGAATTTTTTTTTAATGTTTTTCTTTTTTTTAATCAATTAATTTATTTTTACTTTTCATCATTCACTTCCACAAGATTTTGAGTTCCAAATTTTCTCCTCATCTGTCTCCTCCCCCCACCCCAAGACAGTGCATTCTGATTATCTGTTTCTCCAATATGCCCTCCTTTCTATCACCACTTACCCTCCTTCTCTTATCCCCTTCCCTTCTATTTTCCTATAGGGCAAGATTTCTATATAGATTTCTATACACCACTGCCTATATATCTTATTCCCCAGTTGTATATCAAAACATTGTTGAACATTCATTCTTAAAACTATAAGTTCCACATTCTCTCCTTTCCTCCCTCCCCAACCACCCTCATTGAGGAGGCAAGCAATTCAATATAGGTTATACATGTGTAGTCATGCAGAACATTTCCATAACAGTCATCTTGTGAAAGACTATATTTCCCTCCATCCTTTCCCACCCACCATTTATTTCTCTCCTTTGACCATGTCCCTCCTCAAAAGTGCTTGCTTCTAATTACCCCTCCTCCCATTTGCCCTCCCTTCTATCATTGCACCATCCACTTATTGCCTACTCCCCTATTTTCCAGTAGGGTAAGATAGATTTCTATACCCAATTGAGCGTGTATGCTATACCCTCCTTAAGCCAAATCTGATGAGAGTAAGGTTCATTCATACCCTTTTACCATCCCCCCTTTCCCCTCTACTATAAAAGCTTTTTCTTGCCTCTTTTGTGTGAGATAATTTACTCCATTCTCCCTCTCCCTTTCTCCTTCTCCCAGTAAATTCCTCTTTCACCCCTTATATATATATTCCTTTCAACTACCCTAATACTGAGAAAGGTCTCATGAGTTACAGATATCATCTTCCCATGTAGGAATATAAACATTTCAACTTTGGTAAGACACTTACGATTTCTCTTTCCTGTTTACCTTTTCATGCTTCTCTTTGAGTCTTGTATTTGAAAGTCAAATTTTCTATTCAGCTCTGATCTTTTCATCAAGAATTCTTGAAAGCCATCTATTTCATCCAGTGTCAATTTTTTCCCCTAAAGGATTGTACTCAGTTTTGCTGGGTAGGTGATTCTTGGTTTTAATTTTAACTCCTTTCCCCTCCAGAATATATTCCACGCCTTCTGATCCCTTGAAGCAGAAGCTGCTAAATCTTGTGTTATCCTGATTGTATTTCCGCAATACTTGAACTGTTTCTTTCTGTCTCTGTCTACTTCCAGTATTTTCTCCTTGACCTAAGAACTCTGGAATTTGGCTACAATATTCCTAGGAGTGTTCCTTTTGGTATCTCTTTCAGGAGGTGATCAGTGGATTCTCTGAATTTCTATTTTCCCCTTTGGTTCTAGAATATCAGGGCAGTTTTCCTTGATCATTTCTTGAAAGATAATATGTAAGCTCTTTTTTTTTCAATATGGCTTTCAGGTAGTCCAATAATTTTTAAATGCTCTCTCCTGGATCTGTTTTCCAAGTCAGTTGTTTTTCCAATGAGATATTTTACATTGTCTTCTATTTTTTCATTCTTTTAGTTTTGTTTTATGTTTTTTGATTTCTCAAAGTCATTAGCTTCCATTTGCTTCATCCTAATTTTTAAGGAATGATTTTCTTCAGTGAGCTTCTGGACCTCCCCCCTTTTCCATTTGGCCAATTCTTCTATTTTAAGGCATTCTTCTCCTCATTGGCTTTTTGGACCTCTTTTGCCATTTGGGTTAGTCTATTTTTTAAGGAATTTTTTTTCTTCACTATTTTTAGGGGTCTCCCTTAGCAAACTGTTGACTTGCTTTTCATAATTTTCTTGTCTCACTTTCATTTCTCTTCCCAGTTTTTCTTCTACTTGTCTTACTTTATTTTAAAAATCCTTTTTGAGCTCTTCCATGGCCTGTGACCAATTAATATTTTTCTTGGAGGCCTTGGATGTAGGAGTTTTGACTTTGTTGTCTTCCTTTGGTTGTGTGTTTTGATCTTCCTTGTCACCAAAGTAAGACTCTATAGTCTCATTTTTTCACACTGTTTGCTCATTTCCCCAGCCAATTACTTGACTTTTTAGATCATTGTTAAGGTAGGACTCTGCTTTCAGTGTGGAGGGTGTACTGTCCCAAGCTTCAGGGGTTTTGTGTAGTTGTTTTCAGAGATATTTCTAGGGACCTGTAAATTTTCAGTTCTTCCAAGGTTTCATGATCAAAGGAGAGACATTTACTCCTCTCCTGGTCTGTGCTCTGATCCGTGAGTGACCACAAACACTCTTTTCCTGCCTGGGAACTGTGAGGAAGATTCCTTCTCCACCCAAGCCACAAGCTCTACCATGCTAGCACTCCTCCTCACCACAGGACCAAGTCCTAGGACTAAGACCCAGATCCAGGTATGGGCAAAGCAAGAGAATCCTGCCTCAGTGCCAGCAAAGAGATCCTTGCAGTCCCCTTCTAATCAAGCGCTGCATCCATTCACTGGCTGTGGGCTGAGAGCTCCAGAAGCAGCCACTGCCACTGCTGTACCAGGGCTGCACCAGGGTTGGGCCTAGAACCATGCTCCTTTCTCAGCCAGGATTGACAGACCTTTCCTACTGACCTTTTAAGTTGTCTTTGGTGTTTGTGGGATAAGAAGTCTGGAAACTGCCACAGCTACCAGTGATTCAGTCCCCTGAGGCCTGCTTCAGGTTTGCTGGGGGACCCAGTCTGTGCCTGTGCAGCCATTGTTGCTCAGACCAGTGCAACAGGCCTTTTCCGTCAGCTTTCCAGGTGGTCTTGGTCTGGAAATTTGTTTCACTCTGTCATTTTGTGGGTTCTGTTGCTCTAGAATTTGTTTAGAATTATTTTTTATAAGTATTTAGAGGGGTTTGGGGAAGAGTCAAGCAAGTCCCTGCTTCTACCCTGCCATCTTGGCTCTGCCCCCTGGAATTTCTTAACTGGGGGTACGCTTCAATTGTGACTGAATTCCTACTGCTTGTCCCCTCTCATCTGTGCTTCCCTGTCTCTGCCCTTGGCAACCTTGCCTCAGCTAGTGCTTCCCCTGTCCCTCGGGCTTTTCAGTTCCATTTATATGTTATCCTTCTCTATTAGAATATAAATTCCATTAAGGCAGAGATTATCTTTTTGCTTGTATTTGTATTCCTAGTGCTTAACACAGTACCTGTTACTCAGCAAGTACTTAAATGTTTGTTGCCTTCTACCTTGTTTAAAAAAAAACTCTCTAAAATCAGAGTAGGGAACCACCTAGAGTTTAGGAGCCATTCTCTTGCCCCCAAGGTGTAAAATGAGATAATTATAGTCAGATAATTTTAGTTAATTAACACTTTTAAATTACCTATTATGTGTCTGGTACTATGCTGCACTGGAAATACAATCACAAAAAAGACCCCTTGTCCTAAGGAGCTTACAATCTAGGAAGAAAACACACAAAAGGAAGCTAGAAAGAAGGGTAGGAGAGGGTAGGCAATGGGAATGTTTTTGTTTTTCCTGTTCAAGTATAAATGAATGCAACAAGGTGGGAAATGAAGAGATAGCTGGCCTTCTGGCCCTAGTTAAATGGAAGATATAGGTAGATCTTGGCACTCCCATCCTCCAGTCAGAGGGGCAGAGTATACTGATGAGGTTGTGAGTCTTGCAGAATGATAAGGTTTTTGGTGAAGTAACAAAATAATACACCTAAACATACCTCCTATTTATGCAATGTCTCATTAGCAGAAGTTATTTGTCGCTAGCCTAGATCATTTATGTTGTTTTAATTTTTTTCAAATGAAGATCCATCTTCTCTCTCATCAATGTCTTCCTCTTGCCTCCTGCAATTGAGAAAACAAGAAAAGCAAAACCCCTGTTACAAACATGTATAGTAAAACAAAACAAATTCTTGTATAGTCCATGTCCAAAAAAAATATATCTTTTTAATGCATATCTTTCTTAATAGTGAGGTTTTTTTTTTCTGCTACCATATATTTCTCTACTTTGCTGGTATAGCCAGTCAGAATAAAGCAAACATTTCTGTTTATTTTTGTTACTCTTCTGTATAAAAGAAACCTAGAAAAACTAGATTTTAGTTGATGTTCAGAGCTATTATCTCTTTCTGTGCAACTTGACCAGCTACTGTTTCAGTTTTTCTCTCAGGTACCACAATACTGTCTTTTGGACAACTTTCTGACCTATATCGATTTCTAATACTAATAAATAAAGTTCACATATAATGCCCTGAGAAATTTGGTGGCTGAGATAGATATCATAAGCCTGAGCAAAGAACAAAAATCACAATGACTGATATCTTGATGGTAATTTAAAGTTTGCAAAGAGCTTTACACAGATTATTTCATTTAAGCCTTAACCACCCTTTTGGGGTAAGGGTCACAGGTAATATTATCCCCAATTCACTTTCCATAAAACTACCAAAGTGATGATTCCAAAGCATAGTTTTGACCATATCTCTTTCCTAATCAAGATGTTCCCATTTAGTGTCTAAGAGAAAATGAAAATTCCCATTTGACTCTTTTGTTTGTTTGTTTTTTTTGCCTTTTGGAGGGGGGGAAGACAGGGCAGTTGGGATTAAATGATTTGCCCAAGGTCACAGGGCTAGTAAGCGTTAAGTGTCTGAAGGGCTGGATTTCAATTTAGGTCTTCCTGAGGGCAGGGCAGGTGCTGTATTCACTGGGCCACCTAGCTGCCCCACCATTTGACTTTTAAATCCCTTGACAACTTGGTTCAAGTTTATTTTTCCTGGATTACTAGATATTACTGTCCTTCCCACACGAACATTCCAGCCAAACTGACCTAATTTGCTGTTTGCTTTAGAAGACAAGCTATCTCCTGCTTCTACATCTTTTCACAGGATGTTCACTCTCCCCTGTCCACCCACCCCCTTCCCTACCCTCCATGCCTGGAAAGTACTCAATCCTCATTTTTTCTTCATGGAGTCTTTGGCTTTCTTTAATTCTCACTTGGCATCTTCTACAGAAAAGCTATCCTCAGTTAATACTCTTCCACCAGAAATTACTTGTACCTATTTTGTATCTAATGTCCTGTGTGTATATTGTTTTCCCCCAATAAATGTAAGATCTTTGATGGGCAGGGTTTTTTTGGGGGACAGGGAGAGTTGTCTTTGTATCCCCAGAATCCAACATGATGTTCGTGTTGAATGCTTGTTGAATGAATAGTTGATTAAATGAATGAATGAATATCAGAGTGTAAATGTGAATCCAAATCTTCCTGATTAAGGAGACAAAAGAGGAGTGGACAGCATTAGAGAATATATTATCTTTGGGTATTATTGACTTCAAGTCCACTAAGTCACAGAGAGTTAATGCTATCTCCTCACCTTCACCTTCTGGATTCCTTGGCTTTCCATAAAATTCAGCTGAAATCTCACTTACTTCAACAGGTCTTTCACAATTGCCCTTCATGTTAGGGTCTTATGACATTAGCTCTATATATTTCTTGTATAGATATAGTTGAAAGACACTTGAAGAGATTCAATTGGATAATTCTCAATTAGGAAACCTTTGTTTAACATTCACTGTGTGCAAGACCCAGGTGATACAAAGACAAAAAAAGTCCTCCTTGCCTGTTTCCCTTCCCCTCACCCCCATTCTGTCAAGAGATATGGTAGTGAAGAGGTATAGAGGGAGGAGTCCCATCTGGGTCACCAAAATGAAGAGGTAGGGAAAAGGTGGATATAGAAAGGATCTCATATGAATCCCTAGAGGGTTCTTGTCTGGAAAGAATTTCGCAGGACTCAAGCTATCTTTTGGCAGAATTACAAAAGTTTATCGTTATGCTGACTTTGCAGTGGGCAGGAGCAAGGGGTAGGGGGACCTGCAAGCTTACAGGGACCTAAGGCAGAGTTATAAAGTTTAATGTTACACTATGTAGTGGGCAGGAGAAGGTTAAGGATAGCCTGCAAAGTGTAGGGGATAGAGATACAGTTTTTAAAGCCATAAAACTGTCAGTCAAAGGTTAATTATGCTAACTAGGTGGGCAAGGGTAGAGTTAGGGAGGAGTTTGGGAGGAGTTTAGGAGTGATCAGCGCTTAAAGAGACATGCACTTTTTATATCAATTGCACAGGCATATTGCCCATAATTCACTGGGACATCCCCCTAGGGGGGCTACGAGGAGGTGTGGTTTTTGCCTTGTGACATCACTAGGTTACTCTTGGTCAAGGGTGAATGAGATATGTACTCATCTTTGACAATATGGCTGTTGGGAGGATAGGTTTGATTGTTTCAGAAGATACCAAGTCTGGAAGCTAGACTGGTTAGGGATTCAGGAGGTACCATATTGGGAGGGAGTTTTCTCTTCTGATAATGTTGTTCAAGGATCTCGGGTGCAGCTGGCCACTTAGAACAAAGGAGCTATGTATTTCTCTAAAAAATACTTGGGTGATGTATTCATGGGTACTGTATCTAGGCAGACTGCTAGCTCAGGGAAAAGACTTTTAGGCTGGGGGCAGGGAAAAGGCAGAGTTAATGCCTTTATGGCTGGGGGAAAGTGTGACTTTTACAACTTAATTACACAGGCTTATTACAAAGTGAGGTTACATACATAGGTACCTGAACACAAGTGAGATTTTTACAAACTGAGGTTACAGACAAAAGCATCCCAGACCCCATCAGTAGCAAGCTGATATAGAAAGGAGTATTGTTTTTTACATCATCAGAATTTCTTTCAGTAACTCTCTCCTGCTCCTTTCTAGAGCATCATCTCATATAATTTATTTTAAAGAAAAGGAGGGTAAAAAAACCCACAGCTCTTTGGGTTTGTCAAACATAAATTACCGAAGTCATTTATTACTGTGTATTGTGGACCTAATCCATTTCACTGATCTGATCCACCAGTCTGTTTCTTGGCAATACCAGATTGTTTTCATGTTTACTGCTTAGTAATATAGTTTGACATCTGGAAATTATATTCTGGCTTCTTCCCTCCAGCCTTTTTTCCCCATTGATTCCTTTGATGTTCTTGACCTTTGTTCTCCTAGATTATTTTTGTTATTTGTTCTAGCTCTATAAAATAATGCTTTTTTTGGAAAGTCACTTTCCTTCACTAGGCATCAAGATTTTCATCTGTAAATTAAGGAGGGTTTGGGTATTAAATGGCCTTTTAAAGTCCCATCTAGTTCTAAATCCTATGAAGTAATACTGGAAAAAAAAATCAGTCTTGAAGTCTAGGCTAACTAACAAGGAAGGGCAAAGGAGAGTGAATATGGGGGAAATACCTGCACAAGTGCAAAGTGAGTTCAGCTGGGAGTGAAGGAAGGATGGCTAGCTATCCTCACAACATAGCCATTCTGGCCAGTCAGGAGAGGAGGCCCCGGCAGGGAGTCATGACATTTTCTTGGGACTTCTTTCAATTTGGGTCTTTTGTTCTGAGATGCCTTAGAACCAAAGACTCCTCGATATCACCCATCTCTGTCATAGTTCAATTCTTTTCCCTTTTTTTCCTTAGATATTGCTGGAATGCCAAAAGTTATTTTTGACCCAGCAATACCACTACTTATATCCACCTCCTGGAGCATCCCTTTTGTGAAGTTGCCCAGTTCAGTAGGCACTCATTCCCTTCCCTTTCCTTTTTCTAATTTTCTGGACATGTTTCTTCAGGTACACATGGTTATAAATATTGGGTTTACTTGGCAAGCTAGAGCAGTGTGGTAATTACTTAAAAACCAAGATGGAGTTATTTAGCCTTTAAGTTAAACTCCATTTCAGTACATAAAACTGCTAAACAATAAATTAAAACTATATCACTTCTGGACCTAAATCATGACCTCTAAGCCTTTTAAAACTCCAAATCTTTGGTCCTAATTGTACTAGTTCTAGAACCATACTATGATTCTTAGAATCTTTTCATCACCATCTCTAGTTTGCTAATCATCATTATACATTTTTTAGTATTTCAAAATATTTATTTAATATGTATTAACTCAAGACAGTTGAGTTCCTTATGAGTCTACCTACTATGTTTTGTACATACTAGACTGTGTACCTGAAGAAACTATGCCCTAGAACCTGCTGATTAAGCACTAATTATGCCAGGATCACTACCTTCAGAAATATTGGGGAAGTAGGAGTAAATAACTTCCACTAAAGTTGTCATCCATGCCTACTGTGTGGAAAGCAATCCTGGGTACTGAGGTCATGGCAGCCCCTCACAAAATCTGGAAGGTCCTTATAACCAAATTAGAAAGGTTTAGAAAACAGGCTGAGTAATAACCTAAACTTGGGTCTGCCATCTAAGGGCAAAACTGAGGAAAGGTAGCCTCAACTGGTGGAGAGAAAGACTAGCCTGAAACTAGGAAGGACCACCTGAGGTCCCACCTCTGACCCATCCTAGCTCTCTAGTCTCAGACAAGTTGTTGTGCAGAGAATAACAGCGAGCCGAGACGTGGGTTCAAGATAAATTTAGATGTGGATTTATTGATCAAGCACACAACTGCCAGAGTTCTCACTCAAATTGGCAGTGATTTCTGGAAATACAGATCTTGGTTATAAAGGCTAAAACCACAAAATTATAATAGGGAAGGGAGCTAGCAGAAGCTATGAGGTACAGAAGCAAAGAACAGCCATTGGTTAAATCTATATGACTCAAGGGAGTATGGTGCAAGAGTACAGGGTGCAACCGAGGAGGGCACAGGGTGGTGGGGCATGGGATGAGGGGGACTGGAATTTCCCAGAACAGGCCAGGTCATGTTCCGGGCAAAGGGGGTGGGAGCCTAGCTTGGTCAGTGGGGCAGGTAAGGATGGCACCAGTAAGATCCTTGCACCATAATGGACCTGGCACAGTGTAATGATTCAGGGAGAAAATATGAAATGCTGATTACGGGAGACAGAGTCAGGGAACACCTTGAGCAATAGGCCCAGACATGCCTTAAGCTGTTTCAAGCTAAAATATAAAACAGGGACAAAGTCAGAAATACAAGAGGGGCCTAATGGTGGGCCACAAGTCAGGTGGAGGGTAGTGACCTGGGATTTGGGTTTGGGTACAACAAAGTCACTTAACCTCTCAATGTTTCAGACAATTCCCTAACATTTTGAAGTCCCAGCAAAGCTGAAAACCTGTGATGGTAACAGTGGAATCCTAGACCTAGTTTTTATTTCCTCTCGGATGCATCATTTTGATGTTAGTGCTGCATTTACTTATGGTTTTATTTATGTTTATGTTTACCTCATTGGGAGCCAAGTAGCTTGGATGGTCAAAGAAAAAGTGGTAGTCAAATAGGAACGTTAAATGCCTGCATTGTGTTAAGTGCTGGGGATATAGAAAGTGGAAAGACAGGTCCTGCCCTCAAGGAGCTCAGGCACTCCAATGGAGGAAACAAGTAAATGTACAAAATATACAGAACAAATAGGAAATAATTAAGAGAAGGAAGGCACTAGAATTAAGAAGGTTGGGAACGGCTTCCTATAGAAGATGTGATTTTAGCTGGGACTTAAAAGAAAGCCAGAGAAAGCAGTAGGCAGATGAGGAGGCAGAGTATTCCAGCCATAGGAGACAGCCAGAGAAAATGCCAAAAGCAGGGGTGGCTAGGTGGCACACTTGAATAGAGCACCTGCCCTGGAGTCAGGAGGACCTGAGTTCAAATCCAGACTCAGACACTTAACACAAAAAACTAGCCATGTGACCTTGGGCAAGTCACTTATCCCCAGTTGCCCTACGTTCCCCCCTCAAAAAAAAAAAAAAAAGGAAAATGCCTAGCGCAGAGATGGAGTATCTCCTTCCAGGAACAGCCAGGAGACCAATGGTCATTGGAATGCTTGGTGGGGAGTAAGGTGTGAGAAGACTGGAAAAGTAGAGGAGTTATGAAGAATTTTGTATGACAGAGGATTTTGGTTTTGATCCTGGAGGCAACTGGGAGCTACCGAAGTCATTACTTGTGATTTAGTTCTTAAAAGCAAGAGCAAAACCAGAATTAAGAGCAGCAAAGCCTGAATTCCATGTAAAACAGCCATTCATTTCAATGGCAGTGCCCTGGGTGTCCTATGAAAAGCCAAGAAATGCTACTCGAATCGTGAGCTTCCTACGAAGGATGGCTTTTCTGACCTCTCCAGTTATTCGAATGTTCTCCCTCCCGAGTCTTGTGGACGTGTTTGCATCCCGCCCCTCATGGAACCTCCTTAATAACAGACAGCATTTATTTTGTGTCCTTCTTAAGTATTTATTAAATTGAAAGACTATAGGAGACCTGGTAGTTTTCTTCAATGCTGATACCTTGTTAATATAGTGGGACGCAGGGGGTAAAGTTCTGGGTCAGGACTCAGAGCAAGTCACTTCATCTCCAGGGGACTTACCTTCCTTTTATCTTAAAGGTTTAACCGACTAGTTGAAGTCAGGTCTATTCCAGTACTACATCTGTAACACTTTACTTTATTGGCAATGTGTACTAACATTGCTTTTGAGATACACCAGAAGAAAAAAGCAACTCAGAAATGAGCACGATCTGTTCTTCATTAGCTATGAGCATCACACAAGCAAGTTCCATATAGCTCAACTTTTGCATTAGACAAAACCCCCATCTCAGGAGAGAGAGATACGGACAGAAACGTGCTCCCAACGCCTCCTTTTCCTCAGGGGTACGACCGTAAAAAGGCAAAACTATTTGGAAAGTTAGGGAGCAAATAAAGCACTGGGAAGAAACGGGTTAATAGGGTCTAAAGCTTCGGCTGGAGACCGTTTCTGAGGAACTAGGGCAAAGTTGAACTGGCTCAAGGCAAAGTAACTCAGGCCGGGCCACGCCTCCGCCTCCGCCTCCGCCTCTCCCCTTTTAACCCGCTCCGGGTCTCCACTACCCTCAGCCCACGGCTACTTCACCTCGCATTCTAGTGGTCAGGTTCGGTAACGAAAAGCAATGGAGTTGCGGATCGGCCGTTTTTGGGCGCCTTGGGCCCTGAAGGCTTTCGGCTTCCCTCCTCAGCGGGTAAGGCTGGCCTCCTTCGCCCCGGCTGGGGCGGGCAGCGGGAGGACAGGGCCGGGCTGGCGTCAGCTCGGTTCCGCTACAGCTGCGAGAGAGTCCTGAGGGGCACAAAGGGCACGAGGGCCTAGGAGGAGCGGGGGCTACGAGGCAGGGCTGGCGAGCTCTGCGGGGGGGCTGGGGGTGCTGGGCGACGGAGAATGCGGCCATGGTCGTGATCTTGAACTTGAACCTCCTTGCCTTTCCTCCCGATTCCTACCGTGCTTGCTGCCTGTCTTAGCTGTAAAAGGAGAGTCCCTTGTTCAACCTTGTATGCCTCCTGCTCAGTTGGGGGCTTTGGTGCACCCATTTGAAATTATTTCAGTTTAAAGCCCCGGAAGTTCCAGCCCCTCCCGCGCTGGTGGAGTGAGTGAAAGTGCCATTCCCTCATTCTCCCTAGCTCTCGGCTCCAATACCCTTCACCCCATTCTGCACCTGCGGCCCACCTCGCCCAGAACTCCGAAAAACCTGAAGCTAACGGAAAAACCCGGCGTGGTGAAGGCGAGAACAAACTCACTCTGGCCTCTCCTGTGCCTTTGGGGAATTTGGCCTCTGTCCTAAGTGTGAATTAAAAAATAAGTATTTATTACGCGCTCACTGCAGGCGAAGCACTTAGTAGCATAATAAATAATTCACTTATGTTGGCGATTGGCGATTTAAGTTTACAAAGTACTTCCATCAAAACAAAACAAAAATCTCTGTGAGGTAAGTTGTATAATTCTCAGATGAAACTGTCACTTCCCCGTAGTCACATCTTCCAGAGAGTGAGTGTGAGTGAATGAGTGAATAATAGCTCTCTTTTTCCAAAGACCTGTTATTTGTTCCCTAGGAAAAGTAAGGTTGTGACCGGAGGCGTTAAAGGAGTAGCTGGTATCTTAGTCTTCCTGACTCCTGGTCAGACAGGTTCTACTATGAACTTCCCTATTAGAATGTAAGCTCTGTGTAACCTCAGGGCCCTCCCCCAGCCAGAGGGAGAATGATTTTTTCTTTTCTTTTCTTTTTTTTTTAAATTACAGGAAAACTTTATTCATTCAGGCAAGTACGGTATTTACAAGGATAGACAGGCAGAGGGCTACGCATGGCCTGAGCCCCAGCCTGCCCAGGTCTCTTATGTACAATAGCTTCAGTTCAGCCTTCCCCTAGACACCTACATTTACTTCAGGTTGATTCCGGTCTCTTCTGAAATTCAGTGCAAGCAGGAGAACAAATTCATCTGCCCCACCACAACTTAAACAGCAATTGTGGTGTATAAAGAAGGGACCTCCACTTTCTCCCAGGGGCCTTTAGGGAGGGAAAAGGCCAGGAGCAGGAGTGGAAAGAGGCAGGGTAGGGGTAGTGACAACTACCTTATGGTCACAAAGAGGAAGCAGAGACACTGGAGTGTGCGGAAAGGGCAGAGGCTGGTCCCCAAACGGTCTGACAGAACTTGGCCTCTAAGTCCTCTTGGGGCACAGGATGGCTTAAGCCCAAGTGGAAAATGTCCATAAAATGGAAGCATCTCAGGCTGTCTTGCTTGCATGCTTTTATTTGTATACACAGCACTTGGCATGATGCCTGGCCCATAGTAAGTGCTTGTAAATGCTCTGTCTCAGTCTTTTTTCCCACCCACTCTTCTCCCCTCCCCATTGCTGTTTGAAGAGTTTGGAATTTTCTAGAGGGGTTTTCTTTTTTGAACAAGATTTATTCCTGTATATAGAATGTGTTTATTATTGTTTCCTCACTATAAAGACAAAGCTTTGGGGATACAAAGAAGTGAGATGATTTGTTTATTAGTTCACAGGTAAAGGACAAAATTATTGTCAGTATAGTAGAAAAGTAGTGAAACTGACACACCTACCAACTCTTTGACCATAGACAAGTCATCTTAATCTCTTTTAGCCTCAGTTCCACAGTCTGCTTCATGGGCACCCTCATTTTTATAGGCTAGTAGTTACAGAATTGGAAGGGACCTAAGAGACTGTCTTGTCAAACTTGTTCATTTTGCTTATGAGAGACTGAGGCCCAGGGAGGTTGAATGAATTGATCATACCAGTAGTAAGCATCAGAGGTGAGTAAATAAACCTAGGTCCTCTGGTTCGAGAACCAGTGTTCTTTTCACTGTATTAATAATTTATATCTATGATTAATATAATTATATTTTACGTTATATAATATATAATTAATAATACCCTAATAATAATTTTAAAAGTGCTTTATACATGCTTTCTCATTTTAGCCTCACAACAACACTTAGAGGTAGTTGCTGTTATCCCAAGTTTATAGAATATGAAACTGAGTCTGATAAAAAGAGGCCAATAATGACTTTCCTAAATTCACAAAGCTAGAGGCATGATACAAACCAAAGGCTAAGGTTGTCCAGGCTCCAAGAACAGTGCTCTCTGACTACATTAAGTCACTATGGTGGTGGGAGGTACAATGTCTGAGGGGGTTAGTTTTTCAAACTAGCATGGAAACTGAAAAATCCTTGTCTGGTTAAAAATTACCTCCTTTCTACAGTACTTTATCAAGGTGAATCAGGATGGAGGGCAGATTTATGTTTCCCATACTTGGCTTCTTCAGGTACCTGAGGTTGTTGTTTAGAATGGGGGGTGGGGAGCAACAAGAAGAGTGTTGGAATTATGCAATGCAGGTTTAATTCAATAAACATGTATTAAGTGCCAGACTTTGCCTTAGCAAGAATTTTTAACCTGAGGTCCATGAACTTGTCCATTTTAGGATATCTCTTATGAAAGCCTGCTTATTCTTACTAATATCCTCATAGAGAATGCCTTCAATTTTAGTAGATGACTCTTACAAGAATTTTATATAAATGAGAAAGTAGTTTTTGATGGTCTCTTAATCACTTTTTTTTTTCAGTATTTATAAGGTCCAATATTTTTCCATGCCTTCGTTATCTTTCCCCACTTATGGTACTGTATATATTAATCCCTTAATGCCCTATAATTTTGAAATGTTCAGCATGGATCTTCTCTATGCTGGCCCAATACTTGGTCCAATCTGGCTGCTTTTCTTCTCTTTGTTCTGTACCATTCCTACCTCTTCCAGAAGTGCATCTGGGCCTATGATGTTAAGAGGCCAGATATGGTGGCTCCATCCACTTTTGAGGATGAAAATACGTTGTAGCAACAGCCTTTGCAGAAGTTTTCTATTTTTCTCATATTTGTAGTCCTCCTTGAATTTCTGTCCTTTTATGTTTTTATGCCTTACTCCCCACCACATACTCTTCAATTCAGTGACACTGACTATCTCATAACTCTGGGCATTTACTCTAGTTTTTAATGTATAACATAATATTTTTTTTCTATCCCATGCCTGGAATATTTTCCCTTCTCATCTCAGCCTGTTGGCTTCCCTGGCTTCCTTAAGTTCCAGCTGAAATCCTGTCTTCTCCAAGAAGCTTTTCCCAAGCCCTTTTAATTCTAGAACCTTTCTGGTCTTAATTTTCCTGTTTATCCTGCATATAGCTTGTTTGCATATATTTGTTTGCTTGTGGTCTCTTACATTAGATTGGTAAGCTCCTTGAGGGCCAGGATTGGCTTTGCCCCTTTTCCTGTCCCCCACCCTAGCTCATAATAGGCACTGAATAAATATTTATCGACTGATAGAACAGAAGGTGTTAAAATGTTGTCTTATTTCCCTCCTACTCCCTGTCTCCTCCCTTTTCCCCCAATCCATAAAAAAAACACCACACAAATAGAAATCCCTGGTAGGGTTGTTGGTGTAGTAGAACAGGATTTTCCATTTTTGCTAAGTAATGACAGTCATCAGCCTACACATAAACTCACTGATTCATCATCTTAATGTCAAAGTTCTAGGAAGGCAGGTTGCAGTCTTTAAGCAAAATTGCAATTTCTGTAGAAGTAGTTTATTGTAGGTTGCTCATCTTATTATGCCTAGGCAAAAATGGGAGAGACAAATAAATTTCTTTGTCAGCAGAAAACTAAAAGAAGTGATGGTTCACTTATACTTTTGCATTACACATTGGCAAATTCATGTCCCAAATTTTATTGAGTTCTCAGCTTAGTTTTTAAGGTATCAAGGAGCTCATATTTTTCTTGGGGTGGAGGGATAGGACATAAAAGTACTTCTTTATGGGAAAACATGGTGATGGATTCCAACTTGAGAAAAAATGGTTTATTTTCTTTTGTTTTTAGGCCTAATAGTTAATGTGTAAAAGTATTACAATTGAACTTTCACCTTCACTAAAGTAATCATAATAACTTGTGTTTATATAGTACTTTCCTCACAACAGCCTTATTAGAATAGAATCTACTCAGTAGGTCCTATTTTAAAGGTTAGGAGAAGCCTAACCAGGAAACTATGAGTTCAGGAAAACTTGAGGTCTCATCACAGCTTTTACTGGCAATTGGAAGTAGTAGCAAAGTCCACTGGAGGTGGTAATAGTAGCCGTAAGGTGACCTAACAGCAACCTGGAGATGAGCACATCTGGGACAATGCAGCATCTGGAGAGATGCTTAACAGATGATTAGTTTAGTCCAACTGCAGTTGTGCTCAGGAAGGGCAGCCCCGACATCCTCCCCTTCCTTGGCATCCATCTTACAGAGATTAACAGTGATTTTCACAAGGGCCTCCCAGTTAGTAATGTCATGTGACTATAGATAGCTTTAATTTCTTCCTCTGAAAACTGCCTGTTCGTATCCTTTGAGCATTTATCAGTTGGAGAAAATGCCACATTCTTTCAAAGGTTAACTATTGTGCAAAGATTAACTATTGTGAAGAACTATATATGTGGAATATTGGATATGCTATCAGACTGGGTTATATGTTGGTTAGTTTTGCTGAACTTTTTTTTAAAGTTCCTTTTTTATTCTGTTATAAGGAATGACTTGCTGGGTAGGGGAAGGAAGGAAAGGGATATATTTTGAAACAAAAATGATAAAAAGATTTCAATAAAAATTAAAATTGTCCAAAAAGATTAAATATTCATTGGAGCAGAACAATAATAAATTGTTGTCTTTTGCATTTATTTATTTAGTTTCTTCAGTTCTGACAGAAATATTTGGCCTCTTTTTTTTTTTTAAATCCTAAGGAACAGAATTTTAGAGGCGACAGCATGCTAGAATGGAACAGGTATTGACTATGGAGCCAGGAAAGACCTGGGCTGAAATTCTGCCTCTGGCACTTACTAGCTGTGTATGACCATGGGTGAATTTCTCAATTTTTCAAAAAAAATTTCAGTTTTCTCTTCCATAATATGAGGCTAATGATGTCTGTAGAACCAATCACACTGTCATATATCACCCCATCTGGACTTACTGTGCAACTAGTCATTTGCAGTCACAGGTTGGGGATTCCACAGGGCAGTTGATTACTACTCTTTCGGAGTTCTATTAGATACCCTTGAAGGTATAGTGAGATTTATTTGCCTCTAGGCCTCTGCCAGTGTGCTCCCAATTAGCTTTTAGAAGAATTTACTGAGAAGGCATAAGCAGAACTGTTGGTACAAACTGTTCCCCCCAGACAAGGGATACACTCACCTCTTGGATACACAACATCCCTGGGAAGTGTGAACTCATATTTAATGCATAATAAATATAATATATAAATAAATATGTTTTTATATATAACATAAATGAAATATAATAAGCACAATAAATATAATAATAAAAACATAATAAATTGGTGAGGTATATGTGCAGAGGACACATGTGGCAAGGGCTACCTTCTAACTTTGGCCCAAGAATTTGTTTTCTCCTCATGAAGTTCCTTTTAGGGAATAGTGTTCTGCTGGCTGAGTCACTACCGAGCCATGCCATACTGCTGCTGCTGCTGCTCTTCCCTACTTCTACTCAGGTCCGGAAGGATGTTAGATACTGTACTGGCTCCTTGCTGAACTCAACTGCAGTCAATCATCTGCTACTCTCTCTTTCCAGATGTTGCATTGCTCACCAAATCACTGCTCAGGCATGCCCATCTCCAGACTGTTGCTACTGCTAGCACCTCTATGGACTTTGTTATCAATTCCACTTGGCAGTGGGACTTTAGGATCTCCTCTTGTCCTCTTAGCTAGGTACCTTTGGGCAAACCCAAAGTCAGTCTACAAACCTAAATTAAGAACTTGCTATATGCTAAGCCTTTTGTTGAGGAATAAGGAAACAAAGAAAGACTAGAACATAGCTCTTGCCCTCAAGGAGGTCGCATTTTAATGGAATCAACACCATTTAACATCTGTGCACATACAGATAGATCCCTATTAGTGAAAACATTGAATACCATAAAGTGGTATTATTATTCAGATTCTTATTGCATATTTCCATTGGTCTGAAAGTTATCATACTTTACATAATTATAACTTTTAAGTGCAGTCCCACTTGACTAGATTCATTATTTACCTTAACCAGGACCTAGCTGAACAAAGTATATGCAGAGTAGATGAAAAATTAATACTGGAGTAGGGAGGAAGAACTGGAAAGACCTCCTGTAAACAAAGCCTCGTTTATGTCTTATAATCTCATCAAGTTTATTGAAAATTTATCAAATTGATCCTCTTGCCATAGAATCATAATCTTTTTAATTTTTGCTTTTTGGAGGGGGAAAGGTAGGGCTATTGGGGTTAAGTGACTTGCCCAAGGTCATATGGCTGGTAAGTGTTAAGTGTCTGAGGTTACATTTGAACTCAGGTCCTCCTGATTCCAGGGCTGGTGGTCTATTTACTGTGTCACCTAGCTACCCCAAAATCATAATAAAAAAAAACAACTACTTTTCCCCTTTTTCTTCCTGTCTTAAATGGCTAGTAAATAGCACTAATAGAAAAAATGTGACTATTTGTAAAGGAACTAAACATGTCTATAACTTTAGATACAGTGATGAAAACTGAGCACTCTTAAGCACTCAGTCTCTAATTTTAGCACCCCCAGTTGTTGTTTTTTTTTGTATACACATGAATCTACCCAGGAAACCATTTTTGGTGAGAACTATATCCCTTGCTGATTCCAATTCTTCCTCCCTCCTTTATCCTCTGCTGCCCATGCAAGGCAAACCACTCTTCGTCTACTAGTGAGTGATACCATTCTATCCTTTGTTCTCTACCAGATTGATCCTGTGGAGTTCTCATTTTTCATTTAACAGCTTCTGAATTTCCCCATCATTTTTGTCAAACTATTCTTAATGTTTGCAGGTGCTCTGACTCAGATGAGTAAATGCAGTGTTGTACACCAAATCTTTGGAAGTTGCCCACTTCTTTTCTGCTCCACTGTTGTTGGCTCAATCTTTGCTCTAAGTTAGCCACAAACCTTACTTATCAGAGAAGCTCTCAAATCTGTTGACTTTGATTCTTCTGGTAGGCGTTTTGCCTTGGGGCAGCTGCTCTTGGTGAATACAGATATTTAGCTTGGAGAGGGTAAGTCTGTGATCAGTTCAGCATTCTGCACCACACATTGCCTTAGCTTTTCTCACGTCCTGTCTCTTCTCCTTACAATTCCATTGTCTATTAAATGCCGGTGTTTGCTGTGAGGGTGCATCCATGGAGTTTTATTGCATTTAGGTAAGTGGAAGATAGCGTTGGTGAGGTATACAAGTCGTAAGTGACCATTGTTGTTGCTGTTTCCACTCCTTTCCTCCCAAGGGCTCCCTGCCATGTCTGGTAGTCTGAGCCCAGTCAAGCATTAACATCGCACAGAATTATAAACTTGTCCTCTTTCATTACACTCTCTAGGTCTCTCTTAAGAACTTTGGAATTTGTGTGACATGGGACACACTGGTACAGGGCTGCCCAGCACTGTGTGCCCACATCAGAGAAGATGCTCTGCTCTATGAGTAGAGCAGAATTTAAGTGACTCAAAAGAAACACGAGATGCACAAATTTAAAGAATCTCCCCCAAGTGTTCACACGGACTATTTGTGCCCGACCTGTGGTGGAGCATTCCAAGCTCATATTCGTCTGATCAGCCAGTCCATACACTGTAACCTGACTGACATAGTGATGTCATTTTGGTCCTCTTTGAGAACGAAGGACAACAGCCAGTCAACCACATTGATCCCTCTATCATCCCCACTCTCTAACTTATCTTGATATCTCTTTGTTTACTGGCTGCTTCTTTTCCTCAAAAACCACATACTTCATCTCTGATAACTATATTTGTCTTTTCTTTTCATGGCTAGACTCATTGAGAAGTCTGCCTGCATTGGGTGCCTCCATTTCCTTTCCTCTCACTGTCTTAATTCCCTACCGTTTGTATTCTGACCTTATCATTCAATCAAAATTGCTTTCTACAGAATTGTTTTGTGTCAGGCTTCTGGCATAAGTGAGTCCCTGCTGGGAGGACATTGAGTTCTCCTGTTGACTCTTGAGATCTAGCATTGGGGCCTGGAAGTAGATGAAATTCTTGTTCAGGGATCCAGTTTATGTCTAAGGCATACCAGAGGGCAAACCAGAGGTATGGGGAAAAACAAACCCTTCAATGAGTTCAGATGCCATGAATAATATATAATAACAATTGAGAGTCGTTCAGTGGAAAATTTTATTGGAAAATGGTAGAAAAGAGAGGGAGGGAGAGGAAGAAGAAACCTAGAACACAACTCTGACATAGACTAATAGAATAAAACTCATGTAAAGGCAGCATTGCATTGAGGGGCACAGAAGTATGAAGCTGTGTAGCTGAGAAGGCTTGTTTCCATGGGAATGTCATGCTCCTGGGAAGGGAAGTATGTTCCCAAGTATCCTTCTAAGAGTGGGATACTTAAGTCCTGATTTTGGTATCTGTCTGGAGCTGGTTGATTTGCATGTCAGAGTTCAGGGCACATGGGAGGGGTGGGTTTGAGATATGCAGGTATAGAAAGTAAAGGCAAACTGGTAGTTGGCAAAATACTATTTTTGGACACACAACTCGTTTTTCCATGCCTAAATTCTATAAACTGCAGCCTTCCTTGAGAGGCGACTGTCCAGACTTCCAGTCCTTATAATACTAATGATTTGTTAATTACCAAATCTAATGACCTTTTTTAAAATCAGTCCTCATTCTTTGCTACCTCTCTGCAGGCTATGGTGCTGCCTATCACCTTTTCCTTGATACTCTCTTCTCTTTAGGTTTTTATCACTCTCTTCAGGTTCTCCTCCTGTCCCTATTTCCTGTTGAAGATGCTACCAGTATCCTCGGTGATCTGAGCCCTTCCATAGGACTGAAGTAGGGATCCGCAATGTTCCTGTTAAATGGGGTATTCATAGCCTATGCAGAAGAGAAGCTAGAGGACTACTCTACCAAATGTCTCATGAAATTAGAGAAAAATGCAAATTTATTAAATCATGACCCAAAAAAGAAGCTTTGGTGTGCTCTGAAATACAGCTTTAGCTAATTGCAGCTTGCTGGAAATTATAAGCATCTTGTGTTATCATACACAACACAATTCCTTTTTCTACTTAAAACTTTCTGGACTTTTCTTATTTTGAATATAATAGAAAAGTGTTATATGTTATGAATTCATGAGACAGAGGATCAAGTAGGGATATACAAATTTATTTATATTAAACAAATGTTTGAAAATGTATAATCTATATTGATATGACCAATTCCCTACTTTTGATTATTTCACTGCAATGAAGAAAGGGGGCAACTAGGTATCATAATGGGTTGAGCTCTGGGCCTGGCCTCAGGAAGGCTTACCTTCTTGAGTTCAAATATGGCCTCAGACACTTCTTCCATATGTGACCCTGGACAAGTTACCTAATCCCGTCTGCCTCAGTAGAGCAGGAAAAAGAAATGGCAAACCATTCCAGTATGTTTGTCAAGAAAACTCCAAGTCGGGTCACAAAGAGTCAGACTGATTGGAATAACTGCACAACAAATGAAGAGAAGAGTGAGCTGTGAAGTTATATAATTTTAGAGCTAGAAATTTAGAGATGATTATAGGATCATATGATTATTGTAGGATCATGGAATTTAGAGCCAGACATCAGTTTAGAGATTAGTCTAGTCTTCCCTGTATATTTTACCCGGAGGAACAAACTGAGGTATAATGGATAGAATGTTAGACTTAGAGTTCAGATCCTGAACTAGGTGTGTGATCCTAGACAAGTCACTTAACACACTCTGTGTCACAGTTTTCTCATCTGTAAAGTGGGAATGTTAATGGTAGTTGTGAGGCTCAAATGAGATAATCTCTGTAAAGCATTCTACAGACTTTAAAGTGCTATTTAAATCCTAGCTATTATTATTTATCATCCTGTGACTCAAATCTAGATTGACTCCCAAGTTATTCAAACCAGTTTTAATGCCAAATTGTCATAAGGAAAACTAATATTTCCATTTTATAATTTTATTGAATCATACAACGTTAGAAGTAAGTATCATTTTTACTAAATTACTGCAAATACAAAAGATATTTAGGATGAGATGTATGTTCGTAAAACTGGCTAGCAGAGTTACATTGAATTTTAAAGGTAAGTAATTTATAATTTTGTGCATTTGTGCAATTCTCTGTATATACACATGATTTGTCACCCAGTTGTTCTTTCATCTTTGTTTTTTTTTTTCTCTTTAAGCTTTTCAGTTGTGGAACAAAAGGATTATACAAAAGCATTGATGCAGAACAAGCTAAATACTTTCAGCCTCTTAAAAATGTGATGTTACCACCTAATAGTTTTCAAGGAAAAGTGGCTTTCATCACAGGTGGAGGTACTGGTATTGGGAAAGGAATAACCACTGTTTTGTCCAGTCTGGGTGCAACCTGTGTGATAGCAAGTCGGTAAATGACTTACATGAAAACCTTCTTTAATTTAATAGTGAAAATTTGTTCTCCCTGATTATTGTAATATCAGTACTACATTAATGAGAGGTTAAATAATGTTTTAAATATTGCCTGATTCTATTAAAATTTAGAATGTAGTTAGATTATTTGCATTGTGTTTGTCCTTCATTTTCGAAGAGAACCATGGCATCAGGGAAATGATGGCTTGACTTGCAGTTGACTTTGATTTGAGTGAGGGAGGACTGTGAAAGGTCACCAGCCTCACTTTCTTCTCCAGAGCCATCTGGATCTAGTGACCCAGTATTCATCAGGATGACTGGACATGACCCAGGATGCAATGGAATGCCCTGGCCCTTTTAGGCTAAGGCCTTTTTAAGTACTCACTAAAGAGTGAGGTAATGCCCTTTTGGTAAATAAGCCTCTTTAAGCAGTGAGTCAAGGGATGGCCCTTTAATTAGAAAAAAGGAAAAAGAAAAAAAAGTCAAGCTGGGAGGGGAAGACCTTCAAGGTTGCTGTTCCAAAGAGAAACAGGTGTCATGGTGTAATGCCATGCACCAGCAGATTCCCAAAGGAATGCTACTGTGAACAGCCTTTAGAGTTCAGATTACAAAATATAGTGAACACTCTGTTTATTCCATTACAAATCAAGACAAACATTCAAAACATTATAATATTCACAACAT
>CM053580.1:464335078-464390223 GCA_028627135.1 Pseudochirops cupreus
ACACACCTCAGCCAATCCCCTTCTTCCACATTAACAGGGGAGTTCATGCCTTCTCAACAATGGGACAGGGTTTGCCCCTTCCACACTTAGCACTTAGTACTAAGTGCTAAGTATCCTGCTAAACAGATTACTATTACACATGGACATTCACTCTAAGCCAGGAAGGCCCAAAATACAAGCATTAAGTGGAGGTTGGGCAGGGACTGATTATGGTCCGATCTGTGAACTTCAGAGTGGATTATTTATTTGCATAAAATCACTTTAAAGGAAAATTGTGGGTTATTTGACATGAAAGAGAGGATGTTGTTCATAGAATTGGAATATGTAATAACTTACATTTGTATAGAGCAGTGGTTCTCAACCTGTGGGTCGCAACCCCTTTGGGGGTCGAATGACCCTTTCATAGGGGTCACCTAAGACCATTGGTAAACACATATTTGTGATGGTCTTAGGAACGAAGACACTGCTCCTCTATCTGTCTCCAGGCAGGTCCGCCTACGTATGAGTATTAAAGGGTCTGGGCATTAGGAAGGTTGAGAACCACTGGTATAGAGTTTTGGGGCTGGCAAACGGCTTTCTTCTAACAGCAGCCTAGCCCACATTCTATTTAACTGCAGTGTTGAAAGAAATAGTTCTAATGAAATAACAGAGTTGTTTTAATTGACTGTCCTACTTTCAGTGGCAGTAATTAATTCTCCTCAAAGAGATAATTAATCTTCTGACCAGGGTGATGTAGATTATACTACCATTTTCAGTGAGATTGACAACTATTGTAGTAATATTTATATTGATAGATGTTGGGGTAACAGTAATAATAATGAAGAGTAAATGCATAGAAGAACATATGTATTTATTTGCTGCTGACATTCATGAATAAAATAATAATTATAATGCAATTATTTAGTGTTTCAAGATTTGAACAGGGTTTTAGTGCAGTTTTTCTGATAGGTTAAATCACTTTGAGTTAAAAAATACATATATAAAATCTTATGTCACCCTTTACAGGCCTTAAGACTCAGTGGCTCTACTTATAGCCCTAATACTGTGAATTGCTTAGTTTCCTCTGCATTAGGTCTATAAACTTTGGTCCAAAGCCTGCTGCTGTGGCTTATTATTGTTTCCCATTAAAGTTCATCTTGAGAATGAGAGAGGTACAAACAAATGATCTTAATTAAGTAACTTATTATTATCTAATTATAAGATGCCTTAACAACAACTGGTTAAAAATGGAAATATTCAGCACATTAGCACTTACAGACCCCAAAAAAGCAGAAAAGGGCTTTAAACTTTAAATTTGCCATTTTTTTTAGTGAATCACTCAAATTAAGCTGTTTCAATACAGTCATAGTATTTTCTTTATTCTTGTCCTCCATCCTAATAGTCTGCATTTTTAGAAAAAATGTGAAGAATGTTATCCAAAAGAAAAGGAAGCTTTTTTGTATATAAAACTTTTTAAGACTAATGCAGAACATTACTACTTTGTTTCTAGGAATGTTGATGTATTGAAAACTACTGCAGAAGAAATTTCTTCTCAAACAGGAAATAAGGTATTTTTCGGAGAAGTGTACTCATATTTTGTTTTTATATAAAATCAGATAATAGAAATCTTACTTATTTTAAGTAATATTTTAAGCCTTATTGTTTGGTTTTTGGTCTGGTTTTATGATTTATTCAGTGTAGGGAATACTATGCACTGCACATGAGCAACAGTTCTTGAAGTTATAGCTTTAGGTTACTTGGGGCAACCTTATAAGGTAACCTAGAAGTTAAGTGCCTTGTCCAAAGACACATAGTCAGTATGTCAAAGGCAGGACTTGAGCACAGCCAGGGAGATTGGCCTTCTGTTCACTATACCATCCTCCTTTTCCCTTACTTGTTTAAGATAGCGTGATGTTATCATCTCATAAAACTGAGAAACTTTCAGATTTTTTCTTTCCTTTTGTGATTTTTCAGGTGCATGCAATCCAATGTGACGTGAGGAATCCTGAGATAGTTAAAAATACTGTTTCAGAATTAATCAAAGTAGCAGGACTCCCTGATGTAAGTACAAAAGTAGGAATGCCACAAGACTTTTAGTGAATTAGATGGTGAAGATGCTCCACAAAGCGACCTTGTAATATAAAACTTACTTTCTAAAGCTCTGAAACCTTTGCTTCCAGGGACCAGCTATGAAATGAGGAGTGATAAAGAAGGAGGCTATCTTAATCTTTATCATCAAAATCTGAAACCATCCCTGTATTTAATCATCTGTTTGAGTTCAACATTTGCTGATTGTTACAATTATTTCTTTTTTTGGACCTAGCCATAATTTCACTGGCGTAAGGGTCTCCCAAAGAGGCAAATCTCTTAGTACCTGCTTTGTAATTTATGATTTTAGAAGTTTGGCTGGGACAGTGGGAAGTTAAGAGAAGGTCTAGCACAGCCAGTCTCTGTCAGAGATAGAGTTTGAACCTGAGTCTTTCTGACTCTGAGGCTAACTCTTTATCTACCGTGGCTGCTGTCTGTCTATGACGGTAGCTGACGTTCATGTAGCACTCTAACATTTGCAGAGCTCTTTCCCTCAATTATCACATTTCATCCTTACAGTGGCCTCAAAGGTGGATGCTGTTATTTTTTTCCATTTTACAAATGTGGAAAGTGAGTCTCAGAAAGATTTGGGGATCAGTCTGTAGTCATACCCTTAATAAGCATATAAAGCAGGATTTTAACAATAACAATAATAACCAACATTTATATAGTGCTCAGCACTGGGATTATTATCCCCACTTTGATAGATGAGTAACCTGAGGCGAACAGAGAGTAAGTGACTTGCCCAGAGTCACACATGTGTTTCTGAGGCTGGATTTGAACCCCAGCCTTTCTGACTCCAGACCTGTCGTCCTATCTGCTTGTGCCACATAGTTGCACTTCTTAACTGTATGTCCGGCGCTCTGTTCGTTCAGCCGTGCTCTTATAACACTGAGCAGGCAGTGGTAGTGGGAAGGAAGGTTGGCTATTACGTTTTGGAATAACGTCCACGATGAAGTTAGTGTTAACACTTCTGTTTTCTGGAATTATAACTAGCTGCAGAGGCAATTCTGTGTATGATGTGCTGCCCCATTTGCTCTTGGTATCTTCTGATGGCTTCAGGGCTGACTAGGGAAATAACGAATTTCTTTATCTGTGTAATTTTATCAAAGAAGGTGTCTTGGTGGGTGGACCACGTTAAGAACATTTTTATCACTAAAACTTTTCCAAATTACTATAGCATAGTGACAGGCCTGTATGAAGAAAATCATGACATCATGGCAAACTCAACGTATGGTACTGACAGGCAGAAAAGTTTTTCAGAATTAAGACAAAGATCCTTTTTGGTGGAATGAAGCAATTGCCATTTGGGTAACCAGTGAGCTTGAGGAAAACAGAGTGAATGCTGCTGCTGTGTGACCTGGTACTGATGTGGCTATCCTCAGTACAACTCCTTCCTGTTTTCTGATTTATAACCCATTTGATGAGCAATTAGGCAATATTACTAAATGGCTGAACAGCTCAGATCCCTTGGTTACCTTTGCAGCAGTCTATTGGGAAGAACTAGTTGTAAATGGACACAAATATGGACCTGAAGATAAAGAGCAGATGAATGCTGTATTGAAAGAAGTAGATAACCACATTGGCCACCTTGTCCATTAACTCAAAATGTTGAGACTGTGAGAAAGCCTTAATGTGGTCATTACAAGTGATCTTGGGATTGACTTAGTGTTCTTATGATAAATTGATAAAATTGAATGCCTGCATTGAATGCTCAAACTACACTATAGTAGACACAACTCCAGTTATTGCAAAACTGCCTAAAGAAAATCAAACCTGTGTTTTAAAAAAAGCTAAAACATTGTAGTCCTCACATGAAAGCCTATCTTTTTTTTTTCTTTTCTTTTTGGAAGGGGGAAGGCAGGGCAATTGGAGTTAAGTGACTTGTCCAAGGTCACACGACTAGTAAGTGTTAAGTGTCTGAGGCTGGATTTGAACTCAGGTCCTCCTGACTCCAGGGCTGGTGTTCTATTCACTGTGCCACCTAGCCACCCCCTGAAAGCCTTAAAGATGATATCATCTTAAAGATGGTATTCTACAAAGATTTCATTACCAGCACAGTGGACAAATGAAGACTGGACTATTGTGCTTAATGAATCATTTAAAATGCAACCATGGTTATGATAATGCTTTGCCAAGCAAGCATCTATTCCTGGCTGCCCATGGCCCTGCCTTTCACAAAGGGTATGGACATAACACAATTAACATTGTAAGTATTTATCCTTTGATGTATCACATCCTGGCATTAAAACCACATCCAGGTAATGGAGCCTTTAGTAATACTTAATGTTTATTAGCTAATCAGTGATTCATAAATCTCCCAGAAGCTATGGGAATAGTGATTGGTACCAGTCCAGTGTTAACTTCTTTGTTTACCTCATCATTATCATGAAAAACACTATTCCACATCCATTTTCCTGACTTCACCTACAAAAAGAAGATGAAGATAGCCCTTTGATTGGATAGCTTGTGCAGAGTTTTTTTCACTGTGTCTTGAAGCAGCCATTTGAGTTAGTCATCCGATATAGGAGAATTATGCCAGATGGTGTATCAGGAAAAGGTACGCTTTGAAAGAAATACAAAGGAGTTAGATCAAAAGTGTTAACAGTTGTTTTTATATATTTTTCATTGTGTTAGCAAGTATAAACTACTCTGACCATAGATAGTTCATTAGACAAGCCAAAAGATTATCTCTTTTGCTAACTAGGAGTCTGTTTTGTGGAATTATTTATGACACATTTTATTTTTGCAACTATTGTTCTTCCATATACCAAAAACTTAGCAAGTATTTAGGTCTCTAGTCAATTTTTATATTTATAAATGAAACAAAATTCTTTGTACAGTTCTTGCACATTCTCTTTTCAGGGAGAACAGCATTTCTCTATTTTTGTATTAACCTTTAATAAGACCTTTCCCCTCAAGTAATATATACATATGGTGAATTGCTGACCTTGACATAGAATTAGGAACTAGGAAAGCAGAGATCCAATTTAAAGAGCAATGATTCTTTGGAAATGTAGTCTGAGTTAATTTTTTTGATTGTGTTAGATGTTGGAGATGCAAAGATGAAAAATGATAATTGTAGAATGATAGATCTGTAACCAGAAGGGGTATCCAAGGTCATCCAGTCTAGTTCCCTCACTTTGCATATGAGGAAACTGAGGTCTGAGGTGCTTAGATGGCTTGTCTAGGCTTACAGGTTTTGTAGTCACATTTGAACCCAGGCTCTCTGACTCTACTTCAAGGTACTTACATTGCTAAAGATCTGTGTGTTTCCCTGTCTTAATAGTCCTTTAAATCTGGAACATTTCCAACAATAATGGGCCATGGTACTGTAATGGCAAGCAAAGGAGTATTTAGCTCCTTGTTTCAGTTATTCAAGTATTAAGCACCTTGTTTCAGCTCTTCAAGTGCCTTTGAGCCTCACCTGTGATTAAATCAAGTCTTTGTTAGAAACAGAACCTGTGAAGCCCACTGTGGGAGGGACTTGCTGAAGACTGGAACAGGAAGAATGTAAGAGGTGCTCAGAACAGGGAGGAGCTGATGATATAGAAAAGCTCTAGCACAGCTGGGACTGAGCAGAACTGGGAGGAAGCATGGCTGTGGCGTCAGCACTTTCTCTGTGTTGATCTTACTTTGTCAGACCTGTGTGTTGATAGAGGATGTTGCTGCTATTACAGAAGCCCTGCGACCTTACTTTTAGTTCAGAAGTCCTGAAAGAGGACTTTCTTGTTGTCTGTTTACAGAAATCCTGGAGGAGGGTTTTACTGATGTTTTCAGGGGTCCTGGGACTTTACTGATGATTTACGTTCATTTCTCAGACCCTGTTTCTGGGTCTGTGTTGATTTCACAGGCAGAAAGTGAATTGATTATGGTGCTAGCAATGTATGTGAATATTATTGATGCTCTGTTAAGTTTTTTCTTTCCAGAAACAGAGACTTTGAAGGGCTTGAGCTGTAATGGTCACTGTGAGCTTTGAGCTAGAGCAGGAACTGGAATAGGAACTGGAACTGGAACAGGAACTGAGAGCTGCCTACCTGTGAATCCAGGTGACAGTTGGGTGAATTCAGGCAAGAACTGAGAGCATGGAAGAGGAAATATGGAGTTTGGGAGTCAGCCTCAAACCAAGATGAAAGGACCTTTCCTTGGGTACTTAGTGTTGACTGGCAAGATCATGATTTACTGTGACCTAGGGATGGGAGACCTTTGTACTTTGTACTCCTTAAGGATGATTGAGTTAAGGATGATTGGAAGCTAGTCTCCAAGATGAAAGAAGACTTTCTGACTGACAAGATTAAGACAATGTGACCTAGGAGTAGAGCACTCTGACCTTTGTACTTTGTGTCCCTTAAGGATGATTGCTCCTTAAGGATGATTGAGTTAAGAACTTACTGAATGATATCTTTAGTTTAAGAATAATGTGACCACTTTAGTGATAAGTTGTTACATCGTATCATTGTGAATGTTGTGTTTGCTTTAGTTTACTGTTGCATAAATAGAGAGTTCACTATACTATGTGATCAGAACCTTAGAGTATTCACAGCAGCAGTCCTCTGGAGAGCTGCTGATGCTTGACTTTACACAAGCACAAGCAGCTCTCCTGAGGACTGCTGCTGTGAATAGCTGTAAGGTTCTGATCACAGATACAGAGAAATCTATGTATCTTGGTGGCACAAGTTTCATTCTAAGATCAATTATATTTAACTCTTGACTTAATGGTTTAGGGAGCTGCAGTTCTATAGGTGTGCATATTCTTTCCCTCTATGAAGAGTGTAACCCCCAAGATACCTGGGTTGACTATCTTTTAGAGTTGCAGTAACCAAAACCAAATTTATTGCTATGTAGCAAATCTGGTAATGAACCTCTCTAGGCTTAGCTCACAGTTAAATAGCAACCAAAGTACAATTTGTCACATTTTTCTAATGGGGGCCCTGATTTGGAATTTGGAAATCTAACAAAACTGCCTAACAAACTAAGTTTTGTAAAATTAAAAAAATTAAAAGCATGAATTATGACATTGTTATTACATTATGATTATGTTTTATTTATTCAGATAAGTTGCTGAATTTCAGTATCACATCGTATCAGTCGTTACATTCAATAGTAGAACTTTCTGTCTCCTTACTTAGACTATCCCTTCTCCAGTTTGTTCTCTATGTATCTGCCCAAATAATCTTCCCAAGTTACAAGTTTTATCATAAAAACTTTAGTGGCTTCCTCTTGCCTTTAAGGTAAAATACTGTTATGAGTGAAATTCAACAAAAGTAGACTGAGGCAAGTTTTCTCTGAGCAATATAACATTTTGTTAACAAGATTGTGAACCTGATAATAAAATGGGTCAATGGATGCCTTAGTTAAGCCAAAAACTTCAAATTGGAGGCACAAATCCTTTTTATAAGCATAGAACAAAGAACAGAACAGGGTAGGCAAGGAAATAATAATTGGTTATAGGGTTGGTATCATCACGGGGGTGAGGACATGGTTGCTTACATAACTGAGATGTGGAGGACAATATGATTGGTTGGAAGTTGGGAATTAGGGGTTAGCAATGATTCTTCTTTCTGTCCTGCAACTAAGAAATATTCATTGTTTGAATCGACATGCAAGGTTAGAGATAGTGGGCCAGACTTTTTTGGATAGCAAACCAGATATCCTTGAAGGATAGTTTGACAGTACGAAGATACTATACCAGACTCCCTAGGGTCTACCTGAATTCCCCAAGATGATGGATTTCCTTGAAGCAGGAATAGAATAGTGATTAGAAGGAAACTCGATTTCTAAATTTAATTCAGTACAGACCAGCTAAATTTCTGAACTAAGTTCAAAGACAAAAAACTGTAACACAGGACAAGATCAATTAATTGTAAATTGGATCAATAAAAATGATATAAAATCAATTTAATTGTCTCAATATAAATATCAGCCTGAAGGCCTACAGTAAAATCTAGCTCCAACCTGCCTTTCTATCCTTATTTCATATTACTCGCCACCATATAATCTACTTGAAAGTCTAGTCAAGCCATACTGTCGCCCAAACAAGATACTTGATCTTCCTCAAGCAGATGTCCACATTTGACTTTTTTCTGAGTCTTTATTTTCCTTCAAGACTCAACTCAATTCAGGTGGCACTTGCTCTTGAAGCCTTCCTTGATTCACCTAGTAATGTTCTGCTCTTTCTCAAATGACTTTTTGCTTACTTATGTGTATATTGTGGGCATCTTGATAGGATAGAGGCTTCTTGAGGTCAAGATTTCATTTTGTCTTTGTACCTCTGGCACTTACAATTGTTAACCTACAGTTTTTTGGGTTTTTTTTGTCTGTTTTTGGAGGGCAATTGGGGCTATGAATTCTATGGGTTCTTTTAGTGTCCGTGGACCCAAGATTATGAATTCCAGTTCTAAAAGATATAGCAAACTGGTCTTTAACCAGGTAAATTTCAGAAAAGCAGGGATCCAAGGCATTGTGGCAGAAATTGGGATTAAGCAATTTGCCCAAGGTCGCACAGTTAGTAAGTGTGAAGTGTCTGAGGTTTTGGATTTGAATTCTGGTCCTCCTGACTCCAAGGGCTGGTGCTGTATTCATTGCACCACCTAGCCGCCCCACTTACAATTGTTTAATTAATGTTTTGTAAATGTTTTTTGAATTGTGAGCCCCCTGAAAAGGAACTGTATCTGATTTCATGCTCTATTTGTTTTGGAGACAAGATCTCTCTATCTTGCTCAGGCTGGAAGTGTAGTGGCACGCTCCTGATTGTCGTGAGAGCTTTGACCTACTCAGTTTTTGAACTGGGGTGAGCTGCTTGGAGGCATTGTGGTCCAGGGGAAAGGCATGTTCTTTATGTAGTAGTGAACTAAGGAATACTTCTTGGGCATTCTTTCAAAGTAGTTACTTATCTTCCCCAGAGAGCTGGCCAATGCTTCTTGTATTCTTGTAGGCAACACTCAGGCAGCTGCATAAATCAGACAATGCCAAGTGACTATGGGGCTAGGACACTTGTTTGTCAGGTTATGGTGTCAGATTTATGTGGAAACTCATTTGACTTAACCTGCTGAAGTTCAGGACTCCTGAACTCAAGTGATCCATTAGCCTCAGCATCCCCTGTACTAGGAATGATAGACATCATTTCTAGACCATTTTAATTTAATTAAAATTCAGCAGCTAATTAGGTACTAAGAAACAGGTTGGTAATTAGGTAGTATAGTCAAAATGATTAAATTGGCTTGATGAATAGAGAAGAGAAGTAAATATTACTACTATTAATACTAACATTAATAATTGTTAAAATAATATATAGTATGAATAATAGTAAATAAATTATCTATAGAAGACTGAAATGATGAATAACGAATGATATGTATATTTTTAACAAAAACACTTTCATTTGAAAACCAGATGACTTGATTGCCTTTTATTTAATAGGATTATGAAACAAGAATAACATTATCTAGTTATGTAGGGGTATATTGTCCAGTTTAGATGATTCATGATCTTTTGTGAGGCCAAGAGAGGCATTTTGCTTTGCTCATGAAAAGAAGGGGAACTTCTACCTTCCCTCACCCCACGCTGTCTTTCTCATAAATACACTTTGGGATGTCAGAAATAAAGTGATAAAAACTGAAACCCACAGACTCTATGGATAACTGGGCAGAATATTTCACTGGGTTAGGAAGAAAACACTTTACCAGCTGAGATTTTCATCAAGATAAATAAAACAAAGTAGCATATAAAATGCAGTATCAGGCAATAGTTTTCCAGTGGCTTTCCATGGAAACCCAGAAATTCGTGAAGCATCTCTTGAGGGTCCTTCAAGTAGATTTTCAACATGCTTAATCCACATTTGTTCCTTTACTCCCAGACTCCCAATACTCAACCAGGGATTATGATTCACAACCTTGGGGTAAATAAAAAGGTTTTTACAATTTCAAAAACTTAAAAAAGTCTATAGTAAAGAACATAACTACATTGTTTCAATGAATTAGTGAACTTCATGTTGGTGAATCATCTAGAAAAATTACATGAAAAATTAAAGCACTTGAAAGAAAATCTTTTACCTACAAATCCTCCCCCAAGATGTCTATAACTTGTTTTTATTTTTGTATTTTTGATTTGCTAGGTTATAATAAATAATGCAGCTGGAAATTTTATCTCTCCTTCTGAACGTCTCTCTCCAAATGCTTGGAAAACCATAATTGATATCGTTCTGAATGGCACTGCCTTTGTCACCCTGGAAATTGGAAAGGAGCTAATTAAAGCACAGAAAGGTAGTTTGAGTCATTGCTAAACTAAATTCCCCTATTCGGGTAATTAACATAATTCTCAAGATGTGTATATACTCAGTTTACTCAAATGAATTTGTCATGTCATTAGTTCTGTAATTCAGAAATGTAGATCCCAATCCAGTCATTCATGCCCAACTTATATGATTATTATCTATATTCCCCTAAAAATTTACTACCAGGGATCCACTCTCCCAACATCATGAGGGTACCATTGTAGCCCTTTGGCTGTCGACTTATCATCCCTTTGTCCTTTGATGACATTCTTTCCCTCTGTTCTTCAGAGTTCCTTGTTGCTTATGCTGCAGCCTGCGTGGGCCATAGCAACTACAAAATATTTTAATGTGGGATTTGATTTTTTCTTATGAACTAATTTTTATTAAATTAAATCTAAATTCTAGGTTACTTGTATAAATACATTAGACATTATTTGTGTTTAAAAAATTTTTTTAAGTTTAAGAAAAAAGTAATTTTTTAAATTAATAAAAATAAAATTTCTCTCACTTCTCTCCCCTTCCCCCATCCTCCATTGACAAGCTAAATTTAAAAAACTATTTTGTGAACTGGAATCATATGCAGCAGTCATGCAGGGTTAATGAGGTTGAGCCCAGGACTGGGGGTAGAGTTGGGCAAGGAGCCCAGGTCTAGGATGAACATTATGGGGGTGAAAATTCCAGGAGTCATTGAATAGTTGAAGTGAACCAAGGTCTGGAAACCAGGAAATTAAAGGGAGCAAGCAGGTAGTCCCTCGCTTTCTGTGATCAGAAGCAAGTCAGAGGTCTGGAAGTGAGACTGTCCTACACAGTGAACAGGAACAAAAAGGTGGAGGAAGTGAATTTGGGAAGCAATCTGGAAATCCAGGAAGTCAGGTGGGTCAGAAGAAAGAAGAGCATCCACAGTCTGATCCTGAGGCGACACTTATTTGTCCTAGAAACTTTTTTCTGTCTCCTACCAGAACAGAAAGTAGTACTAGGTATGGACAACCTGAAGCTGTGCTCAGGGAATGATTGCAGCTAGTGAGAGAGTTAGAAACCTGGGATTGCAGGTGTGCTTTGATGCTGATTGAGCTAAGCAGCTGGGATTACCTAGAGGTTTCTGAAGCTAACCTTTCTTTCTTTTTTGTTTTATTCAGACCATAAACTTTTTTTTATCAGATTGTGCATTTTCTACCTTTCTTGTTGCTATAAGCAAAGCATAATAATGCATAAAGCAAACCTGAATCTTTTTATTGCTATGAGGAAACCTGTAACAGACATTAAAAACCCCATTGACTCTATTACAATTATATACAAATTACCCATTTGTATTCAGTACAGAGAAATATTTTTGTAAACGTGTCATCATAACCACAAATGATTACAAATTTGATGGCACAGGACAGGAAGATTGCTATTGCCTGGGCCATGGCAGTAGTAAAGATTTTCCCATCAGAAACAGCTTCCTATCACTTTCTCCCTTGCACTCCTCCTTTCTCTCAGAAGCTAAAAAACTGCTCACACTGCTTAAGCACCTTAATTAGTATCCCATGAACTGATGCAATTTTTAACATCGGTTTTAAAAATTTTTGAGTTCCAAATTCTCTCCCTATCCCCATCCCCACCTTGAGAAAGCAAGCAATTTGATATAGGTTATATATGTGTGGTCTTACAAAACATTTCCATATCAGTCATTTTGTGGTGAAAAAAACCACAAACCAAATAAAAACTCCAAGAAAAATAAAGTAAAAAAGTATGCTTCAATCTGTATTCAGACTATACCAGTTCTTTCTCTGGAGATGGATAGCATTTTTCATCTTAAGTCATTCAGGATTGTCTTGGATCATTATATTGCTGACAGTAACTTAGTCATTCACAGTTGATCATTGTTGTTTCTGTATACAGTATTCTCCTGGTTCTGCTCATTTCACTACGCATCAGTTCTTATAAGTCTTTTCAGGTTTTGTTAAGAGCATCCTGCTCATGATTTCCTATAGCACAATAGTATGCTATCATAATTGTATACCACAGTTTGTTCAACCATTCTCCAACTGATGAGTAATCCTCTCAATTTCTAATTGTTTGCCACCACAAAAAAGAGCTGCTGTAAATATTTTTGTACTTATAAATCTTTTTGCATTTTATTTTTTATCTCTTTGGGATACAAACCTAGTATTCTGCAGGAGCCCTTTTTACATAGTTTCAAATTGCTCTCCAGAATTGTTGTATCAGTTCACAATTCTGCCAAATGGTGCATTAGTGTCTGTTTTCTCACATCCCCTCTAACATTTGTCATTTTCCTTTTCTGTCATATTAGCCAATCTGATATGTGTGATGTGGTAGCTCACAGTTGTTTTAATTTGCATTTCTCTAATTAGTAGTATTTTACAGCATTTTTTCATATGAGTATAGGTAACTTTGATTCCTTTGTCTTAAAGGTGCCTCTTCATATCCTTTGACCATTTATCAATTGGGTAATGGCTCTCATTTTTATAAATTTGACTCACTTCTCTCTATATTAGAAAAATGAGGCATTTATTGGAGAAATTTGCTACAAACATTATTTCATAGTTATAATTACTAATTGTGTTTTTTCCTCTATTCTGTTTTCCCCCCATTTATCCTCGTCTCTCTTTTTACCTGGTTCATCCTCAAAAATGTTTTGCTTTTGGCTATTGCCTTTCCTAATGCACCCTCCCTTCTATCAGCCTCCCCTCACCTTTATCTTCTTTCCTTCCCCTCCTACTTTTCCTGTAGGGTGAGATAACTTTCTGTCTCCAAATGAGTATGTAATTATTTCCTAACCCAATTCTGATTTTAATAAGGTTTAGGGGCTCCCCCCAGATCCCCCATTTTTTCCTCTACTGTAAAATCTCTTTCACATCTCTTTTATGTGAAATAATTTATCCTATTCTACCTCTCCCTTTCCTCTTTTCTTAGTGTCTTCTTTCTCATCCCTTAATTTTATTTTTTTAGCTATTATCCTATCATATTCAACTGACACCCTTGCCTTCTTGTCTATGTACTCCTTATAAATACCATAATAATTATAAAGTTGTTTGTTAGGAGCTATGAGTATCATCTTCCTATGTAGGAAAGTCAGTAGTTTAACCTTATTGAATCCTTCAGGATTTCTCTTCCCTGTTTACCTTTTTATGTTTTTCTTAAGTCTTGTATTTGAATGTCAGATTTTTCTATTCCTCTCTGGTCTTTTCATCAGGAATGCTTGAACATCCTTTATTTCATTAAATTTCAAGTTTTCCTCTTATGGATTATACTCATTTTTTCTGAGTAGGTGATTCTTGGTTATAATTCTAGCTCCTTTGCCCTCTGGAACATCATATTCCAAGACTTCCAATCTAATGTAGAAGCTGCTAAATCTTGTGTTATCCTGACTGTTGCTTCATGGTATTTGAATTGTTTCTTTCTGACTTCTTCCATTATTTTCTCCTTGACCTGGGAGATGTAGAATTTGAGTTTTCATTTTAGGATCTCTTTCAGGAGATAATCAGTAGATTCTTTTAATTTCTGTTTTACTTTCTGGTTCTAGAATACCAGGGCAGTTTTCCTTGGCGATTTCTTGAAGTAATGATGTCTAGGCCTTTTTTTTTTATCTTGGCTTCCAGGTAGTCCAATAATTCTTCATTATCTCTCCTGGATCTATTTTCCAGGTCAGTTGTTTTTTTCCAATGAGATATTCTGTATGTTCTGTTTTTTAGTTGTTCCTAAATGGTTTTACTTTTTAAAGTCAAGTCATATTCAGGTCTCCCCAGTCTTTCTCATGAACTACCCAGTCACTAATGACAATCTTAGACATATATACATTTTACATATATAAAGAGTAAGCAGTCTGTGCTTATTGAATCCCTTGTAATCAGCCTTTGGTACGTACGTTATGTTTCTCTTTTCTCTTGGCTCGTGTATATCAAATCTTCTGTTAAGTTCAGGTTTATTTTTAAACAAAGATTGAAAGTCTGACAGTTGATCAAATGTACATTTTTTTTCATTCAGGATTGTGCTTAACTTTTCTAGCTATGATATTTTTGACATATAGTGTTTCAAGACCTGTGGTCCTTTAGTGTCTCTACTGCCAGGTCTTACATGATTTAAATTGTGGCACCATCATATTTAAATTGATTTTTCTTGTTGCTTTTAATATTTTATCCTTCAGCTGGAGGTTTCTAAATTTGACTAAGATATTTCTGTGGGTTTTCCTCATAGGATCTCTTTCAGGTGGTGATTGGTGTTTTTTTTCTGTTTCTACTTTCCCCCCACTTTGTTCTAATGCTTCAGGACAATTTTCTTTAATTATTTCTTGTTTAATTGTATCAAGATTCTTTTTTTGATCATAGCTTTCAGGTAGTCCCATTATTCTTATATTTTCTCTTCTTGATCTGTTGTCCAGATCAGTTTTTCTTATGTTTTACTTTCTCTTCTATTTTTTTTACTCTTCATATTTTGTTTAATTATTTCTTGATCTCTTGTGACTTTGCTGCCTTCCCCTTGCCCAGTTCTAATTTTCAGGATGTCATTTTCTTCCTTAAGATTCTGAATTTCCTTTTCTAATTGGTTGACTTTCTTTTCATAATCTTCTTGTTTTTCTTGGGTTATTCTTTTTTTTTTTTTAAGTTTTTCCTCCATCTCTCTCATTTGATTTTTAAAGTCTTTTTTAAGTTCTTCCATGAATTCTTTTTTGGGCAGTTGACCATTTGCTTTTATTTGTTGGGGTAGAAGAGGGTTTTTTTTGCTTCAGTATCCTCCTCCGAAGATGAACCATGGTCTTCTCTATTTCCATAATAACTTTCTATGATTGGATTCTTTCTCCTTTGCCAGCATATTTTTTTTTGGTAGTACCTTAATTTTTGTAATCACCTCTAACCTTCGTCATCTTTTTCTGTCTGGAGGTGGATAATATGTTTCATCATGAGTCTTCTGGAATTGTGGCTGGTTATTCTGAATCAGAGTTCCCAAGTCTGTAAAGTTGCTTGTATTTACAATATTGTTATTGTATAAATTGTGTTCCTGTTTCTACTCACTTTACTTTCACCATTTCATATGAGTTTTCTCAGATTTCTTTGACGACTCTTTCATCAGTTCTTACAGCACAATAGCGTCCTGTTACATTGATTGACCATAACTTGTTCAGACATTCCCCAGTTGATGGACAGCCCCTCTTTAATTCTTTACTACCACAAAAAGTGCTGCTATAAATGGATCTTTTTCTTCTTTCTTTGATCTTTTTGGGTATATACTCAATAGTGATGTCAGTGAGTTAAAGGGTATGCACAGTTTAAATGCACTTTGGGCATAGTTCCAAATTGCTCTCCAGAATGGTTGGACCAGTTCACAGCTCCACCAACAACTTTTACACATCTTCTACAACATTTATCATTTTCCTGTTTTATCATATTAGCCCATCTGATAGGTGTGATATGGTACCTCAGAGTTGTTTTGATTTGCATCTCTCTAATCAATAGTGATTTAGAACACTTTTTCATATGACTATAGGTAGCTTTAATTTTGATTGATTGAATTGAATTGATTGAACTAGTTCATAGTTCTGTCCATATCCTTGGAATATTTATCATTTGGGGAATAGTTCTTATTCTTATAAATTTGATTAAGTTTTCCATATATCTTATAAATTAAATCCTTACTCAGGAATTACAAAGATTCCTCCCCCCCCCCCCCATTCACTGTTTCTCTTCTAATTTTAGCTGAATTGGTTTTACTTGTACACAAATTTAAATTTTATGTAATCAAAATCATCCATTTCTCCTTCCATGAACCTCTTTATCATTTGTTTGTTCAAGAACTCTACCCCTATCTGCCAAAGCAGATTCAGGTTCTCCTGTTCTCTAATGACTTCTTTTAAAAAAATTATTTATTTTTAGTTTTCAACATTTATTTCCATAAGTTTTAATTTTTTCCTCTTTCCTTCCTTCCCTCCCTCCCTGAAATGGCCTGTAGTGTGATATAGGCTTTACACATAAATTCCTATTAAACATATTTTCACATTAGTTGTGTTATGTGGAAGAATTATTATGAATGGGAGAAACCATGAGAAAGAAAAAACAAAACAAAAAAGAAAATAGTTTGCTTTGCTCTGCATTCAGACTCCGTAGTTGTTTCTCTGGATGTGGATGGCATTTTCCATCATTAGTCTTTTGGAAATGTTTTAGATGCTTGCATTTCTGAGAACGGCTAAGTCTGTTAAAATCAGTCATCGCAGACTGTGACTGTTTCTGTGTACAATGTTCTCCTGGTTCTGCTCACTTCACTCAGCATCATCAGTTCATATAAATTTTTACAAGTTTTTCTGAATTCCATCTGTTTATCATTTCGTACAGCACAACAGTATTCCATTACATTTGTATATCACAAGTTGTTCAGTCATTCCCCAGTTGATGAGCATCCCCCCAATTTCCAATTCTTGGCCACCACAAAAAGAGCTGCTATAAATATTTTTGTATATGTGGGTCCTTTTCCCATTTTTATGATCTCTTTGGGATACAGCCCTAGAAGTGGTATTGTTGGGTCAAAGAGTATGCACATTTTTATAGTCCTTTGGGCATAGTTCCAAATTGCTCTCCAGAATGGTTGGACCAGTTCACAGCTCCACCAACAACTTTTACACATTTTCTACAACATTTATCATTTTCCTGTTTTGTCATATTAGCCCATCTGATAGGTGTGATATGGTACCTCAGAGTTGTTTTGATTTGCATCTCTCTAATCAATAGTGACTTAGAACACTTTTTCATATGACTATAGGTAGCTTTAATTTCTTCCTCTGAAAACTGCCTGTTCATATCCTTTGACCATTTGTCAGTTGAAGAATGACTTGTATTCTTGTAAATTTGACTCCTATATATTTTAGAAATGAAGTCTTTATCAAAGACACTAGTTGTAAAAATTCTTTCCCAGTTTTCTGTTTCCCTCCCAATCTTGGTTGCATTGGCTTTGTTTTTACAAAACCTTTTCAATTTAATGTAATCAAAATTATCCATTTTGCATTTCACAATATTTTCTGTCTCCTGTTTGGTCATAAATTCCTCCATTCTCCATAAATCTGACAGATGAACTATTCCTAGCTTCCCTAATTGTTTATACTATTAGCCTTTATATCTAAATTGTGTACCCATTTGTACTTTATGTTTGTATACAGTTGGTCTGTATGTTGGTCTATTCCCAGTTTCTACCATGCTATTTTATGTTTTTTCGAGCAGTTTTTCTCAAATAGTGAGTTCTTATCCCAGAAGCTGGAGTCTTTGGGTTTGTCAAATTGACTACTATGTCTTGTGTCCCTAACCTATTCCACTGATCTACCCCTGTATTTCTTAGGCAGTACCAAGTAGTTTTGATGATTGCTGCTTTCTAATGTAATTTAAGATCTAGTATGACTAGACTACATTTCTTAGTGTTTCTTTTCATTAATTCCCTGGATATTCTGGGCCTTTTGTTCTTCCAGATGAATTTTGATATTATCTTTTTCTAGCTCAATAAAACAATTTTTGGTAGTCTGATTGGTGTGGTGCTGAATAAGTAAATTAATTTAGGCAGAATTGTCATTTTTATTGTATTAACTCAGCTTACCCTTGAGCAACTAATATTTTTCCAATTATTTAGATCTAACTTTATTTGTGTGAAAAGCGCTTTGTATTTTCTAATTACTTCTGTGCAAGCCAAATTCTCTCAAGATTCTTATTTTTCTCTTGAATCATGTTGGAACATCCTGCTATATTTCCATGTTCTCTTGGGAATATATAGGGTCCTTAATGAGTGTTGATTCAATTTCCTTTGTCTTGAAATATTTAGAGTTGTTTGCACTTGTTTCGATATGTCTGCAATCATCTTTGTTTCATTTTAAATATTTTTCTTTTTGATTTACTTGTGTTTTGAGTCTTTAATTTTCTTTTAAGATCTTTGGAAATTTCAAGTTTTTCTTTCCTGTATATTTGTTTATTGATCATTTTCCAACTCCCATTTTATGGCAGATGCAACAGGGTTTAAACTTCCAAGGTGTTTCAGACCCCTCGTACATTGTGGAACTCACTTAACACCAGCCTCATTTCTTCCCACAAGTAACTTTACAGAGAATGTTTTGGCCTAGCTGGATGCCAGTCCCTTTTAATTCTGGGTTGATGTGGCCCCCTCCGTGTGCTGGCACCCTGCCCCTCTAATCTGTAGTTCTTTGTCTAAGCATTGCAACACTATAGTAATCTGCCTTCGTTACGAATACCTTTCCCTCCTCTGGAAGTGGGTGGGCGAGGTTGAGTTCTGTCCCTTGTTGCCACAGAATGCTAGGTGAAGATAGGGGCAGGGTGCCACGAAAGAGATGGCAACAGGAACAAGGTTATTGTTGAGTAGATCTCAAAGCACGAACTAATGGATCGGGTTGTGTGCTGTGCCATAATATGGAGTCTGGTGGGGAAAAGGATGCTGAATGAGTACATCAGCGATAAGCCTTCCGTCCTGTTAATTCATGAGGTTGTCTGGCTAAGCTTCTTGGTATCTTGGCCAAAGTGTATCACTTGGATTCTTCTCTTCTCCTTAATGGACTTGCAAAAATAGCATTCACTGTAGTTTTTTCCATTAGACCTGAATATTGGTTTACATGTTTTACTGTAGGATGGGTACTTCTCTGATGGCAATTTTTAAACTTAAAGCAGTCTACCTGATGTTGTGGTGCAGGATCGGCATTTCAGGTAGACGTTACTACCAGCATCAGGAACATCTAGGAAGCTGTTCTGTGTTCAGCCGCCATGAGGGCAGCATTACATAGGCAGGATTCTACCAGACACCCGCAGGCTGGGAGGACCATGTTCTCACTCCAGGGCTGTGTCTGTGTCTGTCCAGCGACCTCATGCATGTTATTCTTCATGGTTCTTTATAGTTTCATACTTATTGTTTCTTTTGAAACTACATATCTGTGCTATAGTTTGTTTAACCTTTTCTCAGTTATTAGATATGTGGGTTGTTCTCAGGTTTTTATATTAAGAATGATGCTATGAATATTGTTTATCGGTATAAGCCTTTTGTTTTTGCTAAACACATCTTTTGAATTTTATTCCTAATAGTGGGACACTATGTGTTAAACCTAGACATCTTCTACATCAAAGATATTTGATGTAAGGATTTTTTTTTCTTAACTAGCACAATAATGCACAATGTGATTGTGTGTCTTGTTGAGTTTATTTTGCATGGAGTTTTCTAAGATAATTTTTTCATCATTTATTCCTAATTTCATTTTTACAATTTTCAGTTTTATGACAGCAGGTAACAGCTAGGTGGCTCAGTGGATAGAGCACCATGCCTAGAGTCAGGAAGATTCCTCTTTCTGAATTCAGAACCAGACTCAGACACTTACTAGCTGTGTGACCCTGAGCAAGACCCTTAACCTGGTTTGCCTCAGTTTACTCATCTGTAAAATGAACTGGAGAAGGAAATGGCAAACCACTCCAGTATCTTTGCCAAGAAAACCCCAAATGGGGTCATGAAGAGGCAGACCCAAATGAACAACAACAATAACAACAAGAAGTGGGTGTTAGGGAGTGTTAGGGAGAAAAAACTGAATTTGGAATCAGAGGATCTGGTTTTGAGACTTGGCTCTACTATTCACAGTGTGCTAGTCAGTACACTTCCTCGGGCCTCAGTTCACTTACCTCTAACATGAGGCGCTTGGACTAGATTACCTCTAAGGTACCTGTGAGCTCTAAATCTGTGATCCTGTTATTGCCTATTAGCTGTTACAGTGCATGAGTCTGAATTAAAATTAGATAAGACTTCGGAGGTCGTTGTTGCCATGGCTTTATCTTATTCATTGAGAACAAAAGACAGAAATTTGTTTGGGGAGTAGAGTGGCTGGTATCAGACATTGAAAGCTAATGCAGAGGCCAGGGGCAGACAGCTGAGTCAAGATGCTAGAAAATTTAAGGAAAGTAACTAAAATAAATAGTTCAGGAACACAGCCAGAGTCAGAATGAGGAGACGCCCAGTGAGCGGCTTAAATCAGGAAAGCTGATTTCTGCTCTGGAGCACTAAACCAGAATTAGGCAATCAAACAATCTCAGTCTCTCCAGTACCAGGGATTCTAGGTGTGTAAGACCATACTTGGCCATGTTTCAGTTTTGGACATATGTTCCTAGGACTTCTTGTCCCCCCTAAAGTATCCCCACGCTGGTCTTGGTTTTGCTTTGCAGAACCAAACAAGTCTTGTACTGTGGATTCTTTTGGGTATGAGTTGGACTAGATTACCACTTCTAACTCTGAAATTGTCACACTTCCACAGTGACATAGCTTTGACCCACTGTTTCAGAATGTTGAAACCATTTTGGATCCTAATTTTGTCATCTCTCCAAGCTTTTTACCATCTACAGATTGGATAAGCATACCTTGTATTCCTTCACCCAGTCTATACTGGACAAATCTCTCTCTACTTTTGCTCCTTCATCTACAGATAATAATAATTCCCTTACCTACCACATAAGGTTGCCACAAATAAAAATCCATGATGGTTGTGAAAGTGCTTAGAAAAGCCAAAAAATTGCTTTTTAAAATACAGCCTTGTTATTAATATTATCATTATGCATCCACGTAGGCATTTAATTGCCTAGATAATCTGGAGGATTGATTTACTGTCTACAATGACAGGAACATCTTGGGAGGCTTTATACTGGAGAACAGGAGAGAAGAGCTCAAAGAAGTGAGAGCCTAGGGGAAAGGAAAGAAACAAAAAAAAAATCAGTAAAACATAAAAGATTTAGAGACATTATTCCTAAATGTAGAATAAAGAAAAGTGAATTTAAAATAGCCTGTAATGAGAATTGTCACTGAATGAACAGAACCCAGAGCAGTGGAAAGTACATTGGATTTGGGCTTGAAGGATAAATTTTTTGAGTATGATCTTGAGGAAGTCACTTAGCCTTTGGGTGCCTCCGTTTCCCCATTTGCAAAATGAGGAGGTTAGACTTAATGACCTCTTAGGTCTCTCTAACCCTAAATTTATGCTTCTATGAAAGTTTACTGTTACCCTTGTGGTAAAGAATGCAAACAAAATGAATGGGGAGAAATCCAACCAGTTAAGTTAATCCAACCAGTAGCCAAAAGAATTCTAAAAAAATCTCTTAGAGACATTAGGTATTTAACAATAACATCCAAGGCCAGAGGTATTAGAAGAATAGAAATAAATAAAATACATTTACATCTTCCAGCTGGATTAAGAAAATTTTTTAAAACTTTTTTTTTGCTTTTTTTCTGGAGGGCAGTTGGGGTTAAGTGACTTGCCCAAGGTCACACATTAGTTTTTGTGTTAAGTGTCTGAGGCCACATTTGAACTCAGGTCCTCCTGACTCCAGGGCCGGTGCTCTATTCACGGCACCACCTAGCCACCCCCAGATTTAAAAAATTTAACATTACATAACAGTGGAGCTTTTTTCCATCCTGTCTTTTACTCAGACTTCCATGTAGTGTAGGAACCTTAGAGTCATAAGAATTCTAATTAACGCAATGATGAACCATGATTCCAGAGGACTGATGATAAGCCATTTTACCTACCTCCTGATACCAATGTCATGGGTTCAAGATGAATAAAGATAATGCAATATACAGTTAGCACATTTACTACAGAGTTCATAGAAGTTGTTTTTAGCCAATATCTTCCTTAGGTACTACGTGATCTGGCCTCCTTTTGCCTGTTCATCCTTATTTCTTAGAGCTCCCAAACAGTCACCCTTTATTCCATTGCAGACACTTCTTGCTTGCTCTCACATCTCTGTCTTCATTCTCATTTCTCCGCTCTTCCCTTAGGTCCAAATCTTGCCCTTCACTCCTCTTTTACCTCTTCCATGAGATCTCCACTAATCATCCACAGCTACTGTCTTTGAATTCCTCTAGCATTTATTGTCTGTATCATGTGATTATCACTCTGTTATCATCAGTCACTCAAAAAACATTTGTTAAGTACCTACTATGTGTCAGGTACTGTGATAGGCTTTGGGGATAGAAAGAAAGGGACATATAGAAAGAAAGGGAAAGGATAGTCCCTATTCTCAAGTAGCTTTCAGCCAAATGGTTGACACATCATGTAAAAAGCTATGTACAAACAAGAGATACCTGAGATAAATTGGAGATAATGAGTAGAGGGAAAGCACTAGTATTAAGGGTGATAAGGAAAGGCTTCTTGTAGAAGATGGGTTTTTAGCAAGGATTAGAGGGAAGCTAGGAAGTGGAGATGATGAGGGAGAGAATTTCAGGTTCAGAGCCCAGCCAAAGGAAATCAAAGAGTCTAAAGATAAGTGACTTGTGCAAAGAGCTGCAAGAAGGCCAGTGTCATTGGATTGTAGAGTATATAAGAGTAAGTAAGGAATAAGGTTGGAAAGTAAAAGGTGACCAGATTACGAAGGGCTTTAAAAGCCAAAAAAGATTTTATATTTGGTTGAGAAACAAAAACAAGATTTAATTTTGTATATCACCTCTTTGATTATATTTAAAGTCATATTTAATTTTCCATTAGAGGTAATTTAGAGTTGTTAAGAGTTGCTTGAATAGAGGAGTACAATGGTTAGACCTGCTGTTTAGGAAGATCACTTGAATTGGAGATTGGGCTGGAATGAGGAGAGCGTAGAGGCAGGCAGACCGACAAGAAGCTATTGCAAAAGTCTGGGAGGAAGATGATAAGACCCTGTACCATTGTGGTGGGAATGTCAGAGTAGTGAAGGAGGCAAATATGAGAGATGTTACAAAGATAAAATCAATAGTCCTCGATAAGAGATTGCTTATGGGTGGGGTGAGAGAGAGAATGAAGAGTCAAGGATGTCACCTACATCATAAACCTGGGTGATGAGGAGGATGGTGGTGACATAGATAGTAATGGGGAACTTAGGAAGGGTGGAGAATTTAGGGGTAAAGATGAATTTAGTTTTGGACGTGCTGAGTTTCAAACATTTATGGAATATCCAGTCCACATGTGTAATGGACAGTTGGAGATGTGAGACTGGAGTTCAGGAATGAGGTTATGGCTAGATAAGGAGATTGGAGAATCCTCTGCATAAAAATGATAATTAAATCCATGGGAGCAGATAAAATCGCTAAATGAAGGCGATAGAGGGAGGAAGAGAAGGAGGCCCAGGATAGAACCATGACAGTCACTCACAGTTAGAAGGTGTGACCTGGACAAAGATCTAGCTGAGGAAACTGAGAAGAAGCAGTCAGATGGGGGAAAATCAGAATAGTTTTATGAAAACCTAGAGAGAAGAGAGTATCAAGAAGAAGAGGTTGATTAAACAGTATTAAAAAGGCTGCAGAAGAGGTCAAGAAAGGATGAGGATGGAGAAAAGCTCATTGGATTAGTCACTTAAGCAATCACTGGCAACTTGGGAGAGAGCAGTTTGGGGTGACCGTTGTGACTGGAAACCAGATTATAGAGACTTGAGGGAATGAGAGGAAAAGAAGTAGAAATATATATTGCAGATGACCTTCTCAAGGAGGTTAGCCACAAAAGAGAGGAGAAATATAGGACAATAACTAGAGAGTGTGGATGAGTCAAGTGAGGGATTTTTGGGTTATGGGGGGACATGGCCATATTTATAGACAGTAGGAAAGAAGCCAGTAGACAAAAAGAGATTATAAGTGAGAAGATAAGTGAGAGAATTGGGATAACACAGGGTGCAGCAGTTTTGCTGGGGTATCAGTATGAAGGTAGGAGCTGGGGAGGAGAGAAAGCCTGCAAACTAGATACTGATCTCATTGAGGAAGGAAGGTGAATAGTTCTGGAGGTCAGCAGACAATAAACTTTTGTTTGGTGGTAAATATGGATTAAGTGAACCTCAAAGGAGGAGAGGTTACTGAGTCATGGTGCTGGAGGGGGAGCTTGGAAGTTACAATGGGGAACAAGGAGTTATTCCCCTGATGGAGATGGAGTAATGAGTGAAAGTGTCACCCGTGCTGAAAAGAGTGGCCTATGAGGCAGTGTCACCAAAAGAGAACATTTATATATTCATAGGAAGGAATGAAAAGGAAAAGATTTATATGTTGCCTGCAGTTGTTTATGGTCTCAAGGTATATATTCTTCTCTCCTCAACTACATGTGAAATCAGGTAAACACCTTGAGGACCTTAGACATGGTCATTTGTGTTTTTCACAGAATCTTACCTAATAGACAGTTGAGGAGCCTGAGGTAGACAGAGGTTAGGTAACTTGCCTAGGATCACACAGCTAATAAGTATCTGAGTCTGGATTTGCTGGCTACCTAGAGGGGCAACATTATGTAGTATCCAACATTACATAAGGTCTTGTATAATGTGATGTTCACAGTAACATTGCATAGGTACCCTCTGACGATGACGTTATAGTGCTTTATTTGTAGAGCATTTATTAGTAAGTCAGAGGAGGCATTATGATATAATAGAAAGAACACTGAACTTAAGATTTTAAATCACAGAACATTACAGCTAGAAGTACCCTTGGAGGTCATAAAGTCCCACTTCTGTCTTACAGATGAGGAAATTGAGACCCAGAGATGAATCAACTTGTCCAAGGTTGTACAGGGACCGAATGAGAGAGAGAGAGGACTAAAATCCCTGTTTTCTCACTTTTAGTCTAATACTTTTCTGCTCCACAGTGTTTGAATTCCAGCTGTATGATGATAAGCAAGTTGTTTAACTTGGTACTTAAACTCTTTCTTGTGGTTTACAGTAATTTTTTCTTTGTCTTGGAAGCTCAGGATTTTGTCTTTTATGTCTTGGTGTTCATTTTAGAGTTTCTTTCAAGAGATAACTGTTGTATTCTTTCTATATTCACTTTGCTTTCCCTCCTCAAACTTTGCTTTCTGGCTTCCCTGTCTTCTACAGAAAGCCTCTCCCAGTCCCTCTTAATTCTAGTGTTTTCCTTCTATGGAATATTTCCTCTATTTATCCTGTATATCACTTGTTTTTTCCATTGTTATTTTCATGTTGTCTTCCTCATTAGTGAGCTTTTTGAGGGTAAGAAAGGCTACTCAGAAAAGAAAGCCTACTGTCATTTGCCTTTTGTTATATTCCCTTAGCACAGTGATAGCAAGTGCTGAATAAATGCTTCTTGAGATGTGGTTTCTACACTTTTTGGGTCATTGTTTTTGCCCCAGTTACAGCTGCAGACCCTAGCCCCATTCCCATACTGAAAGGTTGCTACCTCTGTCTGTGCTGATCTGAACTGGAAAAAGATACCTACCTTGATTTCTTCTTGGATTTTCCATGGTCTGTTGCTCTTCCTCAGTCTTTGCTGAAAGTTATGAGAGCTAGACTTCTCATTCCACCATATTTACTGGTCTCCTTGGACATAGTTTTATTATTAATCAGCTTTATTGTCTTACTCATTTTCAGGGGCCGCATTCCTGTCCATCACAACTATCTATGCTGAGAGTGGATCAGGATTTGTAGTGCCAAGTGCTTCTGCCAAAGCAGGTGTGCATATAATGAACCTGTAAGTAAGAATCACATTTATCCTGCTGCTTAAGTTGATTGATGCAATTTAGTAGCACCTGCTTTCGGGGTCGCCTTTTTTAGCTCCTTTTACTTGCATCATGATCATCTCATAGGTGCAAGACACCCCAATAAGTAATGTATTAAACAGGAGCCCCAAGTGAATTTTAGCCTACTTACTGCATATTGTATAGATAGCATACTTTAAAACTCCAAGAGAGTCTTGTATGAGTTAGGAATTAAGTCATGTTTTCAGGGCATAAACCTCTTTAATGTCATTTTATTCTTTTTTTGCTGCTTGCTGCACTTGCCTCTGAGAATATATAAATAAGAATGTCTCACAATTTCCAGCCCAAGACCTCTGGAGGAACCAGCCTCTATCCATGGAAATGCATATTTATCTTCAAATACTTGTAATAATCAAAGATGCCAGTGGGGGGGGGGAATCACCCCAAACAACCAAAGAGGGAAATTGAGGCAGAGCTCTGAGCCAAAACACTTTATTAAAGGGACCTGGCCCCCTTCGACGAAGTGAATCCCAGACCTTCCTCACTATTTGAGGTGCCATCTCCTTGAAAAAATTTAATCTCCATGGATAGGTTGCAGTAACACGAAACGTGTCAGGGGAGGAAGACTTTCAGAAGCAGCGAAAAAGAGATCCATCTATTTGGTTCCATTTCATTGTTAGGATCACAAATAAGACTTCCATCCTTTTCAGCCTTATAGTTAATGGGGTAGATACCTGTATAAAACGGAGGCAGTGAGGCTACAATTAGCATTGGAATATATGTCAAGAGAGGCCTGTATCTCTGAGTGGAACTCATTGGAAAGGAAATAAGAAAACTGCCTTTACCTTCCCTTTACAAGGACAGATATTATTTAAAGGGAAAATTTCTCCATGGGAAGCATTAGGTAACAGCATTAAAAATACAATCAAAGTATAGATAGGCTCTTAATCCATGTAGTGCCATTATAAAATATAAATGTACAGGGCTAAAAAGTGCCAAAATAATGAAAATCCTCCAAACCCACTGGGATAAAGGTGATTCTTTTACATCTAAAAGAGCCTTATTAAGATAGCTCTCAGACAATCCCTTAAGAACATTAACCTGAAAACAGCATAGGTTTTACATGTGAGCAATGGATCCACAAGTCAGTCCTTTTCTCTTGTCTTTATGGCTGTTGAAGTCATCAGCAGTACTTTGACCTGGAGACCTTGTGTCCATGGTGGCAGAGCTGGAGGAAGAGAAGATGACTATCACTCTGGCAGATATCAGCAGTAGGTGAGGATAGCAGAAGGTCATCAATAGATTGGACCAAAACTAAGTCTGTGAAGACAATAAAGCTAAATCCTGCTGTAAAATTTGAGATGACTAAGTAGGAGACTCAGCGTAGCCTTGAGGCAAATGAGTCCATGTCCATTGCTGATTATTCCAAGTAAATGTGAACAGATATCTGGATTCAGGGCTTATCATAACACTAAAAAATGAAGCACACAGATTTATTGTTGTAAAAGTCATCATTAGGAATATTAGGGCTATTGTTTTAATCACATTGGACTAACTCCACAGGAAAAAGAGAGAGGAGCCCATCACTACTAAAATCACAAGTACATCAGCAAATATTGAGAACAAAGAGATTGCATTATCTGGCACTTGTAGAATCTAAGTATTGTCATGAAATAGACATGAAATAGTGGTGTTAAATCTGCACAAAAGATCTCTTCTAAATAGATTAGCAGGGGCATTGGATATCCATAAAAAAGAATGCAATATAGACAGAGAGCCCCCTGTCATGTCTTGTGGGGATGAGAGGGGACCTCTCCAGGTTTTTCCTCTATTCCCACAATCTGTGTAGATTGAGTAACAGTACAGCCAAAACTTGGTTTCTTAATCAAAATTGAATGAGTGGCTCCAGTATCGACAAGGCAGGCATGTGACACAACTGCAGTTGTCAGAACTGCACTTGGTCCAGTTCAGGGAGGGGCAGAGATGGGTAACAGGGGCAAGGACATTAGAAGAAGCCCTATTCTCTGCCTCTCCCCTGCACCTTCATGCATGGAAGCCTTCCTGTTGTCCATACACTCTGTCAACTTTGTTCCTGGATGCCTCTGTGCTCATTAGTCACCTCAACTTGTTTTAAAGGCTCTCTGAACCTGTTCTCCCTGGGAGGGGCATTTTCTTGCCTCTAAGGCCAATTTGGGTCTTGCCCTTGGGCCCTGTTAACCGGGAGACCCCATTGGGTCTGGCAAAGTGTCCTCTCTTCCCACAATAAAAACAGTGTCTGTTACCTCTGTTAGGGGTCTGGAAAAAGGGTGCCAGGTAACTAAGAGTTTGAACATTTGCCAGGAGAGACTTAGGTTGACCTCTGTGTCTAGGCTTCTCCCCCGTATCAACGTTGTCTTTAACTGGCTCTTTCCCTTCATAAATAGACTGTGTAGTTGCCTTAAGTTCCCCTATGGGTTTTTCATGCTAGCCTTGAGAAAGTTTTCCTTAATTTTAGAAAATAATTAACAAAGGCTGCATTAACAAGCCTGACATCCCACTGGTTTAGCGGCTCTAATCCAGCGTAACACTTTCTACTCTTACATAACTTGTCATAAAATCTCAGTGGGGTCTCATCCCCTTCTTGGATGGTCTTTTGGAATTTACTGAAATTGTCTGTTCTTTCTGCAAAAAGCTCTGTATCCCAAAGTAAGACATCCCTAGCCTATTGTAGCTGTGCAAAACTGTGCAGACTGGTTAGGATCCCATTGGGGGTCTTGTATTGGCTAGGTCCCCTGGCCTCTTGGACCCACAATCTGTTTGTGACCTCAATAACACCTACTTTTTCTCCTGGAGATAATGGAATCTTCATGAAATCTGTTACATCACTCCAAGTTGGATTGTAGCCACGAAAGATAGCCTTAAATTGATGAATAACTGCAACAGGATCCTCATCAAATCTAGGGCTGTCTATTCTCTGAGGCCTGAGGGGCTAAAGGGATCATGTTCCTTAATCTATACAAGACCTGCCTCTGATACTTGTATTCTTATCTATAAGTGGAAAAATGGCATCAGGTTGTTCAGTTTCTTCAACTTTCACTATGGGAAGGGGAGCTTCAGAAGGGACTTGAGCAGGAGGGGCAACAGCAGAAGAAAGCAGAGCACAAAGGTCTGGCAAGGCTTGATAAACAGATGAAGGCTGACTGTCTCTAGACAATGCCTCCCAGCGAGACCAGTAATTCATCCGCTCCTCACTAGTTTTAGGAGGTTGTTCCATGAAACTCTGTAATTCTTTAAGAGTAGGATAATCAAAAGTCTTATGCTTTGGCCAGAACCATCCCTCTGCCAGGGATGGGGATCCTGAGGTCTGGAGCTCACGTGTGGCCCTCTGGGTTCACAAGTGTGGCCCTTTGACTGAATCCGAACTTCATAGAACAAATCCAGGTTTGCTGGCATATGATGCGTAGACTAAAATAAGCAAAACAATATGTCAGCAGGGTCATGAGTTGAGCAAGGAAGAAATATTTCCCTTGACTAGGTGGATACAAGATGGATGGGCTGTTTCTAAGGTTGGGCAACAGAAAATGGTACAGACTGTACATATGCCCCAATAATATTTTGGGGGGACCTGGGGAATTTCTGAGCCAAGCTGAAACTCATGCTTGGTTGAATCATGGAATTTGAGCAAAACAGGATGGAGATGTCCATGTCAATGTTCCTGTAATCTTGAGGCCGGACAAGTAAGCTCCATAACTGCTCAACAAGTGTTAACCATTATATTGAAGCTTGAGGCCTAATATAGGGCCTTCCTATTGGAATCCATACAAAATATGGATTAAGAATAATTAGATGTCTGACTGAATATGTTTTACTAGATGAATATAGTAAAATGATTTCTGACAGTCGTTACACCTTATGAAATCATAGTGAACTGACTAATACTGATTAGAGTTTGAGTAGGATCCTCAAGGAATCAACTTTCTCACCAAACAATATGTTTAGAAATGTGGGCAACAGATAACTCCTTGTTTCTCCGCCAGTCATTGGCCTAGAACCCTGAGAAGTGAAGAAACTGATGAGGCATTTCTGATATACATCAGACCTTCTCTGTTTTTAGGGAAATCTGGGAAGTTATTTTGTTCTGCCTGTGTCACCAACTGATTTGTGAATTCTGGCACTTTTATGATGAGAATATTTATCTTGTAGGACTAACCAAAGGCATGTTCTTCTATAGAATAAATTTACAGTATCTATATCTTTAATTCTCAGTTCTTCATCTAAGATAGGACTGATTTAATCTGTGTTCTTTAATAAATTTCACTTGTATATATGTTTTAGGTGAGAAGGGGGTTTGTTATTCCTAGTGTACTAATAGAGAACATTTGCTATTTCATGATAGAGGAATGAATAGAAAGGTTGATTACCTCTCATCCTCAGAAGATGAGCCTCTCAAAATCAGTACATCACAACAAAAATGTGTTTTTAGTTGTATTTATTATGGAGAGGTACATTCTGGGAATAAGTTGACCACAGTGTAGTACTAATGATGACTTTTACTCAAGAACTGGCATAAAATACATAATCAAGGAGACGTGTGATCTTATAGGAAGTTGAGTTCTTCATGTAGGTGAGATCATTCCCTCCTTGAATCTGCCCTCCTTCTTATCTGCGTCCCACCTCTTTCACACCTACTGTTTCCCTGCTGTCCAAACAGAGATTAAGAAAACAGACATTTAGCAGCACAAGATAGTTATGGAGAGAGCACACTAGCAACCTAGGTGGCTTAGTGGATGAAGTGCAGGGCCTGAAGTCAGGGACACTCATCTTCCTGAGTTCAAATCTGGCCTCAGACACTTACTAGCCGTGTCACCCTGGGCAAGTCACTTAACCCTGTTTGTCTCCGTTTCCTCACCTATAAAATGAGCTGGAGAAGGAAATAATAAACTACTCTGGTATCTTTACCAATAAAACCCCAAATGGGGTCTTGAAGAGTCAGACAGGACTGAAAAATGAAAGCCCAAAGTGCTTAGTGTCCACGGTATTGTGTATATAGTGAGCACCTTGTTTAATTAAATTGAATGAAAATCAGTCAGCAAAGTACCAACTTCTAGTGTCTTGCTGGTATCCTATAATGTGCATCCTTACAAGAGAGATTTGCTAGGCATGGTGGTGTAGGCCTGTGTTCTCTGAGGCAGTGCTGGGGAGGCTTTTTAGGTGTCTTAATCTTGGGAGTTCTGAGCTACAGTGAGCCAAGTTTGGCCGTTACTCAGTGAGCCCTCAGGAGAGGGAGGTCACCAAGTTGCCTAAGGAAGGGTGAACTGACAGGTTGCTAGGAGAGCATGTTAACACTCCTGTGTGATTGGAGTGGGGTTGAGCCTGTGATGAGCCCATGTATTTCTGACCTGAGCAAGATAGGAAAACTCTCCATATATCTTTTCATTTAACATTCATTTTAAAATTTTCAGTTCCAAATTTTCTCCCTCCAGCCCCTCCCCCATCCCCAATATGCATTTTTTAATAGGGCAAAGCATATCTATTGATTCATTATTCATTTCTTCTCTGTGATAATTTCTAGGTCTCTTGCATCTGAATGGGGTAAATATGGCCTGCGATTCAATACAATTCAACCAGGACCAATCAAAACCAAAGTAAGCCTTAGTTAATGTAGCATCATGATGCATAAGAATTTAAGGAATGTGAAAATGTTGAATACCTGCTTATTTATTTAAGATGTTGTAGAAATGAGCACTGGGCAATTAATTGCCTTGGAATATTGAAATATATTAACACTGAAATGGGTATATTCAGGTAAGTGGAATTTTAAAGTGAGAACAAATGTAAAGTAAGGTGATAGGTCAGTAAAACTTATGTTATACGCATATGTATTCATATATTTTGATAGTAATTTCAAAGCAAAACTGACATCATAATTATCAGTATTTAGGAAGGAGTATGATTTAGTGGAAAGAGCACTGGATCTGGAATCGAGAGCCTGGGTTCCAGTTCCACCTGTGCTGCCAGCTTCCTGTGTGACCTAGCAAGTCAGTTAATCTTGTTAGGCCTGAGTCTCTTTATTTGTAAAATGTGAGAGGGTTTTGGACTAGATGTTTCCTTTTTTTAAATTGCACATTTATTTTTAACAGTAATTTAAAAAATTTTTTTTGACTTCCAAGCTCTTTTTCCCTCCTGTCTCTCCCTTACCCATTGAGAAGATAAGCAATATATTGATCATGCCTATGTTGTTTTTATGATTCCTTTTGGATTTGAATCTTTGACCTGGAGACCATTAGGTGCTTCATAGAATCTAACTAGTGGAACATGTGCCTTCTGCTACAGATGGTATCAACCTGCAGCCAAACTTTAATCCCTTTTATGATATACCTGGCTGGAATTTTTTCTGGCCTTTGCTTGAAGTTCTCTAGTGAGGGAGAACCTTGTTCCTTCCATCAGCCTGGTCCCCTCTTTTATAGCTCTAATTGTCAAGTTTCAAACATTTTCCTACTGCTCCTGATTTTGTTCTTTGAAGCCAAATAGAGGAAGTCTAATTCCTTTAACACACAACAGCATTTCAGATACTTTAAGACAGATATCATCATGTCCCATCCAGGTCTTAATTTCTCCAGACTATATATCCTCAGTTTCCATCCCTGGCTCTCACCTTCAGTTCCTTCAGCCCATTAGACTGTGAGTTCCTTGAGAGCAACGACTTTCTTTTGCCTTTCTTTGTGTCCACAGTACTTAGCATAGTGCCAGGCACATAGTAGGCACTTAATAAATCTTTACTATAGACTGATTGACTTCAACTAGTCCTCTACCATATCTGTCAATGATTGTGATATAGTACCCCCACCCCCCACATGCACTCTGTGATCCAGTGACTCCTTGCTGTTCCTTGCACAAGACATACCCATCTCCTGAATCCAAGCATCTTCAATGTTCATGTTCTGTGCTTGTAACTCTCTCCCTCCTGGCCTCTGACCCCGGCTTCCCTGCCTTGCTTCAAGTCACATCTAAGCTCCCACCTTCTACAAGAAGTCTTTTTCAATCCTCTGAATCTTCCCTCTGAGACTGCCTTTTATTGTGTCGCCAGCTCTTAGCACAGTGCCTGTGCTTAATAATGCCAGATGGGTGACTGGAGGAAAGATTGGAATGGGGAGAGACTTGAGTCAGGGAGACAACCCAGCAGGCTGTTGCAGTAGTCCAGGCATAAGGTAAAGAGGGCTTGCCCCAAACTGGTGGCTGTGTCAGAGGAGAGGAGGGGTGGTGTACATAAAAGAAAGAGGTTGTAAAGTTAGAAACGACAGGACTTAGCAATGGATTGAATATTGGAGAATGAGAGAGTGTGGAGTCAAGGGTGACCCCTAGGTTGTGAACCTGGATTATTCTAAACACTGCTCTTATTCTTTCTTTGATTCTGATCTTGCCCTTGATCTAACTAGAAAACCCACTTTGTTGTTGCTAGTATTCATTGCTCCCTTCAGCTCCTTTGGGATTTTGGTTTTCCTATCTTCCTTTCGGACTTTGCTGCGTATTTGTATTCAACCTGTAAGTTAACCCATAAACATTTCATGTGTACCATATGTGAAGTGCCACACTAAGTGCTGGAGATACAGGAAGAGGCGGATTCTGATAGAGGAGACCTCACAATCTAATGAGGGGGAGGGGGAAGATAAGGTACAGTTATGTACAGAGAGGCTAAATTGGAGGTAATCAGCAGAACATTAGCATTAAGGGGAAATCAATCAAATGATCATTTAATCTCATCACTTACCACTTAATCTCATTTTATTAGAACTGTTCTATAATTCAAACATGGTGAGATATTTTAGGACCTTAATTCTGTTACCCAGACTACCGTCTATCTCTCCCAGTTCTGTCTTTTGCAGGTTTGACAAACACACTATCTATGCTTTGAGAAAAGTCCTAATGGTGGGAGACAAATTTGACCTTCATCAATATCACTAAGCCCACTACCTTCTCAGGGTAGGTGAGATATTAACTGACACTTGAAGGAAGCAAGGGAAGCCAGGAGGCAGAGATGAAGGAACTGATACCAGGCATAGGGGACCACAAGTGAAAATGGTCAGAGTTGGGAGATAGAGTGTCTTGTGTGAGAAGCAGCAAGGAAGCCAGTATCACTTAATCACAGAGTATATGGAGGTGAGATACATCACAACCATTTATCGTTAGGATCATCTTCACCCCAATCATGACCTTTCCCTTCTGAAAAACATGAAACAAAACCAGCACATCAATAGTATCTGACACTGTATACTACATTCCATACCCATGACCTGTCCTCCCTCCATGTTCTTAACCATCTCTGCTCTAAAGCTAGATTTATCACTATAATCATGTGATATTCAGCTTCTTCACATCTCTTCTAAAAATCTGAGTTTGTTGATGAGTTTTTTGTGCCTTCACATCTGTCTTTTTCCTTCTTACTGGAATAATTTATGTTTGTATCTTCATAATTTTTTTAAGGGATTCCTTTCATCCCTCTTGGGCTTCCTTTAGCTTTAAAATAGTAGGCCATTGGATTTTACCTACCTTTTCTTTGAACATTTTGCTATCTGATCTTCCAAAATCTAGAGTGTGTCAGACCATTCATAACTTTACTCTTTCTTCTCTGTCACAAACTCTGTGAGGAAGCAGTCCCGCTTCCAAGATTCCTGGCAGCACACTCTTCCTCCTTGTTGGTCAAAGTTGGCTTTAAAATTGCCATTGCTCTTCATTAAGTGCTTCCACTTTTTGAAGGATGAATTGATCATTAAGCTGAATTACAAATTGAACAGCTGTTCTGATCTTCCCAAAGAAAGAACGGCAAGAGATGGCTATATGGTTATGGTCTTCTTATTACTATAATATCCTGCTTCTATGTTAGGTCTGTGATCTGTTTCATACAATCCTCACTGAAGATCACTTTCTGTTTGAATGGGATATGCTAGTACTGTAACAGTGCCTCTTCTTTCTGTTTTAGTTGATTCTCATCTAAACAACCTCTGCCATATTTTTTTTCCCCAGTTCCTCATGAATATTTTTCAATTATAATGTTACTACTCCCTGCTTTAATCAAGACCAGGAATTTTTAACCTGGGTTCTGTGAACTTAAAAAACATCTTGAGGGGTGGCTAGGTGGCACAGTGAATAGAGCACAGGCCCTGGAGTCAGGAAGATCTGAGTTCAGATCTGGCCTCAGACACTTAACACTTAGTAGCTGTGTGACCTTGGGCAAGTCACTTAACCTCAACTATCTGCCTTCCTCCCTCTGGGGGAAAAAATCTTGATACTTATTTTTCAAAACGATTGTTTTCCTTTGTAATCCTATATATTTTACTTTATGCATTTAAAAATATAATTCTGACAGGGTTATCTAGGTTTCACCATACTGCCATTGGGTTCCATAACACAAGAGAAGTTGAGAAGTTCTGCCCTAGTTTCTAACTTTTGGATGTTTTACCCTTTGTATGTCAAATTCTAGTCAAAAGCCCCATTCCATTTAGGCTTAGTGATATTGATAAAGGTCAAATTTGTTTCCTTGCATTGGGAATTTATCAGTAACTTAGATGAAGACATGGATGGTATGTTTGTCACACTTTCAGAAGACACAAAACTGGGAGAGATAGCTAATAGGTTGGGTATTTAGAGTCCCAAAACAGAATTAAGGTACAAAATATCTCACTAAATTTGAATTGTACAACCATTTTAACATTTTTAAGAACAGATTAAGTAGGGACAAATTTAAAATAATTTATGTGCAGTTAAGAAAAATAATTGTACCAGTATAAGATAATGAAGAAATTACTAGAAAGCAATTCCTTTAAAGAGAAGAAAAGAAAAAACTTGGAGGAGTTTGCTGACTGGCTAAACTCAGTATGAGTCGATATTTTGTTGACTGCCAAAAAACTGGATGCAAGCTTAGCTTCCATCAGTAGAAAAATAACATGTAGAATCGATAGAGCCACTGTTCTCTCCTGTAGTCACACTACATCGAGGGTCCTATGTACAATCCTCATATCACCTTTCAGACCTTGGTAAGCTGGATTATGTCCAGAACAAGATAATAAGGATGCGAGGGGCCTTGAAGCCATGTTACAGAAGGACTGTCACCCTGTTTATTACCCATTCTTTGTGCCATTAGTTTTATTACTCTTTTGCTTCTTGTGTATTGCATATTGAGGCAACCAGGTGATGCAGTGGATAGAGTGCTGAGCCTGCAGTCAGGAAGAGCTGAGTTCATATGCCTATTAGCTATCTGACTCTGGGCGAGTCACTTAACCTCTGTTTACTTCTGTTTCCTCAGCAGCTCCTACCTTGCAGGTTGTGAGGGTCAAATACGATAATATTTGTAAAGTGCTTTAGCACAGTACTTGGCTCATGGTGGGTGCTATGGAAATGTCAGCTATTATCATCATTATTATTATTCATTGCAAAGTGCTTAGCACACTGCCTGGCACGTGGCAGGTGGTATGGAAATGTTAACTATTATAAGTTGTAATTGTAAAAGACTTAGCCCAGTAGCTGTCACATAGTAGGTACTATAAAATTTTAGTTAATATCACTATTATTCATTGTAAAGTACTTAGTACCATACCTGGCATGTAGTAGGTGCTATAGAAATGTTAGCAATTGTAAATTGGAAAGCACTCAGCAAAATCTTTGGCACATAGGAGGTACTATAGAAAGGTTAGCTTTTATTATTATTCATTGTTAAACACTTAGCATAGTGCCAGACACTATAAAGTGCTATAAAAATTTTAGTTACTATTACTATTATTCATAGTAAAGTGCTTAGTACTGTGCCTGGCACATAGTAGGTTCTGTAGAAGCTCTTGGTTCCTTGTCCCTCCCATTCCCATGTGTTTTATTAGGTCTTGGTCTTCTTTTCTGCTGTTCTTTCACTTATGCTGTACCTGCTTCTTTCTCTGGTACCAAGCTTGTCATGTCTGCACGGACAGTTTTCTGTCTTTCCCTTCTTCATCAGTTCAAAGCCTTCTAGATTAGATCTGCTATTCTCCAGGCAAAGGTGTTTTTTCTGAATGTTGATAGATGTACCCCACACCTAGTGAGGAGTACATAACTCCTATATTTTGAGTCACCCCATCTTCTCAGCTAGCTGTACTTAACTGAATAAGAACTTAGTGGAAACTATCTAGTCTGATTGATTTCCTACCTACACAGGAGGAAATGCCATGAAAACGTTACATTAAATGTCTAATTATATTTGCAATTGTGTTTAGATCTGTGTACTTAATGTCTATATGGCAAATCTCTCAACCTCAGTGAACCTTATTTTCTTCATCTATAAAATGGGATCATTGGAGTATATGATTTCGGTGGTCCTAAGCATGGGAATGCTTGGAGCCAGCTTACGTTACCTCTTGAGAGATAATTGTTAAATTTTCAGTTTGAGTTTCTGCACCAGGGGTCGGGAACCTGCAGCCTCGAGGCCACATATGGTCCTTTAGGTCCTCAAATGTTGCCCTTTGACAAAATCCAGACTTTACAGAACAAAGCCCCTTACTAAAAGTATTTGTTCTGTAAAAGTTGGACTTAGTCAAAAGACCGCACTCAGGGGCCTAGAAAGTCACATGTGGCCTCAAGGCCACAGGTTCCCTACCCTGGTACACCTTAGAAATTGGCAAATGCTACAAATCAGGGCGTTTTTGTTGGTAATCTAGACATAAGAAGGTGATGGGAAAAGTGTCAATGATATAAACTTAAAAATGCATTGTTCATAGGTTTTTTTTTTTTCAGAGAAATGATTGTTAAACATTTACCAGCCCACATGCCTGGTCCTATATCTCTTAACCTTTCTGGGCCTCAAATCTCTTTATCTTTGAATTGGTAATAATAATACACACGCTACCTTTCTCACAGGGTATTTTGTAAAACTTTTAAAGCCCTAAATAACTGAATTATTATTACTACTATTATTATCATATCCTGAAAAGTGATTATTTAAGAAGAACTCGTAGGACATTTTAGACGTTTCTTGATATTTTCTACTTTTCATTGCATCGTTGCTACTATAATGACTTGTCACCCAGACATCAGGGCTCCAGTGTACTAAAGACCTATACCTTTTATCAATCGAGACATCTTGGCCCATTCCCCCACATAACTGAACTCGGAAATTGTTCTCTAGATGTGTATTACCCTTTTCTTCATTTCCCAGGATCTAGATGATATTTATTTTCTCTTATGGTTGGCTTATTTCTGCTCTCATGCTGTGAAGTAAAAGAAAAGAAAAAATATCTTCTTGCAGATCTTCCACATGTCTCCGAGAACTGAATCACTTTTTCTTTTTTTTGCTTACTATGTAATGCCACTATACACATCTGTGGGTCAGTTGATTGTTTTCAGAATATGTTCACATAGCTTCTCTCATTTGAATCTTATAGCAAATCTATAAGTTTCCTTAGAGAGGTACCTTTTTTAAGTGGAGAAATAGATAGAGAGGATGTACTGTCTAATGATTTTCTAGTCAAAGACTGATGAAAGAATTGCTCTTTGATTGACTTTTTCTCCAGAGCTTCGATCTCAAAGAATGAATAATCTGTTCATGTAGCTTCATTCATTTATCCATTTATTTGTTTATTAATTAATTCATTTATTTGTATATATGTATCTATCCGTCTATCTATCTATGTGTTCATTTCTTTTTATTTAGCCAGTTGATTTGTTATAGGGAATGGCAGATTGATTCCTTTGTTTGTTCTCCTTCCCTTCTCCCCACCACCTTGGAACCTAACTTTATTTTTCTTAATTCCTAAGGGTGCTTTTAGCCGCCTGGACCCAACTGGAACATTTGAAAAAGAAATGATTGAGAGAATTCCCTGTGGTCGACTAGGGACCATAGAAGAAATTGCAAATCTCGCTGCTTTCCTGTGCAGTGATTTTGCCTCTTGGATTAATGGAGCTGTAAGCTTGATTTTTCTTGGATTTTTATTATTTTAAAAAAAATAGCTGAGATTTTATCCTGGGCATGTTAAATGTAAGATTTCCACACGCACACACATGCGTGTACATAATGCATACATGTGCACAAACACACATGCACATATGTGCAGGAATATATATATACACACATGTATGTATTCATATATACACATGCATATGGACACAAATGTATAAACTTAAGAAATTACTTTATTTTAAAGTATTTGAATGTTTTGATGTATTCTCTTTTCAGTCTTTATAATTAGTTCATAATCATATATTTATGAACATACCTTGATGTAATTGTTATATAAATGTAGGCGATTATAACGCCTACATGAAGTGTTATACAAATGTTAGCAATGGTGATGATGATGATGATGATGTTGATGTCAGTGATCTGGACTTTTCCCAAGTGTTTTACTCTATCATTACAGATCACATTCCCTCCACATCTTTGTAGACCATCTTTATGAGTTTCTGTGGGGGGAAAAAAGATCACCCAGTGGCCAGACTTTTGGTAATAAGCCTATGTGAATATCGTTGTTCTTGGTCCTTAAACAACATACACATACTCTGCTTCTGAACCTGAAGCCTTTGTAACTTGGTAGGTCCAGCTAGTGCCTGTACTGGGTGACATGGCCTTCAAGTGCCTGGGCTCACCTCCATGTCACAATTAGGGTGTACAGTGGAATGTTCATAGAATATCATCCATATGATCATTATTTTTACTACTGAAAAAATGTTTGTACAGAGCTTTGAAAATTTTAAAGTATCAATTATTATTAATATTCTTATTGCTGTTACTACTACCACCACCTCCACCACCACCACTCAAAACAAATAACTCTTTTTAAAATTTAGACTTTAAGTGAGCAGACTCATTTGGGTTTTCTAAATAAGGTAGAAAATAGGAAACGACAAGTATTTTAGAAGCCTAAAGGAAAAGACTCTTCACTTTTTTCCATACTATTTTTCTAGGTCGTTAGATTTGATGGAGGAGAATATGTATTTTTGTCAGGAGAAATGAACCGCTTAATTAAGGTAATGTTGTTTCCCAGATTTGATATTCATACATGATGTTACTGAATCTTAGTAATTCTTTACTGGATCACATATATTTATATTTTTCTTTTTATGCTAGATAACCAAGCAGCAGTGGGACGTAATGGAACAAATGATCAGGAAAACAAAAGGTTCCTAAAGCTACCCTTATCTTAATCCTTTGCTTGTGGAAAACATTGGAGCAAAATAAACAGTAACTTTAGTTACATTTTCTTTAATCATTTTATGTAACACATCCAATAAAAAAATCTTGTCATGAGAGATTGGTGTTTAAATGTCAAGTTTAATTCCAGTCTGTTCTCTTTGAATAATGTGTCCTTGTTATCCTGAGAATGAAAATGGTCTAATATGTGAGTTTGGAAAGGCAAGCATCATAGCTTCATTTTTCTAGGTAATTTAGGTAGAGAGCACAATCCTCCTTTTATGGAAATTAGATATAGCATTGAAGTAGGACTTGGGGCCCAGATTACCCATATTTACTATCTTAATAAGATATAGGTGAGTTGCAATCTTTGTTAGTGGAAGAAGTTCCTAAGCTGATGAAATCCCTATACTTGATGTATGGCCCATTTCCATTGGCCATTCCCATGTGGCCACTTTCCATTCTATTGTTTCTGTATGTAGATTTGCCCATGGTACAAATATTCCGTCCTTGAATTTATATGCATTAGAGTGCATACCAAAGTTCTGTCTTTAACATAGGAGTAGAAATACATTCGTGAATAGATATGTCAGTTCTCTGAATGTTTATAAATACTTTGCCTCAATTTCCTCCTCTTCATCTACATACAAACTATGTTTCTTTACCTACCTACCTCTACCTATAAACTATGTCACTTGCTACTAAACTTTGTTTCCTAACCTCCATAATTAGACACTGAACTCTCTTTTCTTCCTGTTTTACTTAGTCTCTCAGAGATTACTTCATCACCATATATTAGATAAAGATTGGATTAGGAAACAAAGCTTGGAAAAATGGCAGCTCAGAACTGGCACCAAGGATACCCCATGGTATATTCTGCCTGTATTGCAATTAGCATTTTTTCCACTCTGTACTTTATGACCAATTCTGGTTATGATAACATGAGAACTTTGCCTTCATTATTTATTGTTCATATTTTATTTACATTGGGAAAGTCTGTCTTAGAGTCAAAAGATCTTGCAAGACCTGGATTTAAGGCCCTGTTCTGACACATACTGGTTTTATGATCCTGGGAAAGTCACTCAGGATCCAGAGCAACTCTCTAAGGTAATAAATTATCTTGATCTGCGTTAGTAGAGGATTCCTTAATGGGTGTTCCCAATACCAATAAAATCATTGGTCTGATTTTTTTTTTAAAAAAGGTTCTACTTGCCTCTTTTAAGAGTATGGTTCTAATTAACTTAAAAGAGTAAAATAAGGTTCTGTGAAAGTGGGAATTGTTGTCAACAATAACACTAATATTGCCATACCGTTGGAATTTCTGTAGCTCGTTGTCTAACTCCTGCATTACAGAAATGAGGCAACAGACCCAGAAAAGTTCAAAGACTTGTATACAAGGATACCTAACTAATGAGTTGTGGAGTGGTGTTAGAGCCCAAATCTCTTCTTCATTATCATGTGGATTGTTACAAAATTTCCTAATTTCATGGTATAAATCAGTGAGAATTTAGCAAGGTCTTTGTGATCAATACACATAAACTAGGCATTAGGGAAGATTACCATGGGTTGGTTGGGATTTGCGGAGGTTCACAAAATATGGACCATGCTGAGATATTTATAGTATTATATTTCCTTATGATGTCATGTTAAGAGTATTATTATTGTGGGTCACAAACTAAGGCTTGAAAAAACATTTATTACAGTGAACTCTGTAATGTTGTTGATTATCATGGAACTTAATACATATATATGCCATTTGTATCCGTGTTGTATTCACATAGGGCAGCTAGGTGGTGCATTGAATAGAGTGCCAAACTTGAAGTCAGAAATTCTCATGTTCCTTAGTTCACATCTGACCTAAGACACTTATTAGCTTGTCTGACCCTGGGCAAGCCACTTAACCCTGTTTTCTTCAGTTTCTTCATCTATAAAATGAACTGAAGAAGCAAATGGCAAAGTATTCCAGTATCTTTGCCAAGAAAACCCTAAATGGGGTCATAGAGAGTTGGACACAATTGAAACAACTAAACAGCACCATTCATATTGGTCCATAAGGTATTGTGATACACACACATATGTATATGTATGTGTGTATATACTTATACACACAAACACATATGTACGTCTTTTCTATTTGCAGTTTTTTATTTGAAATGGGTAACTATATGTGTGTGGGTATAAGTACTAGTATAGCTTATTCATAAGTATCTTGGTCTATAATATTTTTACTTTTTCACTGATCTGCTGTAACATTATGATTTTCTGAAACATAAGCTTTATAGCACTAGTGAGGAAATTTCATCTTGTGGAGTTTTTACCTTAAATTTGAGGGGAGGTCACTAGTGTCTTGGAATAAGGAAGCATAGACCATAAATATAATGAAATGGGTATTAATTATTGCTATATATATGTATATATATATATATATATATATATCTAACTTTTCCATTAGCACTTGTGACTATTGTCCCATAGACTTTTATTCAGAATGATTCAGTTTCTTCGTTGACCACAGAAATAGGACATAGTTAGAATGGGATCCAAATACTTCCTACAATGGAGCTGTTTTTTACCTATATCTTAAATTTCATCATTATATGGTGCTCCCAGGTAAGGAGACTTCCATGCTATCAATGCATATGATCTGTAACTTAGTTTAGAAAGGGGTTCTTGACATGGAGTTCACAGACCCCTAAGAAGTCCTTGGAGAGTTTTTGGAGCACCATGGATTTGGATGGGGAAAAAAGTTATATTTGTCTTTTAATATATTTGTTTTCCTTTGCAGTCTGATATATTTTATTTTAATTTATTTAAATTAGTTTAAAATAATGATTCTGAGAAAGTCCACAGGCTTCACCAGAATCTGCCAAAGGGGTTCATGACATAAAAAAGGTAAATAGCTCCTCTCTTAGAAAGTGACCTGGGGCCCTGAGGAGTTCACTAGCTTGTTCAAGATTACATGGCCAGGAGCTGTTAGGCCTGGGAGGGTTTGAACCTCTGTCATCTTGAGTCTGGTGGTTAGTTCTCTTTCCATTAGTGGAATGCTGCTTCTCGTGTTATTTTTATATATGATAATATTGTATTCTAATGCAGCTTTCTCCTTCTTTGCTGTGCTAGGTTTATTTCCTAATCCCAGAATCCCTTTTACATGTGAAGAATGCCTTTTTCCTGTCTTCATGTCTTTTTACAAAAGGCTTCTCAGGAATTGATCTCATATGATAGACCCAGTGTGCTTTCTCAGAGTCACTATCATCATGTACCATTGGGTTCTTTATAAGCAGGTTGATTGTATACATATGACTTGACTATGTAATTTATTCAAGTAATTCCAGAAACTAATGTCATCTTGATTTATAATGTTAGCTAGGTGGTTCAGTGGATAGAGCCCCAGACCTAGAGTTCATATTTGGTCTCAGACTCTTGTTAGGTAGTGGCAAACAATAGGTCCTGGCAAAACAAAAAGGTCCATTAACTCATTCCTGGACACAAATCTTCCTAATGTGAACAGGAGACAAATGTGAGGAACATCCATATTTCACTATATTTTTTAATGTGTCAGTAATTGTTTTAATTTTTTTTAAAGGAAAAGATGGGTAGAAAAATAAGATTACTAGGACACTCCTTATAACCACCAAATTTCATTTCATTTCAGGCTACTCTAAAGGGACTGTATGTGTTTGTGTGTGTGTGTACATATACATACATATGTATGGCAGTCTTTTATATCAAATATATGGTTATATTTTTAATTTTCCTGCTAATAGTGGGATCAGAGGTTTGAATGATATAAAACGATAGCAGAAATTTTTTTAAAATCATTTAAATTTGTTTTTTTGGAATACAAGTCAGAAATACACAGTGAGACAGACATGGAGACATGAGCGCACACACTCAGATATTAATCCCCTTTGTGTCTGTCCTAAAATCTAAAGCCTCAGATTTGCTGCTAATAGTCTGGATCCAAGTTTGCAGTGGAAAGGAGGAGGCTGTGGCCAATCCGTAAAGCTGATAAGCTCATGAATAGAGAAGTGATTGTTTTATATTAGCTAGTTGGTATTGACATCACACCTGACTGTGTTGGACCATTTGGAGGACTGAATCATTTGAAATTTACAACACTGACCAAAGTTCCAATGGAGGAGTCTATGATACAAGTGTTCTTAATCTGGGGCCCATCAATCCCTGCCTCCCCACCTTCACCTGGGATCTATGCATAGATTGCAGAGGATTTGTGAACTTGGATGGGGAAAAAACCCTACATCTGTATTTTCACTATTTTTAAACTGAAATTTAGCATTTACTTCAATTAAGAATTGTAAAAAAAAATATTCTGAGGACTCTGTTGGTTTCAGATCCATGACAAAAAAAGTTAAGAACCCTTTTATAATGGATAAATACCATAGGATTGTTGCAGTAGAATTTCGAGGGACCTCAGAGGCCATCTAGTTTCATTTTTATTTTTCAGATAAACCTGACTTAAACTTGCTATAAAATCTCACCTTCTGCAAAAATCCTTTGCTGATTCCCCTTAATGTCACTGTCTTCCTTCTGAGATTATATTCAATTTTTCCTATGTAAATAGTTGTTTGCATGTTGTCTTCCCAATTAGAAGGTGAGCTCCTTGTGGGAGGGGACTGTTTTTGCCTTTCTATCCCCAGCCCTTTGCTTAAAAAATGCTTGTTGACTTGCTTGTAATTACAGAAGTACTAAATGGCAGAGGTGGGATTTGAAGTTGGATCCATTGCTCTTTCCACCTTACCATATTGCCCAGCTGGTATCCCTAGGGAATTAATTAGGTCTCAGTCCTCTAATTAAGTTATGTTTGAGGTTTTTTAACGAGTTTTTTGGTTGAGGGTTGGAATAAAAATAGTCCATTTGTAGTATTCTGGAGAAGATACCACTTTAATATATCATTTTGAAATGATATTTCCAGTTTGGATTGTTGAAATTTCCTATAAATCTTCATAGTATCCATTCACTCTATGAACATATAGTAGAGATTTTAGTTTATTTAAATCTTTTTTGAGCTAGAGAAGTAAAACATCGTAGTCTGGATTGGTCATAGAAAGTCAGACACTTTACAGAAGGAACAAAAACTACAAGGCGAAGCTGGTTCCCCCCTTTATTTGTTCTTAATAATTAAAATCAGCCTAAATTCGGTGTGTTCATATACACACTAAGAACAAAGCTTATCTACAATTCATTTAAACAATTTGGTGAATGATATCTCTTGGTAGATCTCTTTACCTTTCACTAAGTAACAGCACACCCATTTTACCTCTTTTAGATAAAGGAAAGAAATAATCAGTTGAAATATATGGACTCCAGAGCCATCATTGACTATCTTCTCTGAATATACACCTTTATGTTTTCTCTATAAATAGCTCTTTTTATCCTTTCATTAGATCTGTCTTATGATTAGAGAATCAAAAGGCAGATGCTGTTAAGGTCCAACAGTAACCACCAGAGATTGGTCCAGTTAGTGTTACGTGATATTGTAAACCAGTTATGGGTAAAAGAATATACTAGTAAAGTTCATTTTGTTAACAAGGTAATTGAAAGGAAATAAATCTTCCCCTCAGATAACAGTATTTTTAACTCCTTTTAAGCACAATATACAAATAGAACTCAGACTATTTTGAATGCTCATTTCACAAGATGGAATATAGAGCCCATGGCATAAACCAGAATATTGACAAATTAACATTTAACCATTTTTTAAACATGAATCTTTAAAATTCAGTTACTTAGTAAAATAATTGTTAGAGCTACGAAGTATTTTCAGAGGCAACAGACACAGAAGATGATACCACCTTTAGATGAAGAAAATACAGGAAATATGGAAAACTAGACACCAGGCTGCTTAGTATATTAAATTTAATTACAAGTTACACAGACTATGATGTAAAAACAGCAGTTTACTAGAATAGTTATAATCTGCAACATGTGAAAATAGTTTAGAAAATGGATTAGGTTCATCTTCTTTGATGGCAGGCTTGGTGAGAAATACATTTACAGAATGAGACAGATCCATGTTTCTATCCAAGTGCCAACTTTCCTAACCTCATCACCAAATTAATTGGGACCAAGAGTTTGATGAGGAAAGCTTTATGTGGTTGTGTATTTCAGAACAATGTAAATAGAGTGTACATTTCAGTAGATTGTAAACTCCTTGAGCCAAGGACCATTTTTTATTTTGTATTTTCATCACTCCTACCTAACAGTGCCTCGCATAAGCTTCCCCACTAGACCGTAAGCTCCTGAAGGGCAGTGACTGTCTTTTGCCTCTTTTTACATTCTCAGCGCCTAGCACGGTGCCTGGCACATAGTAGGTACTTTATAAATGTTTATTGATTGATTTTTAAAAATTTTCATAAGTACTAATTGTTTTGAATAAATGTAGTGTTGTCATAGATTCTATTCCACAGAATAGATGTATTGATTAATTTCTTTCTTGCTATGGCTGCAAAGAGTAATTAGTTTTGCTAGATATTTATGTTTCAGTGAATGATTTAGCTCTAAGAGCATTCTCATCCCAATGACTGTGGATATGGCATATAAATGCTTTGGGTGCCAGACGTGCAATCCCTCCTAAAATAAGGCTTGCTGGTCCATTGTATGTAATGCTTCTAATTGGAGAGAAACATGGATTGAAATAGCAGAGGATAATTTTCACAGAATAGCCCTAAGCAGCTTTTTTTTTTCTTTTTGAAATCTTGTCCAGCTATATTTCAGAAAGCAAGAGCAATTTTAGGTGGTTTTATTGAATTTACAGACTGACCCAGACAGAGACATTCTTCTTATCGATTGATCATAGAGTTACAAAAACTGTACATTACAAACAGTATAGAAACAAACTGAAAAGAATGTGCCACACATCCTGGATAATCATCTATATGCAGGTAAATTTACAGATATAAAAGAAAGTACAGCCTACTCCCTTAATAGTGCACAGTTATTGTATGGATACAATGTATCACTAGTGAGTGGATATAATTGTGGGTCTCTAATTATCACCAGCACAGAGGATGAGAGCCAGATCTGTTCGATACAGCTTGCCACCATCTGACAAAGCCATGATGCTTTTTTTGTATGTTGAAATGCTGTTAACGTCCAGATCCTGTTCAGGGAACACATCTTTATCAATCCCAAAGCCAATGAAGTTAATGAAAAGTGAAGATAACCTCTTTTTTTTTTAAACATTAATCCATTTAAAGGGAAATTATACTCCATCCTTATATAAATAGAACTAACAAGAATTATTTCTCCAAACCAGTGATTCTCAAGCTTTTTCATTTCAATTTTCCTTTACATCTTAAAAAATTATTGAGGCCTCCATTATTAAGCTTTTGTTTTCTGGGTTATTTCCATCTGTAATTATCATCAGAGAAAAACTGTTTTGGCTTTGTAGACCCTTTTAAAGGGTCTCAGGGACAGTAGGCACTGAGGAGGGGTTCTTGGAAGACCACTGTACTAAGCTATTAATAAACCCCTCTGTTGGTTCAGAGAAACAGCTCAATACATTTAGAACAGAAATCTACTTCTAGGACTCATCTCCAAATTTGTAAATATATCTCTAGAAATGATGTTTATCTAACAATTGCATCTTGGTGCCTTATTTTAACTGAGTGGATTTGAAAAGTTCTTTCAAGAGCCAGGATAATCAATGGATAAAATTACCTGCTTATTCTTTTCACAGAGGTCTTTCAGTAAAGCATCTAATTCATTTTCATCTATGTACCCATTGCCATCCTGAAAGGGGGGGAAAAAGCAAAAATACAGTCAACCATAGATTACCCACAATTATATGAGCTAAGGTTTACAGACAATTGAAATCTATAGCCCTCTGAGGTCAGTATGTTGGTAGAACAGATAAAAAGCGGACATGAGTATTAAGTGATTTGTTCTTCATTTCAATAGTATAATGGAAGAGATAGCACTACAACCCAGAGAGTACTGATAGAAGAGAAGGAAGGAAATGAGAAAACAAACAAAAAACCAATGGACCCAAATAAGAAACCTTTGAATAACAAAGAGTAGGCTACATGTTTATTTTTTATCTTTATACCTTTTAATCTGTGAATCACTATTTCCTAAGATACATTTTCAAAATGTCTCTCAACAATCAAAGAAATGGATAGTGAAGACAAGTTACCTGATCATATAACTCAAAAGCTTTATTGAACTCTTTCCCACACATTTTGACTCCCTAGAAAACATGAACAATGTTAGATTGAAGATTAAGGTGACAGATTATTGCACTACTGCTATGCACCTTGATATCTTTCATGTGAAAACTACAGATTTTTACCTTTAACAAGACAAATGCTATTTAAAAGCTAAATACCTGAAATTTAAGCAGGAAATTCTCTTGTACTGGTAGCAACCTTTGGGTTAAAAAATTGTAATGTTAGTTTTTTTTTTTTAAGTGATAGTTGATATGAAATGACATTTTCAGAATTCTTAAACTTACCTGGCCATTTCAGTTAATTCCAGCTTTCCATCATTGTTTGAGTCAAACATTTTCAGCTGAAAGATAGTGTCATGATTAGAACTATTTAACAGCAAATTTGTTGCATTGAGGAAAATTCCGAGTAGAGTAAAAGCTGAGTTGCAGACATTTCATCAGCTGCCAAGTTCTAGAAATCAGCATTTCTGAAATCTTAAAGTACTAACACATTTCAGACACTGGCATGGATCTGAAACTAACTAAATGAGACTAATCAAATAAATAGTGTAGTACCATATGAATAGAGTGTCCTGGCTCTGAGGTTAGAAGCCAGAAGCCTGGATTCCAGTCTCAGTTTAACTACTTTTTAACATATTTGACCCTGAACAAGTTATCTTTTTTGTGAGCCTCATTTTCCTGTAAAATGAGATTTTTTTAGGTCAGACATTTAACCCTTGGCAGTCTGGTAAAGCTTATAAATCCTTTCTCAGAATACTGTTTTGCTGCCTACATGCCTGATTGAAGGAAATGTTAAATTTTATTTAGAGGTTAGTGAAAATAACGTGTTTTTTTTTTTTACACAAGTTAATTCCCTTTTATTCTCCCACCCTAGGTTAAAAACTATTTATGATAGATGCTTTCTAAAGTTCTTTATAGATCTAAACCTAAGATATACTATTTAATATTCTTGCTATTGTGGTGTGAAGAAGATTTTTTTTTTTTTAGGGTGGAGAGAAGGGAAGGGAGAGGAGAGTTAGATATTTGTCCCTTGGGGCTTTCCTATATAATAGTATGTCAGTAAATATTGATTTGCCCATTCATGAATAGGAGTGAGGATAGTAGTAAGAAGAACAACATGAATTATGAATATGTAGAAATATATTTATAGTTTGGAACATTGTGCAAAATGCTGTATTTGTTTTTAAGGGAAGGGAAGTAGTTAGGACTGGACTGAGTCAATCACTGCTACCACATTTTGGGGAGAGAAGAAAGGGCAAACTGTAATTAAGCTGGGAGTATTTTACAGTGTAACTGGGACACTAGCAGAAATCCTCGATTGGTGGCATATCTCTATAGCAGGGGATCTTAACCCTTTTTGTGTGTGTCATGGATCCCTTTGGAGATCTGGTGAATCTATTGACCCTTTCTTTTAATAATATTTTTAAATGCGTAAGATAAAATATATGGGATTACAGAGGAAACCATTTGAATTGAGATAGTTATCAAAACATATTTTAAAAAAATTCATGGACCCCAGGTTAAGAACTTCTGAGATTAATACCTGACTTCTAAGAATGTTTTTTTAAAGCATTATCTTTGTTGTATTTTTAAAATTAATTTTGTTAAAGACTTCTCAATTACATTTCAATGTGGTTCAAGTCACATTCAGGAGTTTTGTGGGCTGGAGTTTGTTACCTTTCTCTTAAGGTGTGTTGGGGTGTGTGTGCAGAAGTAGACAGATAGACTTTTCATTTTGATTTTCATTCTTTTACATTGATGAACCACAATTTGTCTAATCATTCCTCCAAATAACCAGCACTTACTTTTGTTTCCAATTCTTTGCTACCACAAACAAGTGCTATGAATATATATATATGTATATATATAAATAAGATATAATACGCTTATTAAGGATAACCTTGATTCATGTATAGATGATTCTCATAAAGATTTTATATACATGAGAGAGTAGGCAGATTGATCAGTAATTGATGTATCTTTAGTTGCATTTTCTGAAATTAGTAAGGTCTGATTTTTTTGGGCACACTTTTTATATCTTCCATTTCTTTAAATATCTTATATATCAATCTTTTATGACTCTCACAATGATCTTTACTCTAGTATGGATTGTACTTGGCTCTTCCCATCCTTGGAAAGTTTTCTCTCTCCCTCCCCCTGACAATTTTAACCTTCCTGGCACGACTATGATGAGAACTTTTTTTAAAACTTCAATCCAATTCACATTTATCAAATACATGCTACCTACAGTATGTTATGCTTCATGATAGAAATGGAATAGAAAAATGAAAATCATACATTAATGATTCCTACCTGTAAGGAGCATAAAGTCTAGTAGGAGGAAAAGATCAGACAAGTTATAATATGCTAAGTATATAGGAGAGATTCAAACATTGCCTTGGGAGATGTAAGGAAGGGAAAAGTTATTGCTGGGGGGAATCTGGGGAGGTTTCTTGTAGGAGTTTATTCCTGAACTTGTCCTTGAAGGAAGAGGATTTCAGCAGATGGAGATGTGTAGGGAGACCATTCTGGTCATGGAAAAGTCTTGACAAAGCCACAGAAATAGAGAAAGATAAGTCCTCTAATCTGATTTGGTTAGGACATGTAGATGTGGAGGGAAGTTCTACATGAGCAGAGCATAAAATGTAGGCCAGCCCTCAGAATGAATGTCAGACTAACTACATTTTTTCAAACTTCTATTTTTTACAGCTCCCTGAAAGATTTCTAATAATGGTCACAAGTCTCCTACATTGGACAAGTAGATCAGCGTTTCTTGTCCATAGGGAAATATTTCCCAAAATATGCATTTGTTTCAATTAGTTCTTGATTAATTTTGCTTACTGAATCTGAACTGGTTTATGACACTAAATCAGATATCCCAAGCCATTATAGCAGGGGAAAAAAAATCCCATTTGAATGATTTTTTTCTTTTCTAAAGGCCAACCACAGATTCTACCTGGCAAGGAGTCCTTACTTTAAATAGATTTCACTTAAAACTGGAACAAAATGAGAAATTAATAATTTTAGGTATTTGATATTAGCTGAGTTACCTATAGAGTAAATTTACCCATCATAACACCAAAAAAGATAATTTTCCCTATTTGAATTTGAGTGGGTCATGCTTAATGAAGGTAGAAAAAGATTTATTTTTTTCCTCTGGGTTCATTCAGTGAGACTCTCATATTAAGAAACACATTTTTTTAAATGCAGGAACCTAATTTGTAAGTAATTTCATGGTGAACAGTATTAGAGTAGGTCCCAAATGAATGCATATAATGACTCCCTCAAAGTAGTCTCATGTTTTAAAATGTGCACTATTCAAAGTTATAATTATGTCAAATATGGTAAAGGTTCCAGTCCAATGAAACTATGCTGGGTGAATTAGAATAATGTGGCCACTTTAGGGGAGTCATTATTAGAACTAATGAGACCTAGTTATATTCTTCTTGGTGTTAGAGAAGCCAAAATAGGACTTTACTTACAGCAAATATAAGTGGAACCCCTTTTAAAAGACAAATGTTAGGGTCCTATGAAGAGCAGCAGTAGGGACATCTGCCTAAAAGGCTAACTGTTGTAATAGAGAGCCGTGGTATAGTGAAGAACCTACAGGCTGAAGACCTGGGTTTGTTTCCGGCCTCTGCTGCTAAGTACTGTGTAAACTTTGATAAATTCCTTAACCTTTCTTGGCCTCAGCTTCCTCATATGTAAAATGGGGTCTATCTCACAGAAATATTGTGAGGAATAATGTATATAGAAAGGGCCCTTATGCATCTCAGGAGAAATATTGAGATTCATGCATTTTAGGGGCATCTAGATGACAGAATGGATAGAAAGCTGTACCTGGAATTAGGAAGACATGAATTCAAATTTAATGGGCATTTCTGACCTATGTGACCACAGGCAAGTCACTTAACCTTTATTTGCCTCAATTTCTTCAACTGTAAAAAGGGGATAATAATAGCACCTATCACCCGGAGTTGTGAAGATCAAATGAAATAATATTTATGAAGTACTTAGCACAGTACCTGGCACATAGTAGGCATTATATTATTATTATTACTATTAATTATATGCCTAACAATATGATGTACCTCAGTTGCCTACTTTAAATTTATAAAGATTTACACAAGAGTTCTCTGGTAAGTCAGAACTTTGCATTTGGAAAAACAGGTATTGTGAAGAGGATGAAAATTAAAATCAACATTTGTTAGGTATCTACTATGTGCAAATTCTTAGAGATTAAAAAAAGAAATAAAAGGAAAAAGGAATAGCCCCTGCCTTTAAAGACATTCTACTGGAGATAGGGTAAGGAGGAAGAGGGAAGATGTATATTGTAATATCATCTATCTATCTATCTATCTATCTATCTATCTATCTATCTATCTACTATCCATCTATCTAATATATAAGTAAGCAAATTTAAATTATATAGAGCAGTCAAGGCTAGTGAATTGTCTATTATAGCAAATTATCTTCTGCACCAAATGCCTGCTATCCCAATTACATTTTTCAGAGGTCCAAACAACGTCCTGTTTAATAGAATAGTTAATAGATCTTCCATTGGCCGCTTACCTGGGTCAGTTTATCTTTGGATCTCTTTACCCAAAACTGAAAAGCAGTCATTTCTAGGTAATCCATAAGAATCATTGCATAGCCATACAAGACTAAGAGTATAGAATGAGGGAGAAGGAAAAGATAGAAAGCATGTCCAGTCTTACATAATTTAAAAACAGTTTTACCTAGAATGCGTCTTCTTACTCTAAAATTCTAGTATTCCTAACCCAAAATCTGATTACGAAACTTAAATAATTATTTAATTTGGCTGAAATGGTTATAGTGATTTAAAAATAACAATTGACCTTTTTTAGTCTTCCAAAAGAAAAAGTTCTTTTAGAGCAGAAGCTTTTATACCATTTTGGACAGGGTTATAGATACCTCTAGCTATCTGGTAAAGCCTATGGACTCCTGTCTCTGAATAATAATAAAATAAAATATGTTGGATTAGAAAAAAGCCAATTATATTGAAATGAAGATGAAATTTTTTTATCTAAGTTCATAGATATCCTGAAATATTTGGGGGCCCCTGGATGAGAACTCCTGTTTTTAGCAGCAATGCTGCTACTCCTCTGGATTGCTTGGAAACAAATGAGGAAGAAGAAACTCACTGAACATCTGGGTCACTACTTAGAGAAAGGGCCCTTATCTATTCATTGGTGACTGCTTTGGGTGTGACTATTTGTGAAGAGGACTAGACATCTCACATCCTTTGGAATGTAATATTTTGGAAGTCCATCTTACCATCAAGTCTGTATATTCAGCTAATTTCGTGTCATCAAAAGTCTTGTTTGCTTTCTCCAGCAAGTCCTTTAGAAAGTTCTGTTAAGAAAAAATAGACCCGGGTAAAGCAAGCCAATAATAAACACCTTATATGTCAGTATTTCTGAAAGTTGAACATAATTGCCCTAGGATGGAGGTGGAAGGACAGGTGAAGAAGCAAAGGAATAAAGAAGCATTTCATAGCTTGAGATTGACTCATTCTGGTGGGTTATTTAAAATTTTTTAAAATTTCAGTATAAACTCTCCTAGCTTTATGCTATAGCATGGGAATTATTGTGGGATAGTGGAAAGAGTATTGGCTCTTGAGTTGGAGGACTTGCATTCAAATCCTACTTCGGCACTACCTATGTGACCTTGAAAAAAATCACTCTACCTTTTATGGTCCCATCTTTATCTGTAAAATGGAGAAGATATCCTTTTAGGTCCCTTCCAGTCATATATCTATAATTTTGTAGAACAATTAGTATTCTTATGTTTTCCTATTTCTCTGAATAATTTTTACTTCAATGAAATCAGTATTTTATTTTAATTTTATTTTGAAAGTCTGAGGGGAGAATATCTTTTGAACTAGTCTAATGATAACTATAGTGCTACATAGTGAGAGCTCCATAAATATTTGTATTTCTCTTCTGAATGAGACACAAGGGCAGCTCAGTGCCGTAGTTGAATACCTTTTTTTGTCTGAGGGAACAATTATTAATACTTACAAGGAACAGGATATAAACAAACACCCCCAGATTTGTCTACGGGTAGCTAATTCTACAAAGGCCTGGAGTTGCAAGGACAATTCCCCGTGAACTCACATCAGCCAATTTATAATTGCCCTCACCCAAGGGCCACCTCTGCTTGAATATCACCACATCACTTACTACCAGGATAATGGCAAATTTCACAAGAGATAAAGTCAGGTAAGATTGACACAAGCTCCTCCCTGGCTGTAGCATAGAGAAGAATGTTCAACAGTATTCATTACACATGAGGCAGCTTTATGCTTGGGGGATATATGAATCATAATCAAATAGATATTAATGTGGGGAAGATGAAAGAACATGATTATTAAATTGGGAGTTGGAGTGAGGGAGTATGTATTTTTTTGAAAGTGGGATATGAAGGCTTTATAGAGGCTTGCCATAGTCGTGACAAGGCAAATATTTAAAGATATAATATGTTTCCATTCCCTTTAATGATGTTTATTCCCAGGATCTTAACTTTATTTCTTGAAAACTAATGAATCAATGACAAATGTAGGTGAAACGAGCATTTACTGTGCATGCAGATAAGTGTTTCATTTGTCCCAAGCATTTATGGAATTCTTTGCTGCCCTCAAAAACTCCCTGATTTTATTGGTTATCTTGATTTTATCCTGTCAGGGCAGAAAGCCACTTCACCTAGTTTCAGAAGTTTATTCTTATCTTAAAATTCCACTTCAGAAACCAACTGAGGCATGAAAAGCTCAAAGGTGTCTGCTGGAAATAAATTTGTATTTTGCTCAGTGGAGCTTTGGTGCAAGATTAATTGGGTTAAGGAGTCTCATTAGAGCTAATATAGTTGTCCCAAGAATAGCCTGGGAGAAAACTTGGGACTCTTTGCAAAAGATAGAGATAGATAAAGCTCTGGCAATTGCAGAACTTAAAATGAGCTTTCCAGAGATATTCTCTCTCTCTCTCTCTCTCTCTCTCTCTCTCTCTCTCTCTCTCTCTCTCTCTCTCTC
>CM053580.1:464390723-464435723 GCA_028627135.1 Pseudochirops cupreus
TTTCTAAGGATAAGCCTTAAGGCAACAGATGCATCAGATCTTTGTTGTTTTTGTTGCTGTTCAGTTGTGTCTAACTCTTCAGGACTCCATCTAATGTTTTCTTGGTAGAGATACTGGAGTGGTTTGCCATTTCCTTCTTTAGCTCATTTTACAGTTGAGGAAACTGAAGCGAACAGGGTTAAGTGACTCGCCCAGGGTCATTGAACTCAGGTCTTCCTGACTATACCGCCTAACTGCCCTTAGCAGACCTTTAGAATATTACAAAGTAGGAATGGGCATGAGTTAAGAGTGAACTTGGATATGTAATTTTGGGACCCAATGGAGGAAAGGTAGAAAATGGGAAAGGCTGTTTCGTTAGGCTATGACCTTGTGATCTGCCAATTTTTTTTTGCATGGAACCTCCCTGGGCCTTGAATTTCTTGTCTGTCAAATGAGGAGACCCATTTCTTTCAATGAGTAAAGGGCAATGTAATGGAGTAGATAGAGCACTGGATCTGGGAGTCAGGAAGAGTTGAGTTTGAATCTCTCTTCTGATATGTACTTGCTATGTGACCCTCTCTGAGCCTCGGTTTCCTTATCTATGAAATGAGCTGGTCTAGATGGTCTCTAAGGTTCCTTCCAGTTCAAAAATCTATGCTCCTATAAGCACCTGTTAAGTGCCTACAATATACTGGGCTCTGTGTGAGATGCAAAGATACAGAATCCAAAACAAAAATAGTCCTAGCCCTTGTGGAACTTGGATTCCACTGGCAAAAGCAGAGAGATGGAGAATATGTACACAGCTAAATTAATGAAAAGTATATTCTAGAAATATATGTCTTGGGGTAATGATGATGGAAGGAAAGACCCTAATTACTAGGAGAACAGAAAAAGTTTCTTGGAGGAGGTGGCGTGAGTTAAGCCTTGAAGGAATCTAGTTATTCTAAGAGGAAGATGTAAGGAAGGACTGTGTTCCAGGTATGAGGTATCTATACAAAGGCAGAGAGGTGGGAGGTGGATCTCATCTCAATAGTACCTTTCAGCTTGAAAAACTTATCAATCTATATAGGGCAGAAAGTATAAAATCTATTTCTCTTGGATGACTTAGAATAAAAAAGCTTTCTTACTGCATTTCTACACAATATGAAAATTTCACTCTATTATCACAACTTTTTAGATGGGAAGACGTCCCTTTCTGTTTTTGATTCTTTTGAAAAAAATGTGTTTTCATGTTTAATTAATAATTCAGTATTTTCTCCCCCCTTCCCTCCACAAACACCACTGAAAAGAAAAGAAATACAAAACCCTTGTAACAAATAGAGGTAGTTAAGTAAAATAAATTCCCCTGCTATCCCTGTTCAGAGATATATGTCTTGTTCTGCATCTTGCACCCATGACCTTGGTGTCAGGAGGTAGGTAAAATGGGTTATCATCAGTCCTCTGGAATCATGGTTCACCATTGTGTTAATTAGAATTTTTATGACTCTAAGGTTCCTAAACTACAGCGAAATTACAAGAAAACAATATTAGATGATCAGGCTCCTCCCCCCACAATAGAAATGGTCCATTGTTAGTGATTCTTGAAGATATTTCTTATTTTTATTTTTCTTATTCAGAAGATGAAGGAAACATGACTATCTAGACCAGTGGTTCTCAACCTGTGGGTTATGTTCAATTTGTAACAATGAAAATACACCCTGCATATCAGATATTTGCATTACGATTCATAACAGCAGCAAAATTATAGTTATGAAGTAGCAATGAAAACAATTTTATGGTTGGGGGTCACCACAACATGAGGAACTGTATTAAAGGGTCGCGGCATTAGGAAGGTTGAGAACCACTGATCTAGACTGATGACTCTTGATATCAATATAATTATTCAAAAGAATAATTCTTCCATACTTTTCAATTACTAGTAAATGATTGCATTTTGTATAACTTTAAAATCTATATTAGTAAATTTGTTCAAAGGTGCAATTTTCCTGAAATTTAACCCAAATTTTAGAGATTTCTTTTTTGGGGAAGGGAGAAAAAAATAACTGTTAGGTATATAATAATGTAAGTATATAGGTTCTCAAGTTACAGATACAATATTAATAAGTGTGACCTAGTGGGTCCACATATATGATTCATATGTATTGCTAGTCTGTGTACAGGACCCATGCAAGGCATTCAATTCTTATAGTTTTCAAGTTGGTTTGAGAAACAACACCATAAAACAACAGTCTTTTATTATTGCAATAAGGGGAAAGGAAAAGACTTTCATTTCTATTCTTTAGTACTTATTGTAGATGTGAAAAGATAGGTTAAAATAAGGGTTCTTCACCATTTTTGTGTCACTGGTCTCTTTGTCATTCTGGTGAAGTCTATGGGCCCCTTCTCAGAGTAATGTTTTTAAATCCATAACATAAAGCATATAGGATTACAAAGGGGACCAATTATAAATAGTTATTAAAAACAAGTTCTCAGACCTCAGGTTAGGAACCTTCAGGGGAAAAAAATGCACCATTGGCTAGTAGCAGTTCATACAAGGGTTGCCCCACCCCACCTCCACCCTGTATTAAGTCCTTAGTCTTTCGGAATTATGTTAGAAAGGAAAACTAGTCATGTTTTGATCACTTACCTTCAGTTCCTCAGTTTCTATGAAGCCACTATGATCAGTGTCATACTTTCTCCATGTCTGAAAACAATGATGCACAACCATTTGAGCAAAATAATTGTAATCATGCTTGGCATTTATATCATACTTTAAGATTTACAAAGTGCATTCTTTCATATGCCATTTCCTTTGTTCCTTAGAACAACCAAGTATTGGATCATTTAGATTTAGAACTGAAAGAGATCTTAGATGTAAAACCCCTTCATTTTGCAGAGATTCAGAGAGGTTAAATGACTTCCCCAAGGTCACATAATTAGGAAATATAGGAAGCAGAAATTGCCCGTACTTAGCACCCTGGTATATGGTAGGTGTTAAAATGTTTACTGATTCTTGATCTTGGCAATTTCCCCTAAAGGGGCTTTTTCTGTCTCCCAATACCTGCATGAATTCCTCACATGACTTCAGCTGCTGACATCTAAAGAGAAGCAGGAAGTTCTCTTCCGTTGGTAACACATGAGCCAACTGTAAAAGATCAGAAAGGAAGTTATTGTTGTTTTGAGAAACTTGAGAGTAGCACTCCTGCTTGAGTTGAAAGAGCAATCATTTACATCTATATGGCATTTCAAGATGTGTAAAGCATGCTCTCACAGCACCTTGTAGGTAGGCAATGCAAACATCATTCCTGTTTTATAGATAAGGAAACTTGCTTGGAATACACACAGCTAAAATGATTCAGAGTCGGTGTTGCAACCAAGGTGCCTCTTTTTTTTTTTTAAGTTAAATATTCTCTCCAATATGCCTGACATTTTTCTTTCCAGAATGTCTTACTAGTCAGAAATACAAGAGATGAAGAAAAAAGTTTTTAATAGCTACTTCTTTTTTGGTGTGTTGCTCTAGGAATTTTACTGGTATCATTTAGAATGTTTGCCCATGTCACTAGAAATTTATTTCCAAACATTTTATTTTCAATGGTTTAAAAGTGGCCTATGCAAAAAGTATTTTTCCATCTAGCCATGCACACTATATGCTTTCTCCTTATTCTTTTAAATTATGATGGGTGTGGGGTGGGAAAGGAGAGACAGAAAGAGAAAGATTAAAAAAAAGATAGAGATAGAGAGCTGGGAGAGATAAGCCTTCTACCTTGGTGTATTTCATTATTAATTATCTAGTACACAAACCAATAGGTGCCATCAGAGATATTCTATACCCTTTGTGCCAGAAGTGTTATATTGCCAACATCATCCTCCCTCTTTCTTTTTCCTCCCCAACACAATCTGGGCCATGTAATCTTGTTTCTGACAAATCAAGAGGCAGAGTGAGACACAACAAAATAATTTTCCTTCATGCATGAAGATGAGAGACCAAAGCCTCTACTTAAAGTTAATGAATTCTTTCTTCAAGAAGAAAGTAAAGAATCATTGGACAAGCACCAAATGGCACCAGGGAAAAAAAAGAAATTGATAATACTTTCATAGGTCAGAAATGACCATTTGCCTAGGTCACAGTCCAAATCAGCTACCTGTGTAGCATGGAACCATTGACTTGCTAGAACAAAGTAAAAAATGTCATATTGGAAAAATGGATAAAAATTAAGGAGGGAGGCATTGTTTATGATTGAAGTAATTTCAACTTAACCTATTTAAACAAATTATTAAAAACAAAAATGGGAAATGGATAAAAGAATAGAATTGAAACAAACTACCATCATTTCCTCAAGAGGTTTAACTGACATAAATTAGTCTTCACAATGAACAGAACAAAAAGGCTTTGACCCTGACTCACGTAGCAGACACTTGGTTTCTTTGTCAACTCATGACAAAAGTGGTTCATGATATAGACTCTTTTGTAAAGTCATATAGAGTGCAATAGTGGAAAGATGTTGAGAGATCCAGTTAAACTAGATTCTCCTGAAGGAGATGAAATTAGAAGGAGGACAATAAGCATATCCCAAATGGGAAGATATATTAAGATTTCTCTAATGAACTCTTTTTTCCATTGATGACGGTGGACTCTAAAATCACAGTCTCTAACATGTTGCATGAGGAAGGACAATTGGCACTAAAAATAATAAAAATGGGAAAAGTAGCCAAAATTATCCAATAAGATGTTGTGGGTAGAGGTGGGACAAACTGGGAGTGATAGAGACATAATTTTGAGGATGCTGAAATATTAATCTTCAAGTTATTTGGAAGAAGAGTGGATACTAAATTCTTAGGAAAAATGGAGTTTATAAGAAAAAGAGACCAATAAAATATCAACAACTACAAATCCATATGCCCATTTTATTTAGGATAATCAACATGTACACATTGAGGATATCCTTGATGAAGGTATGAAAAAGAAATAGGCAGGTTTTTTCATATGGTATTCTACAGTTCACAACAACTTAGAGTCATATAGTTGACTGAAAGGCAGAGGGAACACGGGGTGCCACTGTGCTTGTGGTTTGTTCACTATCAAAACAAATTTGATTCAGCATAGCAAAATACTGTCTTAAACACTCTCCAATAAGATGTCTCATGAATATATAAAACTCATACAGAAAACAACATTTTAAAAACTATCCTCTGATTATTAATATTAAATGATGCCCCAAACAGAGCAATGTATGCTTGCCATAGTTGTAAAAAGTATTTCAGTCAGTCAAGCATTTGAGCACTTACTATATGCCAGGAACCATACTAACCTTCAGGGGTACAAAGAAAGGCAAAAATATTGTTCCTGACCTTAAGAAATTCACATTCTGATGGGGGAAAAATAAAATGCAAACAACTAGGTACATAAAGATATGTACAGTAAACTCAGAGGGGAAGCACTAGTGTATATTTGTTACAGAGTCCAAATGTAAGAGGGATTCCTAATAAATGAAAAAAAAACCCACTATTCTCCCAAGCTCTATTTGCAGCGTCAGTTAGAATTCAGCATCTACTAGAAATCCCTCTTCTATTTGGAGTCTGTGTGAGATTTGAATTGCAGAAAACCTCTCAAATGAGGTAAACAATTACTCAGAGGAGTTTGTGATACACATATTTCCAAGTAGATGAAAAATGCCTATTATTTCCATTGATCTTCAGATGGATGGATAACCCATAGTTCTGGTCCATCATATATCTTGTTCAAACATGTAGACAGAAAAATAGTTGGGTCCAGAAATGAACAGAAAGAAAGTTAAGTGGGATTGTCTTTGGGAATTTGTTCAGTACTTTTAATAATTCTGAGCTTCTTCTTGAAACGAAGGCTGATCTTTTTGACATAAGAATTCTTCTGGTAATATTGTATGACTGCTAGTCTTTTAACAGTTTTATCCCCAAATGTCTCATTAACAAGACTTTTCCCTGTCTCTGGTGCCTCCTTGGCCATTAGAGGTGACACCATTTCATCACTTCAGTGTTTGAAAAATTAAGGTTGAGTGTCACCTAAAGGGCAATGGAGAGATGTATGGTAGTTATGAGTAGTTTATAATGTATTAGTAATGAATAGTGATGTAGCTGAAGCAGCATAAAATATTTCATTAGAGAGCTGTGTAATGTAAAAAGAGGTTGGCTGATGATGTAGTGAAAAGGAGGGATAACTAATAGACATTCCATTCCATTTGTATCAATGGATACAATCTAGATCTAGGGAAAAGCACCTAGAATAGTGGATTGAAATCTCTATGTAGGACTTGGGTGAGAACATATACAAAAGGTTTGCAGATTGGGGAAAACATGGATATATTGTGATATTTACTGTGGAAACGAGTATCCACAAGGATGAAGTCACCATCTTACTGATTATAATACCACTGAATATATTCCTGGCCCAGTTTCTCACTATTCTAGTAAGAGTTCATTAAGTTAAGAGGAAGAAACTAGAAATGACAAAGAAATCTCAAATCCCTGAAAGACAAAATGGGTCATGGGGGGAAGGGAGTAGTAGTAGTGTATGGAGATAATAAAAAGCACATAGACAGCTTAAGTCACTAGAAAGATATGTAAAACTCAATTGAGGATATCATTCCTGCTCTAAAGTCTTTCATGACCCCCTATTACAGCAGTTCTCAACCTGTAGGTTGCGACCCCTTTGGGGGTCGAACAACCCTTTCACAGGGGTCACAGGGGTTGCCTAAGACCATAGGAAAACACATATTTCCAATGGTCTTAGGAACCGAGACACAGCTCCTCTATCATCTCCTCTATCATGTCCGCCCACATGCAGATCCGCCCACATACTAGTATTAAAGGGTCACAGCATTAGGAAGGTTGAGAACTACTGCCCTATTATCTCTGAAGCAAGGTTCCAAGTTCTTTACTTGACATTTACGGCCGTAAACAAACTAAAATTACCCTAACTTTTCAGACTTCAGTCTTCTCTTCACACATTCCGTAGTTCATTTAAAATGAATGGTTAGCTACTCCTTGTGATCTGCACACTCATTTCCCTGTGACTTTGCTTCAGTTGTTCTCTTGGTGTGAAATGTTCTCTTTCTTTTTACCTGTTGAATTCCTATCCTTTAAAGTCTGACTCAAATGCTACCTCTTTCAGGAAGCTTGCATTGATCACCATGAAGGAAGCAATATTTCCTTGTTTTGTAATTTTCAAATGTGCATTAAATAGCAAGTACATATTACATCCTTGTTGATTGACTGAATGACAGACATTGAATTTCATTAATTATCTGTACTTTTCTTTTATCCCTTTAATAACTCTTAAATTTCTTGAGAGCCAATGGCAAATTTAATTGATTCAACAAGTATATACTAAGCGCCTACTATATGCATGGTGCTATTAGGTCCATAACTATTATATGTTATTTAGTGATAGGACAGAAAAAAATGAGAAATGATCCTGGCTCTTAAGGAGTTTACTTTCTATGTGGGGAGATAAAACGTATATACATGTAAGTAAATACAAGGTAATCTGGAGAAAGAAAGATCACCAAGAATCAGGGGGATCAGGAAAGGCTCCTGGAGGACATGACACCTGAACTGATTCTTAAATGAAACTAAGAACTCTAAGAGATGAATTGATGAAAAAGGGCCCTCCAGTTATGGAGGGAAGGCTCTAAGGAGAAGAGAGGGAATGCTGAACATGGAGACTAGCTGGTAAGTGTGCAAATTTGACTGGAATACAGAGTGAATGAAGGGGAACAATATGAAATACATCAGGAAGGTAGGCTGGAGATAGACTATGAAGAGCCTTAAATGAAGGCTAAGATGTTTGCATTTTGCTATAGAGGTAAGAGGGGAGGTTTTTGATCCAGGGAGGAATATGAAGAGACCCTTACTTTAGGAAAATTATGATGACAGCTGTGTGGACAATGGATTGGAGGGGAAAAGACTGTTGCAATAGTTGAAGAAAGAGAAAATGAGGGCCTGAACTAATGTGATGGTCAAATGATACATCCAATATTGGTCTTGAAGGAAGAAGAAGGACTTCCCTTCCAAAAGGGAAGTTGGGAAAAACAAGGCCAGATAAGGGAGTGCAAGTACCTGTCTAAGTACCTAAATATCTAATACTAAGCTTTGTTTTTTTGGCGTGCTTATCATATGAATTAAGATATAACTATGTTTTAAATTGGCAAAAACAATTAAAAGGAATGAAATTCAATATTGGTAGTATTGTTGACAAAAGGGTACTCATTCACTTCTGGTGAAACTGCAGACTTGTAGAATCTTTTAGGAGATTAATATGGCAGTATAAAGTGAAAGTTACAAAAAATAGTCATCCCTTTGGCTAACAGTTCCATTGTTGGTAATATGCCCTGGAAATATTATGAAGAACAAACATAAAAAGCTAGCATGTTCAAATGTTTTCATAGCAGCATTAAATATAATTGCAAAAAGATTGGAATAACTTAAATGTCCAATAAGGAAATTGTTAAATCCATCATAATGCATGAACATAATGGAGTACTATGATGCAGTTAAGACCGACAAATATGAAGAATACAATGAAATATGAAATGATGTGAAACAAAAAAAGGCCCACAGTGGAGTGAAGTCTTCCCTGATTCCAACCATATATAAGGAAACAGATAAGAATGAATAGACAAAGAATTCTGATGGGACCTTGAGGAAGTGACTAATAAATTGTAATGACACTTTATGTGTTACTATAAATTAAATTAAATGTAACTATTTACTAAGCAAGTTCAATATTGAAGACCAGTGTTATATTTTAATATAAATTTCATTAATTTAGAAAGTTAAAGCTATGTCCGTTAAGCTGACAAAATTGTTTTCCTAAAATGTAGGTGTGATCCATGACTCTCCTGCTTAATAAACTTTAGAAGCTCCCTGTTACCTCTAGGACCCAATTGGTCCCTATCTGGCATTTAAACCTCTTCACAACTTGGGCCTCTCCTACCTTTGCAGTGTTCTTCCACTTCATTCCCCACTACACACTCTTTGATCTACATCGATCTACTTGCTATTTCTTGCACATGTCCTGGCCTTCTTCCATGCCTAGAATACTCTCCCTCCTCCCCTCTACCTCTGATTTCCTTCCAGACTCAGTTCAAATCCCACCTTCTATGGAAGATATTTCCTAGTACCCCCATCTCCTAGTAACTTCTCCTCTGAGATTACCTTTACTCTATACTGCATTTACACTATATGTACCTAGTTATTTACATGTGGGGACTATTCTTGCCTTTCTTTGTATCCCCAGTGCCTAGAACAGTGCCTGGAACATAAGAGGGAGCAATGTGGCAAAGTGGATAGACTGTTGGACTTGGAGTCAGGAAGACGCAAATTCAAAAAGTACAGCAGAAACTTACTGCATTGTTCTGGAATTGTCCCTCATTAACTAACTAACTGTGTTACCCTGGGCAAGTTGTTTAAAAATCTCTGTGTCTCAGTTCCTCATCTGTAAAATGGGGATGAAAATGGTACCTATTTCATAGGGATGGTATGAGGGTTAAATGAGAAAACAAAGCTCTTTGTAAATGTTAAGTGTTATATTAATGCTTGCTATTGTTGTTATAGTAAGTGCTTAGTAAATGCTTGTTGACTGGTTAAGTGGCTTTAATTTATCTTACTTCTCAAATAACTGAGGAGTTTCTTGGATTGGAAGAATTCTGTCCTTGGTTGGGTGTGTGACCATAGAATTAGAGGGAAGGGCTAAGTAACTCTTACTGTCTTAACCTACTTCCCACAGTGTCACCATTGATTTCCTAGGCTAATTTTCCTTTTGCCTGCATTATGACTTTAGTACTTAATTTCTGGAGAGAACAAAAAAGATGTCACTATATATTAAAGTCAGTGATTCAGAAAAAGCAAGGTGCATTTTATGTGTGCACACGTGTATATGTGTGGATGATGGTGTTGGGTTGATTGGGAGAATGGGTGAATAGTAGGATCCTTGATGAGGAGGATGTGGACCATTGAATGAAGTGTTTGGGAGGTTTCTCAGGACAGGGAGATGTTATATACTGATGGTGTCCACACAAAACAACTATAGGAGTAATTTTCTAATAAAGAATTATACAGAAAATTATTTTAAGACTTGCGTAGTCATAAATTTATTATGCCCTTGCTGAATTATTTAAATACCAAATTGGAAAGATTTAGTTTGAGCTTTTCCCCAACATTTTGAGAAATAATTCCAAAAATGTGCCTGGTAGATACAATATTCAAGTTACAGAATTCTGGGAATGGTAATGTAGAGTTTGCCATTCACCTCCTATGTGAGATAGACCCAGAACTGCACTGATTGAAAGTTCTTTAAATAAAAGATTTCATATTTGCATAGCATTGTATAATTTCTAAAGTACAAGTACTTTTATATATGTTTACTTTTATTACAGAATAATTTTATATACATGTATATATGTGTATATATATATGTATATATCCATATCCATATTCATATCTATATCTATGTATTTCTATATCTATCTATCTATCTGTCTATCTATCTATCATCTATCAATCTATCTATATACCTATTTGTGTCTAATGGCGACCATTTCTAGGATAGGGAAGGAGAAGAAAAAAAAGAAATATGCAAGATAATTTTGTTGTATATTTGAAAGGAATTCCAAGTTATACGTAGCAGATTTGAAGTTGCATGTACAATCATCTTTTTTGTTGTACTGTGTTATAGAAATGCTTATTTTATGTCATAAATTAAAAATAAAATACTTTTATATCTGTGACCTCTGTATTTTGTTAATACAGTTCTTGGTCTTATGATTTCTTTAATTACTATAACTTGTGGTGAGCTAACATTTGCTGACTATTGCAGCCTCATGGGCACAGAACTTGACTCAAATATCTTTCATGTTAATTTTTTCCAACCTGTACTGCAAATATACTTGGATGTATTGAATTACCGATTTTAAACTGGTAGTGTGAGATAGATAGTACTAACAAAGCCAAATTAACTTTTTGTTCATTAAATAAAAGTACTCTAATTTTACATATAACAATTCATTTCAGTTTCAGAGTGGCAGTATAGAGTGCTAGACTTGGAGTCAAGAAGACTTGTGACATTTATTAGCTGAGTAACATTAGGCAAGTCTGATTCCCTAGGACTTATCTATTAAGATATAGCTGTCGTCTGCCTTCAGGTGGTGGACTGAATTCCCACACTGATGAGATCATAGATCCTTGACCTAAGCTTACTCCATTTCATACCATAATTTGACCTACCAATGAAAAGAGACTGTCACTGATTTTCATCTTTAAAGGAGCCAGATTTCCGATAACCCAATACATGATCTAAGGAATAGAAGCCTGGTGAATCCGGTGCCTTTCCTGCTATACTGGCCTACTTGCTGTTCTCCATATTTGACATTCTTTCTCAAATGACTTTCCCAAACCATTTCCTGTCTCTGGAATGTTCTACCTCCTCACCTCTATCTAATTCCTCCCTCTATTCAAAACTTAGCTGAGCCACCATCTATCTGATGCCTGTCCTGATCCCCTTACTTGTTAAGGCTCCTTCCTAAAATTATCTGGTATTTACTTTCTATGTATTTTGTATTTATTATGCATGGGCCATTTCTTTCAGTAGCATACAAACTCCTTAACAGGCTGTTTTCATTTTTGTCTTTATATTCTGGGTGCCTGGTACATAGTAGGTGATTGGTAGATGTTTAACTGAACTGACTTGACAGGTGGCCATCCACTCTCTGCTTAAGCACTTCCAGGGACAGATAAATCTCTTTTTTCACAAGACTTTCCATTTCATTTTTAGACAGAGCTGTTAGAAAACCATTCCTTATATGAATCCCAGATCTGTTTTCCTATATTTTGCCATTGACTCTGCAGTAATTGTGCCTTTTGGAACTGCAGAGAATGTCAACTCCCTCTTCCAGATGATCGCTCTTCAAACATTTGAAGGCAGCTTCGTGTCCCATTTAGTATGCTTTTTTATATGTCTCCACTCCTCTTTTTGTAGTTCCCCAAATGCTTTCTCTTAAACTTTTTTGATCATGTGCCCTTAATTTTTTTTGTGCATGTAGCTTATATATATATATATATATATATATATATATAAAATATATATATACACAGATATATATGTGTAAGTATATGTGTATATACACATATATAACACACATACATACATATATGTATGCATATATAATATATATACTCCTCTACTAATCATTTTGTATATTATAAAACACAAAAGTAGAAAAGTATGAGAACTATGAAATGATATTTAGTTATAGAGTCAATAGGAGTCACTGGAGTTTATTAGGTAGGGGAGAGGTGATGTGCTCAGACCTGTGCTTTAAGAAAATGACTTTAGAAGCTGAGTAAAGAGTGTAATGGAATGGAGAGAAACTTGAGGAAGGGAGACCATTTAGCAGGATATTGTATTAGTCCAGAGTGAGAGGGTGGTAGCTGTGTGAGTAAGAAGAAAGGGACATATTATTATTATTATTAAGAAAGGGACATAAATATTAGAGAGTTGAAATAAGATTTGTCAAATGATTGGATGTGTGGAGTGAGAGAGAAAGTGAAGAGTCTGGAATAATGCTGAAGTTAAGAACACAGTTGACTAAAAGAACGTTGATATTACTGGGAATTTCAGAAAAGGAATAGGTTTGGAGACAAAGGTAATGAGTCCTATTTTGGACATGCTGAATTTATTTGCTCATGGAACAACCTGGTAGAAGTGTCTAATAGACAGTTTGTGAGGTTAGACTAGAGCTCAAGACAGAAATTAAGGACATGTATGCAGATCTGGGAATTATTTGTACAGAGATAATAATTAAACCCATGAGAGCTAATTGTCATCAAGGGAGAAAGTATAATAAAAAAAGGCCAAGGAAACCTTTGGGAAACCCACAGTTACACGGCATGATGTGGAAGATGATCCAGAAAAGAAGACTCAGAAAGGGATGATCAGATATGTAGGAGAACCAAATGTATCATGACAATTGAGAGGAGAGATCATTTACGTGGCCAACACTATCAAATACTACAGAGAGGTCAAGAAGGATGAAGATGGAGAAAAGACGATCAGTTTTGGAAATAAATAATTTATTAGTAATTTTGAAAAGAACAGCTTCAGTTAAATGAGGAGTCAAAACTAAAGAGAAAGTTGAGAACCTGGAAGACTGGAGAGACAGTGGTGCCCTCTGTTAGAAAGAAGAAGGTTTTGGGGTGGCTAGGTGGTGCAGTGAATAGAGCACTGGCCCTGGAGTCAGGAGGACCTGAGTTCAAATATGACCTCAGACACTTAACAAACACACACAAAAACTAGCCGTGTGACCTTGGGCAAGTCACTTAATCCCAATTGCCCTACCTTTCCCCCTCCAAAAAAAAAAAGAAAGAGGGAAGTTTAGAAGAGGAGTAAAATTTAGGGAAAATATAATATAATCTGATATTAGAATACAATGTGACCATGACTATTCATCCTATGCTACTCACTCTTTCCCACAAAAAAATCAAAACGTTTATGGGGTGTATGTATGTATACGTGTGTGTGTGTGTGTGTGTGTGTGCGTGTTTTGGGAGGGCTTACTCACTGACCATTTCTTTAAGCAAATAGCCTGATACTATGGTGATCTGGTAGACATGGAAAGTGGATTCTGTGGGGCATGGGTGGTTGAAATTTGCATGAGTAGCTACTATAGGTGCTAAGTTAGATTAGTATATGACTACCCTAAAGAGCCTATCCCCAATATAGACATAAAAGGCTGGCTATGGGAGAAGGCAAAGTGGATGAATATTGAAAGGGGTCATATAACAAATTCATGTTTGATAAAGGGGGAGAGGGTGGGATGTGACCTGTCTTTCTACCCTTTGACTGGTTAATAGCATACTACTTGGGGTCAAGCCATGGTCCTCCATTGGCTCCAGTTTACACTTTGGAGATTACTAGAAAAGAAGGAGATGCCTGGAAAGGGTGATGGCAACATTAGTGGAACTAGGATAAGAAGGTTGACTGAGGAATAAGATGAGCTAAATATTTCTCATAAGGATATGGTATCCAAGATATTTAGGCAAATAATAGAAATAAGAACAAAAGTAATTTATCTTTAGGTAAATATTGAAAGAATATGAACAAATAGGTTAAAATTGCTTTTTATTGGGACAGCTAGGTGGTGCAGTAAATAGAGAACCAATTCTGGAGTCAGGAGGACCTGAGTTCAAATCCAGCCTCAGACACTTGACACACTAGCTATTTGACCTTAGGCAAGTCACTTAACCTCAATTGCCTTGTCTTCCTCACTCCAAAAAAAAAAAAAAGGAAAGAAAAAAATTATTAACAACCATATGACTAACTGCTCCAAATGACTAACAATAAGAGAAATGAAAATCCAGATAACTCTGAGGGGTCATATCATACCCAGCAAATTGACAAAGATGACAAAGGATGAGCATATTTGATATTTGGGGAGTCATGGGAGGATAGATACAGTAGATGACATTACGTCTAACTCCTTAACACAGACAGCCCAATGCTAGGCACATATCCCAAGGAGGTCAGCATAAAAAGAAAAGTTCCGTATATACCACAATATTTACAGCAAAACTCTGTGTGTTAGTCAAGAACTGGAAACAAAACAGGTGCTTATCAATTAAAGAATGGATAAACAACTTGTAGTACATGAATATAATTAAATATTACTGAGATCTAAGAACCAATGTAAATGAATACAGAGAAGCATGGGAAGATACGTTAATTGATGCTAAGTGACCAGGAAAACAACATACACAATGATTCCAATGGGAAGAACAATCCCCAAACTGAAATGGAATGCTATGAAATTGTAATGGTCTCATGTGGCCCCTAAAAGATGAGAGAAAACACCTCTTCCTCTTCTTTGCAGAGATGGTAGACTCTAGGTATGGGGCACTCCAGATACTGGCAGACAGTTAATTGTTGGTTAATTTTGCTGAACTTTTTTCCCCCTTTCTTTTTATTCTTTGGTATAAGAGATGTCTCTTGAAGGGTGAAAGGATGGGCAAAAGGAAATATGTCTATGTAATAATAATAAATAATAATATATAATTATTTAAAATTTATTAATAAAACAATAAATACTAACAAACTCATGCGGCATAGAAATACCTCAATTGGCTCAAAAAGAATTGTGATATTTTGTCTCCTCTCAGTGAGGATAGTAAATTTGATATTGGACAAATATGTTTCTTTGTGCATGCCATTTAATCAATAACAACAATAAGGATTGCACTGTAATAATAGCAATAATAATTGTGACATTTATGTAGCACTTTAAAGTTTGTAAAGCATTGTTCATGCACTGTCTCGTTTGAGTCTTAGGACAACTGTGTAAGGCAGACAGGGAGGATTTTATTTATCCCCATTTTGTAGATGAAGCTACAGAGGCTCAGCAAGGTTAATTGCCTTGTTTGATCACATGCAGGGTCATATAACTAGTTAAATGTCACAGGCAGGATTTGAATTCAGATCTTCTTGACTCCAAGTTCATCATATTAGCTATTATACAACACTCCTTCAATTCACTAGACCAAACTGCCACGTCTCTTTTGGTCTTTGGTCTTTTTGAAATTTGTGTGTTGCATGTATAAGGCAGCAACATATGGCAAATCAGTATTGTCATATAATCCTTCAAATTGAATCTCTTAAAAATCGAAAGAAAACTCACATTTGCTGAATATCATATTGGTTGAACTAGACGACATTTAAGGTCTCTTCCAGATTTGACATTCTAAGGACATTTAACAAGAAAGTATGTAGGATATGACTATGATAACCCAAGAAAATAATTGAGTTCTTTTCAAGTTCATTGTACAAAAATGAGAAAAATCAATATTTATGTAATATTTGAAGGTTCATAAAGGGCTTTAGATGTGCTATGTCATAAATTATATTGTGATTTTAATAATAATCATCTTGTTATCTCTCATCTATCTATATGTATGAAAAGCATATTTGCATTTACCAGACTTTTATGATTATATTAATATGATTATCCCCATTTTAGAAATCGAGGGCAGTCAGACCCTTCTTCCTTAGGGCCCTTAGCTCCCTCATATTTGAAGTACACTCCTGGGGGTGGAATTGTTTAAACTTTTTTGATTTGGATTCAACTATCACTTTTTTGAGTTCCCTGAAAAAAGGGCCCTGAGCATATAATCAACTTCTTTCTTTGTGTATTCTGGTAAAAAAAGGTTCTGTTCCATTGGTACTCTTAACTGAAAGGTGGAGCCAGATGGTTCTTCTCTCTTCTGCTTAAATCATGTCTAGAGGACTTTGAGAGGCCTTGGAGCCTACAAGAAGAGAGTATAGAATTTCATAACTGCTCTTGAGCTCTGGGACCTTGGATATGGAGTTGAAAGGGATTTTAGAGGTCACTTCATCCAGCCCGGTCATTGAGCAGATGAAGAGACTGAGGCCTAGAGAAGTTCAGTTATTTGCTCAAAGTCACACAGGTAGTTAAGTGGCAAAGCCAGAATCTGTGTTCAGTCCCTCTGATTCCAAATTAGGAGCTCTTTTGTAGACTGCCCATCCTACTTCTTTGGACGCTTTTTGTCCTTCTTGACTTCTCAGAGCTTGCATTTTGACTTTTGACTTCATCACTTAGCTAGTACTGCTTTTTCCAGTATGACTTAGTCATTGTCAAATCTGATGAGCTAATCTTTTTTGATTCTGTGGTATTTGACGTTAAATGACCCCTCTTCTTCATCCTTTCTCTTATTACATTACTCTCTTCTTGTTCTTCTCCTACCTTTGAACCAATCTTTAGTCTCTTTTGTTTGGTCATTGTCTTTGTCTCCATCTCTATGGGTGGATGTACCCCGGGACATTGTCTTGGACCCTCTTCTCTCTATACATTCCCTCTGAATAATTTCAACAGCTCCTATGGATTCAACTATCACTTCTATACAGTTATTCTTTTGAACTCCATTTCCACATCTCCAAGTGCCTATTGGATTTCTCTACCTGAAGATTGCATAGGCATCTCAAACTAAAATTATTCAGAACAAAACACAACCCATTTCCCCACTGGTGAGTTTTTCCTGAGGCTTCCGTTTTGTTGAGGGTTACAAACCAGACTTCATTCTTTTCCTGGACTTACTCCTTACTTCTGAATTTTAAAACCATGCTTCTGCTACAATCTCATCCTAGGAATTCTGCAGCACATGGGATCTCTTCTCCCTGAAATGATCTCTGTGATCTTTTCAACCTAAAATATCCTTCTGCAAGACCTGCCTCCCTTTCCCATTGGTAAATCCCTTTTGGGTCTCCAAAAGCTATTATTCACTTCCAGACTTCAAAACCATGCCCCATTCTAGGACCCCCCCATCCTCCTGCCTTTCAACTCCTGTTTATATATTGTCTTCCCCCATCAGAATGTTAGCCAAGGAATTGCTTTACTTTTTACTTTTATTGGCATTTTCATTGCTTAGGACAATGTCCTTCACATATTAAGCACTTAATAAATGTTTCCTTCCTTCCTTTCTTCCTTCCTTCCTTCCTTCCTTTCTTCCTTCCTTTCTTCCTTTCTTCCTTCCTTCCTTCCTTCCTTCCTTCCTTCCTTCTTTCCTTGCCTCTTTCATGTTTTCCCCAATACCCTCTATTTTCTTAATTTTCCCACTTCTGTCAGGGACAACATCATCCTCCCAATAATCTTTGAACTCTTCCTTTTCTCTGCCCTCTCACATCCAAACAATTGCCAAGTTTTATTGATGCCACTTCCAAAATACACCATTTTCCCTCACAAAATACTCCCCAAACTACTCTCCCTTGTATCTACTGACATAACTATCATCCCAGCTCAGGCCAACTCTCAGTTGGGCTATTATGATAGAAAGGCTATTATGAAAGAGTAGGGAGTAAACATTTATTAAGCACCTACTATGGGTCAGGTGCTATGCTAAATGCTTTACAAATATTACCTTATTTGATCTTCACAACAACACTGGGAAGTAGGTGTCATTATCATTCTCATTTTACATTTGAGGAAACTAAGGCAGACAGAAGTTAAGCGACTTGCTCAAGGTCACATAGCCTGAGTTGGAACTCAGGTCTTCCTGGCAAGGTCTAGCACTATATCCGCTGTACTACCTAGCTCCCCAATTGGTCTCCCTGCCTCCATTCTCTCAATTTTCTAATCCATGTTCCACAGAGCTACCAAAAACCACACCCCTAAACTTAGATTTGACCATATTGCCATCTGCTCAAAAATTCCAGTGGCTTTCATTTGCCTCCAGAATAAAATACAAACTCAGTTATTTGGCATTAAAAAAAATCTCTTCAGAGTCTTGGCTTCAGGTGACATTCCTAGGAAAACTGTACATTGCTTTCCTGAATACACTCTATGTTCTAGCCAAACTGACCCGCTTGCTGTGGTTATTTCTATACAACATTCCTTCTCCCTCCCTGGGCTTTTAAAATAGGCTGCCCCTATTCCTGGAGTATATTATTTTCTCTCCACCTCATGGTATCCTTGACTTTTTTTTTAAATCTCAGTTCAAATGCCATCTTTTACAGTAAGCCTACACATCCAGTTGCTAGTTCAATTCTGCCAGAAATTGCTTTGTGGATAATTCCTTATCTATTTAGTATTTCGTCGTTCATACCCAGAACCTATCACAGTTTCTGGCATGTACTAGGTACTTGATACATGCTTGTTTAAATAAATTAAAAGATGGTGCAGGGAGGGAAGAAAGAAAAAGAATTTTAAAAAAGAAAGTTACATGATAACTTTATTATCTATTTAAAAGGAATAGCAAGTTGTATATAAGAGAATTGCAGTTTTATGTGCAATCATATTTTTAAAAATTGTATTGTGTTATGGAAATGCTTCTGTTGTTTCATAAATTAAAAATAAAAAAAAATTGGAAAGGAAAGAGGGTGGGCCATTTGTCAAATGGAAGTTGTAGGACTGGAGTTGGGTACTAGATTCCTCTACAAGCCTAGAACAGGATGTGCTAAGCATAGGTTGCCTGTATTCAAGTTATGCACACATACACACACACACACACACACACACACATGCACATATATCTATATCTGTATCTATATATCTATTTGTATAGGTGGCACAGTAGATAGTGTGCTGGGCTGAGAACCAGAAAGATTCTTCTTCCTGAGTTCAAATCTGACCTCACACACGTACTAGCTGTGTGACCCTGGTTAAGTCACTTAACCTCATTTACCATAGTTTCCTCATCTATAAAATGAGCTGGAGAAGTAAATGGCTAACCAACGCCAAGAAAACCCCCAGAATGGGCTCATGAAGAGTTGGGCATGACTGAAATGACTGAACAGCAACACCAACTAGATGTACCTGGATCAGGAGGAAAACATGAACCTGTTCTCAGGAAGTGATATTAGGTTCCCACATATTGCCTAAGGGCACCAGTTAAAAGCTTGCAGAATTGACACCCTCTCAGGAAAGATCTCTGTGCTTGAATGTGAACGCCATAGATGAAATTTCTGTCACTTTGCTGCTAAATCATTCAGTCCTCATTTTAAATTATTTTAATCAGCCTTCTCTGGAGAAGAGATATTAGTCAGAATATATTTAGAACATTTTTGACTATTGTGGTATTTGTTAAATTATTACAGAGGTTTGGTGTGCACGTTTTGCATTCATTTTCTGAACCTCAGTGTTTCCTGGCTGCCTCTGAGGGAGTCTATCTAATTTATCCACGTATCTAACTTTTAAAAAAGTTCTTACGTTTGGGTTAAACCATTTATGTAGGTTGTATCCTCTCTGATCACGTTTCTAGGCAGTGTATTTTCTGTCCTCCATGCCTGGAATGGGCTCTTTCCTTTCCTCTGCCCCTTAGATTTCCTAGAGTCCTACAAAGTTTAGATCAAATGCTAACTCCGACATAAGGCCTTTCTTGGTGCTGGTTCCTCCCTCCTGAAATGATCTTGTATTTACTTTTCATATACTCATTATTTGTGTGTGTTGTCTCCACCAATAGAATGCAATCTTGAAGGGAGGGTCTATGTTGTCTTTATATCTCCAATGCTTAGCACAGAGTCTGACAAATAGTAGGTGCTTAATAAATGCTTGCTAATTTATGTAAATATGTCCGTTATAGATCTAGTGGAGGAAAGGAACTCAGAACCCATCTAGTCCAACAATTTTGCTTTACCAGTAAAGAAACTAAGCTCCATGGAGGTAAAATGGCTTGCCCAAGGTTGTATTGTAGAGCAGCTAGGTGGTGCTGTAGTACACCGAATGCCCAGCCTGCAGTCAGGAAGAGTCCTCTTCTGGAGTTCAAATCTAACCTCAAACACTTAGTAGCTGTGTGACACTGGGCAAGTCACTTAATCCTGTTTGCCTCAGTTTCCTCCTCTGTAAAATGAACTGGAGAAGGAAATGGCAAACCACTCCAGTATCTTTGCCGAGAAAACCCAAATGGAGTCTCAGAGAGTTGGACACAACTATTAATTAATGAAGTCTGAAGGTTGCATAGATAGTAACAATCAGAGGTAGGATTCAAACCAAAACCCTACAACTCCAGTGCCAGTACTTTGTCCATTGGGCCACACTGCCTCCTCTCCTTCGACAGTATTTTGCCAGTTTTGAATGACAAGATTCAATTCTAGTGTGAATGACTCAGCCCTTCCCACTTGTAATGCAACCAGGACGATGATTGTTCAGTTTACTTTGACTTCTGGATGAGCACTTAAATACCAGTTCTAAATGAACATTAAATATCACCAGATTTAACTTCCGCATCTCTATTGAAACATCAAAGTAATGCTATACTGCACATAATTAGATAGGTTATCATGATTTGGGGGAAAACATGGGGTTTGTTATAAACTCAAGCTTCTCTGTTTCCCCTGGCTTCCCAGGGTGGGAGCTGGGGAGAAGGGTGTCTACTGGATTCTATTTGAGTTTGGAATATGTGAGCTCTCTCTTTCTCTTTTTTCTCTCACTTTCTTTCTCATCCTCCCCTTTCTCTATACTCATATATACTTATAGATAGTCTATAAGCATTATATATTATATACATACTTACAGGTAGTCTATAAGCATTATATATTACATGCATTTATGCCCCTGTTTGACTCATATCATATTTCATTTTTGTTTTTTGTTTGTTTGTTCGTTTGCTTTTTTTGGAGGAGGAAAGGTAGGGCAATTGGGGTTAAGTGACTTGCCCAAGGTCACATGGCTAGAAAGTGTTACGTGTCGGAGGCTGGATTTGAACTCAGGTCCTCCTGACTCCAGGACCCGTGCTCTATTCACTTTGCCACCTAGCTGCCCCTTTTTTATTTTTGTTTTTTGTTTTCTGCTTCTCACATCATATTTCAGGTTGAATAAGGCAAAGACTCATCTCTAAACTCTCAAACTCTTCACTAAAACTTTCCTGTGGTACTCGAAGTCATCCTTACTCTGTCACTCTATTTCCTTTTTCCCTTTCCTTCATCTCTATAACCGATCTGGGCCCAAACTTACAATTCTTCCTTCTTAACATCTCTATTTCTTCTCCTCCTCTCTACTCTCACTCTATCCTTGACTAGGTCTTCATCACTTCTTCCCTAGACTACTGCAAATCCTCTAATTGTTCTCTCTGACTCAGTCTCTTGTCTTCCAAACTATATTGCACACTTCTACCACGCTAATTAAAAAAAATTATACCTGCACAAGGTGATACTGGGAAAAAATACTACCAAGAGTCCAGAAACCTGGGTTTTAGCAGTTGCTCCCAGTATCCAGCTCTGTGACCTTGGGTAAGTCATTTAACCTCCTTTTGTTTTAATTTCTTCATCTGTAAAACGAAGGGGTTGGGATAGGACATTCTTTAAAGATCTGTTTCAAGTCTAGAATTCTACAGTTCTGTGATTTAGTGTCATTCCTTTGATTACAAACCTTAAACGACTAAATTTCTGCAGGATGAATGCTAAATTCTCCATCTTGACATTTAAGACTCTCTAAAATTTTATCTCATCTTTTCTTTTCAACCTTGTAGTTTCTTATAATTTCCAACCCATGGCCTCTATTAGAGTTATGCAGGCCTCATCGCTATTCTTCCAACATTATAAGGAGGGCTGGGCCTGGAGTCAGGAAGACCCAAGTTCAAATTTAGCCTCAGACACTAGCTGTGTGACCCTGGGCAAGTCAGTCTCTGTTTGCCTCATTATCTTCAATTGTAAAACAGTGATATAATAGCACCTACTCTGCAGGTTGTGGGATCAAATGAGAAAAATATTTGTAAAGCATTTGACTCAGAGACTGACACACAATAGGTGCTATATAAATGCTCATGCTCTTCCTTTTCTCCTCCCTTTTCATATATTTTATTTTATTTTTTTAATTTTTATTTTTATAGCTTTTTTGGGGGGGGGTAGGGAAGGCAGGGCAATTGAGGTTAAGTGACTTGCCCAAGGTCGCACGGCTAGTTTTGTGTTAATGTCTGAGGCTGGATTTGAACTCAGGTCCTCCTGACTCCAGGGCTGGTGCTCTATTCACTGCTCTACCTAGCCGCCCCTCTTTCAATATATTTTAGCAGGGTTGGCATATACTTTTCTCTTTCCTTATCCTCTTTGCTCTATCCAAATACTGGCTTCAAATCTCAGATCAAGTGCCTCTTTCATAAAGCACCTTATTATATTTAAAAGAGCGTTAATAAAATAAATTACTGATATATTAAAACTATGGCATAATAAAGTTTTGTCAAGAGGGGAGTTTTTAAAATAAACAACTTCCAGCAGAATGGAGTGAACAGTATATACCATATTAAGAGCCAGGAAACCTGAAATCTTATATTTAAAATGGTATTAATTTCAAAGCCCTGAATTGGCCAAAACTTGCCTATATTAGTAATAATAATTTTTGTTGTTATTTCAATCACGTCAGACTCTCTGGGACCCTATGTGGGGTTTTCTTGGCAAAGATACTGGAGTGGTTTGCCATTTCCCTCTCCTGTTTATTTTATAGATGAGGAAACTGAAGGTCACCTAGCTAGTAAGTGTCTGAAGCCAGATTTGAACTCAGGTCCTTCTGACTTCAGGGCTTGTGCTCTATGCACCCCATCACCTAGCTGCCCTAATAATATCTAACAGTTATACACATGTATTATCTCCTTTGATCCTCTCGGTAACTCTGAGAGGTAGGTTCTATTATTACCTGCATTTTACAGATAAGAACACTGAGACTGAGAAAAGCTGAGTGACTTGCTTAGTGTCATACAGCTGTCTGAGTATCTGAGGCGAGACTTTTGACTCCAAGTTCAGCACTCAATCCACCTCATTACCCAGCTGCCAAAGACATTAACTTCCTCCATTTCTCTGCTTTCCGTTCCCTTTCTGTGGATATGAAAACTTTCTTTGTTCAAATGCTTGTTCTCTAGTTACTGCACCTTCTTCCATCCAATGCCTGACACACCTGCCAAGTGACTCTTGCCATTCACTCAACATAAACCCTAAACCATTCTGTGAATAAGCTAAATGTTAGGGAGCATGACCAATGTACCAATGTATCAGATCAAACATTTGAAACCTTGCTTCCACACAAGCCTATTTAGCTTATAATTTTACATACACATACACATACACTGGGAAATACATATATATATTTTAAAAATATAAATATGTGAAATCTAGGGGAACCAAGAAAACTATTTTAACATATTCTGTTCAATTTAGTGTCACTGACTAAGTTAAATGATGGAAATAATAGCTCAGAACCCTGGAATTCTTCAGGATGGAATATATTAAGTATAACATGACAGGCTTTCTTCCTCTTTTAGAATAATAAAGTATGTCAAACTCTGAAATAGCCACATCTATAGTTTTCCTAATTTCAGGATTTTCAGCTAATTTTGAAAGATTCAATTTTGCCTATCTCATTTATGTTCATTTTAAAGTAATTTTCTTATCTGAGATCATTTCATTTCCAGATTAGTTGGCCTCGATGTCAATGTAAGTCCCATTACTATTAATTTATCTATTCATCTAGTAATGAGTTACACGTGGGCATAAAGAGAAGCATATGCCCTGGGGAAAAATTTAATTACAGTGATGATAATAATAGTATTCTGTACCTACATTCTATTTATGGTGATTTCCTTTTTTTTTTCAAAGTGTATTTCATATATGATTGATCTCTCTAAAGCTATTTCAAACTACTGAGTCAAAGGTGTGCCCTTATTATTCTTCCTAAGTATTCTTCAGAGCCAGGATATTTCAAAGTCTAATAAATATCTGAACTTAAACTTAAAAAATGGGAAAAATGTGTCTATGCTTGTGTTTCACAGGAATCTTTTAAAGTATGTCCTTTGGATGAGAAATCATGCCCTGGATTTCTTTAAGAGTCATGAAAGAGACAAGAAAAGTAGGGTAACAATCTAGCAAAGAAGAGAGAAAATAAAGGCCTGCTGCCTAAATCTTAGAAGTCAAAGGGGATTTCAAAGTCTTGTTCTCATTTATTGTCAAAAGAAAGTCACACTCAATAAGAAAAGTCCTTGTCAGAACGTAAGATTTGCTGCTCACGGTTTTAATTTTTTAGAGATTCTATAGAAACTGTTACCACTTGAAATCATAAAAAATTCAGATAGTTGACAAAAGGTACCTCTTTCATTCCTGGATTCAGGTCAACTGCCTGAATTCTAGAAGCCAGGGCATGGCCCTCCATAATGACATTGTTACAGACAATATATAAGAAGGCTTTCTCTTTATAGCAGGGAAAGATCCATCATATTTAATAGCAGCAAGAAAAAATTGGAACCTATACATGAGGCCTCATTGTGGATGAAGGAGTAAAATAAGACAGCATGGTTTAATGGGAAGATCACTGAACTAAGCGGGTCAAGAGACTTGGGTCATAGTGTAAGATCTACAAACTGGTTATTTGAAATTGGACAATATACTAAAACTATCTGAATCGCTCTTTCTTCATTTCTAAAGTGAAAGAGTTGAACTAAGGAAACTCTATAGTCTCCTTCCAATTCTATGATTCCAAGTTTGCTTCTTTTCAGTAGATATTTTATTTTAAAGGTAAAGTTAACCCATTCAGCGTAGTGTATTGGAATGGGAGAGGATTACCATACACTGTATTTGACAGTCTTGGCTACCTAATGAAACACATTTGTTGTAACTATCTTCCAGAGAAATGCGCAGATAAACAAATTGGCTTACCTCTACCATTCCTATTTTTCCATCGTCATTCTGCCCATATTGATCCACAAAAGTTTTCATTTCAGGTGACAAATCCTAAAAATTATCAAAAGCATCAGTTATTCATTTGAAATTCACAACTACTTTATTCTTTAATGTTCATGATGTGCCACAAAAAATACATAAATTTGACAGTATTCAGGACATGCTTTATTAAGTATGTTCTTGGAAGTGGAAAACATCGGGCTGACGTAGAATTGTTACATATTTTAAAGGTAACGTGGGAAGGCAGTGTGGTATGATTGGGAGATGACTGGTCTTGAAGTCAGGGCCCAAGTCCTGACACATACTGGCTATCATCAAAAATAATTCAAAAGTGTAATTTGGCAAATTCACTTAACCTCAAGGCTGGCAGCAACTTTTTCAAATACTAAGTTACAGATAAGTTGGATGGTGTAAGGACTTCCCTCCACTGATAAAATCACAAGTTCAAATAAACAAACAGAAAAGGTCAGTTATGATTGCCAGTTTCAAATACATTTCTCAGGTTTTTCTACCATTCTTGGTTTTAAGAATTTAGAAGTATTGATTCCAACATTAGCTGATGTTTTATGTAGCACTTTAAGTTTTACAAAGTGCTTTTCATATACTATCTTCATTTGATCTCCACAACAACCCAACTTGAAATAAAATTACACCTTTTTACAGGCACAGAATCTGACCTGAGTGACTTGTTCATAGTCACACAACCAGTAATTGACAGAGGTGAGAATGGAGCTTATGTCTCTACTGGTTTCAAGTCCAATGTTCTTTCTACTACTACACCACCTATTCTAAACTATTCAGCACATTTAAATAGAAAATATATATTGGTAACGTACTTAGAAGCGATGCATATCCAGAATTAGATTTGGAACCAGAAGTTTTGATCTGACTCTACTATTTGTTACTTGTGCATCCCTGAGTAACTCACTTAATCTCTTTGAACCTTAATCTTCTTTAGCCCTAAAATTAAGGGTTGGGACAAAATGATGTTTAAGATCTCTTCCTAGATTTAATCTCTATGATATTTATATTACTTGTTCTTCTGTGAATACATTTGCCTTTAACTCCACTATGTAATCTTGTCATTTTATTTATCAGATATAAAGGTATTAATTTATTTAAAATGTTGATAGCATTAATTTTTTTAAAGTTGGGAGAAATTAGAAGGTAGAAAATTAAAGAAAATCCCTCTTTGAAAGAAAGTTAGGAATGTTTGTAACAAAGAGGAAGTCATAAAGGTAGATTACTTATTTTTACATAAGAGGACTATGTGCCTGAACCAAAAATACTTAACTGCTAAGCTCATCTGAGACAGACCACAGCTGAGATCTGGGACAACTTTTTTCAACTTGCTGATAACATTTAGCTCTCAGAGCTTTGCCTAGCAACATCAACTTCAAGAAGTATTTTCCAACGTTCATTTGTTTTCAATTTATCTGGCTACAAAATTCCATATTTTATGTATGTTAATAAATATGAGCATAGAGCAGGGTTGAATTTGGAGTCAGAGGCCCTGGGTTTAAATCTTGATTCTGTTACTTCCTTCATATGTGATCTTAGGCAAATGACCCGAACCAACTTTGGAGTTGATCTCCAAAGTCTCTTGCAGCTCTAAATTTAAATCTGTAATCCTATCAGTTTGTCGAGGAATAACAAAGCTAATTTGTTTGGTCATGCTTTGGTTTGGTCTTTCCATCTGTACTGTAAGTTGTGTTAGCTCTCCAGTGCTAAGATTGCACACAGTCTTCTTATAGTCTGAATATAGGCTAGAAGCTAAGAAGCTGACTTTGTAAATATTGTTCTATAACATGGCCCATTTATGTGGTTAACTAGGGCCAAATAAACCTTATTTCCCTAATTGAAGCCTATTTTAAATAGGCCACCATGTACTTATATTTTACTCTGTGGCCTTGGGAAAATCAATTAGGCCTTAGTTTTCTGATAAATGAGATAAATGTGGTATGACTTACCTTTTACCCAGATTGATGGGGAAATCAATAAGTTAATATAATTTTAAAAGTTCTATATTGAGACTAATTATTATTATTGAGTTGGTAGTACCACAATGTCAATTTTGATTCAGTGTATATTTTTTGTAGAAGTGAGGTAACAAAGCAATTTGAAACCAAATACATTATTTCAGCTTTATAAACTACTACTAAGAAACAATTTGCAATTATTTAAATTTACACAAAAGAAAAAAATGTCAAAAAATTAAATGAGAAAGCTCTCAGAGTGGGAATACTAGCAATATAGAACTCTTAATTTTTTATAGAATCTAATTTGCAAATTTAATTTCGCCAGAGCAGTAGATGTTAAATTAGCATTTGGGAAAACAGAATTAGGAACCAATGATTTTTAGCAACAGATTTGTAATTAAGAATGTGAACTCAATGGACAAGGATTACAGCCAAATAAGTGTTTTACAGAGTGTACAGTACAGGACAATAATACACTGAAACTTTATCATTTATAACTGAATCATAAATTCTATTAAAACTTGTTATCTAAATGCCAATTTTGGCATGAAATACTAAACTTAACACATTTACTTAGCTATTGTATTTGATTTTAGACCATATTTAATACAAATAAAATACTTAAGAGTTCATGCGTATTATGAAAAGTCTTATTTTTAGTCTCAGTGACCCTTTATGTCCCAAAGCAGGACTGATATAGGACTCTGCTTTTTAGATTGAATCTTACAGTCTTTCCATCTTGGAAAAGGACATGAAATTTTAAAAAGTAGAATTCAATGAGGCCTCTGGTGAATGCGAGCTTCCAGATCCAGAAAAAAGTTATTTAGATCTCAAATCTCCTATAACGTATATCCATAAACCAGAAAGAAGCCCAGGGATCAGGATATCTGGCAACTTCAGATGATTCCTTGACAGTACTCAAGTTCATTATTGTGGGATTGGTTGCTTCAGCAGAATATTCCAGAAACATTGTCATGATAAAAGGGGAAAAATAAGCACTAACCATTTTCAAAATATAACATAGTATAGAGGAACAACCTATAAAAAGATATAAATGTTATAGTGGGAGGAAAGCAAGAATAATCTGCAAGTATTTTTTTTATAGTACTTGGCGAATATTTGAATTTCTAGGAGGCAAAATGAGCTTTAAAACATTACGTTTGTTTCTAGAAAATCTGGGGTTTTTTTTGCAAAAACTGCAGATTTATTTACATACATATTTAAGAACATCAATTTTTGCATAATTAACTCAAATATTCTCATTCTTAGATGTTATAGAAAAACTGAATGTTAACAACTGGTTAATTTTAAGTATTTTTTTTTAAATGAGGAACAGAATAATTTTCATTACTGTAGAGATAAATACCAAAGATATACTGAGTTGCAAGGGAAGCATTATGATGGATTTATTCACATGATAATTTATCAGGTTTTTTTTCCTCTTTTTTTTTGGCAGGATGACAAAGACGTAAAAGAGGAAAAAAAATTTTATTTTCAAGTTTTGAGTAATGTTATATCCGGATAACATAGTCTTTATAGTACGATTTGATTTCAAACACAATTGACCAATGACTTCCAAAATTTTATAGTGAAGACCCCCAAGAGACTGATATAAAGTAATATATGTCATACGTAGATTATGTCAGAAATTTGCAGTTAGGAAGTAGGGATTAGAGATAAAAAGCCATGTTGAAATTGGAAAGAGTCATTCATATACAAATGTAAATTAATTATTTCAAATAGGTTTTCCTATTGAAATGCAGTCTTATATAAAATCCAATATATATTAGTGAAATGTATAACCTATTTTTTCTTTAGATAACTACCTCCTCTATATTTAATATAAAGAATGTTTCTTTACACTAATTGGATTCTGGTTGTGTCCCCCTCCCTCCTTGAAGTGTTGTCTAGGTAACAAAAATAATTCCTCATTTGTTTAACAACATTTTGAGCATGAGCATTCACTGGTGATTTTCTAAATGTTATTATTGATACCAACAGTCATAATGCCACTTTCTGATTCTTAAAACCATATCGTTTCTTACACTTTTAACTTCAATATTGTTGTCTTACAAAGAGATATGAAGACCTTTTCAAAGTAAATCTTTATTCACTCTTGGGTGCTTATTGCTCAGTTTTTCTTCCTGGAGATGTCTTCCCCCCCCACCCCCCTTCTCCTTTGAGCACAAGAAACAGTACCTATTGCCACACAGAAAACTGCAGATCTATTTCCTGACCACCAAGGGGCAGAAACAGATTTCTGCCCCCTTCACTTTCCACTAAGAAAGCAGAGTTAAAGATAAGCTCAACCAGTTAACTCTCTGTTACAGGTACTGATGTGCAAAAGGATCAGAGACAGCAACTCTTTCCCTTGAGCCTTTGTATCACAAGTACAAACTACGTGATTTTAAAGCGCCTTCATTTCAGCTAGTAGCGTTTTACCTTCTACGAAGAGACTTATTTCTTTTAAAGGTATTTGGAAAAAATCCTGTTTTCAAGTAGTGAAGAAACCTTTAGATGTAAAATTAGTTGCAAAATAAGTTACTGCCACTCGTCTTTCACGAGAACGTGCAGATGTATTTTTTTTTCCCACAGTGGTGAAGGCATTTATTTATTTATTTATTTTTAAAAGGAGTATCACAGACTTTTAAATAGACGAAGGGCAAAAACCCCACACAACCAAAACAACCCCCAGACCTTAAAGAACAGAACCTACCAATCCAGCCTTCTTCCGCGCCTGCTGTAGCTCCTGGATCAAGTTCTGTAGCTCCTTACCTTCCAGGTAACCACTTCCTGCAAACAACAAAGACATTTCACTGCTACTCCTGAGTTTTTCCTTCAACTCTCGAGTTAATTTTGTATATGTGAGTGCAGGAGGGAGATGGGGTGGGGTGCGCGGGCTGGTGCTGGTCAGAAAGAACATTTTCAGTCCCTACGGAGACATAATTACAATTCTTAAAGGTAGTTAAGGATAAGCAGAGTATTTCTCAGACTTAAAGCAGAAGGTATTTCAACTTTATCCATACAAGGGGGACAAAATAGATCGAGTCTCTGAGAGCAACCAGAGCTCGCAGAGAGCATAACAACCTACTCCCCAAGATGAAGAATCTCTCCAGAGAAGGTTTCTCTCCCCCCATCCGCCCCCCACCCCCAACAAAGATCTTGTAAAGGCAAAAGTTTTGCGATTACATTAAAAACAAAACTCCAAACGACCATATCCACACACCCTTCAGACAAAAAGAGCACAAACTTTTGGACTGTTTGTACAGCCAGTAGTGGTGGTGATGAAGTTAGAGGAAAAACAACTGCACATCAGGGGGTGGGGGAGCAACTTGAGACAGTAAAAAACTAACAGAAAAAGATAGTCACCATCAACGTCGAAATGGAGCCAGATCTCGAAAAACTGTGAAGCTGTGATCAGGGATGCTTGCAGGTGGGTCTCTGCCATTTTATCTGTGATCTCTGTGTGTGCCAGTGTGTATGTGTATGTGTGGTAAACGAGTGTGTATGAGAGACAGATTGTGTGTGTGTGTGTGTGTGTGTGTGTGTGTGTGTGTGTGTGTGTGTTTGTGTGGGTGTGTGAGTGAAAGAGCAAATGGCTATAAGAGAACTGGATCCTGGAACTGCCTGGCGCTGTCCACGGTGCTGCTCAAGTCGTTCTGTCCGTGATCCAGATTCTCTCCAGCTGTCTCAGCTCACAGCTCTCTGAATTTATCAGGACAGCCTCAAGCCCAGCCACGCCTCCTCTTGCCTTCCATCCATCCCTCTCCCCTCGTGTCCCCGCCTCTTGTTCACTCCTGTCTCTCCCCTCCCCTACAGTTTGCTTCCTTTTCTTCACATTGAAGCAAAGCTGCGTGCTTGGTGTGGCAGGAATCATCAGGTGATGGGAGACCCTGCCTGAAGGCGAGGCTCAGAAAACTTGGGTTTTCTTCTTCTTGAGTTTCCTCTGCCAAAAAAACCACGGGCAAAATTCATTAATGCGTGCAAAACGAAATTACTTGATAAACGTATTCATATTTTTTACTTTAAAAAAGGAAGTTGGTCAGGAGTTTTGTTGTTGTGGTGGTGATTATCTGGTCTAGAAAAGTGATTTCAATAGTTTACAAAACTTCTCCAGCATTTATCACAGTGTCTGGTGCATTGTAGGTGCTCAATAAATGTTTATTGATTAACTGGAAACTCCATCTTGAACTTATTCCTTAGAGACTTGTTTATGTCACCAAAAGCTTAAATGACTAACCCACAATTATACAGCTAGCATGTAAAATATGCTAGACTTGAATCCAGGTCTTCCTTATTTGAAGACTTGTACTCTATCCACTATTTCACTGGTCAAGAATATTAGAAAAATATAAATCATAACTATCCACTAACATAAAAATAATGATAATAATAAGAATTATTATTAAGACCCATTCACATTTCAATTAGAAAAGGTGAAGTGGTCAAAAGAAGTAATTAAATCACGACTATGCATTGTTAGGAAGGGCTCACTCTTCACTAGCACTTTTTAAGATTTACATAATCCTCTTATAAAAACACTGTGAAGTAGGTAATGCAAGTATTATTACATCTTCATTTGACAAGTAAGGGAATAGACTCAAAGGGGCTCAATGACTTGTTCAGAGTAACATAGCTAATATGAATGAAAATTGCAAACCCACCTCCACTGATTCCAACTCTAGAACTATTTTCCACCACATCATACTGTCTGTCTTTGTCTTCATATTACAAAGTGAAGGAGTGATTTGGAAATCAGTTCATTTGACAGAGGTGGTTAATGGTCTTTTCTTTTTGTCTGAACTATTGATCTTCTCTTTGTGGAATAGATCACTGAACTCTAGGTCAAGAAGACTTGAGTTCAAGAAATGCTCCAGATATATGTCATCCATGTGACTCTGCCAAATAATTTAACCTTTTTCAGACTTACTTCTTCATCTGTAAAATGGGAATAGTAATGTCTGTAGGCCTTACTTCACAGGGTTGTTAGGAGGATCAAATGAGATAATGTATATAAACCTTATGAACTATAATGGCTGTATCAATGTCAGCTATTATTAGTAGTAGTACTGTTGGCAGAACTTCCTGTGATTTCTTATAGGGTTTGTATAGGTCATGCTTTCCTCATGAGGGGCTAATTCCTCAGCTTGATATACTCTATAAGATCTTCCACAATCTAGCATGAGTTTTCTTCCAAATTAATGAATAAAAAAGCATTGTGATAAGTTTGAATGATATGAAACAAAAACAAGAGCCTCTGCCCTCAAAGAACTAACAAGAAAGCATATAAAGGGAAACTGGTAAGGGGGTTGGGGATGGTTTGGAAGTGGCATGTTGCTTTAGTTCTGGGTAAAATAAAGTGAAAACACATTTACCAGAACCAGAGATCTAGAGGCTAGGTTCAGGTTGCAGTAGGAAGGGGAGAAGGAGAATGGCCAGTACATGATATGGTTTGGAAATGGCTAAGAAGTATCATGATAGCTTCTGCAACATCACTTCATGCTATATCCCTTTACTTTTCTAGCTCCAGACAAACTATTCCAGGTCTACCTTAACCTTTCTACCTTTTTATTATACTGTTTCTTACACTTATAATATTCTTCTTTTCTAGGCTTCATATAGTGACATTTTGTCCATCTGTCAAGAACAAGTTTAAGTGTTATGAATATAAAAACAAAAGTAACCTTCTGCATGAAGCTTTCCCTAACATCTCCAAGCCCCCAGTTTTTTCATGAGAATTATCACAGTGCATTGTGTGGGCTTCTGTTATTTTTACTATAATTCCATTTTGTATCATATTTATTGATATATTAATCTTAATTCTCTTAGTAGATTGCAAATTCCTTGAAGATGACAACTGTGTCATATTTTTCTATCTCTCTCAGTGCCAAAAAAGTGCATTGAACATAGCAGATAAATGATTATTTCATTGACAGATATTTGGTTATTGAAGATAAAAGTGGAGTTAGAGTTGGAAAACTCTCTTTTAATAAGATAGTGGTTCAAGGGAAATTTCAGAAAACTTTAAGTTACCAATAAGTGAAAGAAAAATTCCCAGAAAAACAAATGCTTACAAAGCAAATTGTTATGTAAAAAAATTACAAATGAAAGAGTTACTTCTATGATATTTGTTGCTAGTGATCCCTTTGAAAGAAGGAGACCAATTAGTTATTTCTCTTTATTACCTTTTGAGACCATCTCTAATTACAATGAGGCAAAGTATGGCACAGGTACAAATGAAGTGTCAAATCTTGTCAATATTGATTTGATATTAAGTCACCAATTAATGTTAGATGTTGGAATAACACTAATTAATAATAAATTATTCCCTCGGTTTATTGTGACCTCTCCTTCTTGGAACTATCTTCTCCCTTCTTTATATTTGATAATTCAATCATAGTCTTTCCATGACTTGTAGAACTTTTGTGTGTCTCTTTCATGGCAAATGTTATATTCTAACATGTAATAATTTTTTGTGTATTTTTCTTCAGTATTAGACTGGAGCTCCTTTAGAACAAGTGGTATGCATTATTCATTTGCTAATCCCTTATAGTACCAAACACAATCCCTTGAAATTATAATGCACAATAATTATTTGATGAATGAATGACTGAAAATGGGAAAACTAATTTGCATGAATGTAAAAACTTAACAAAAATCTTGCTACTTGTTTCATCATACAGACTGCATTCTAAATTCTATGAAGATTAATAATTTCTGATTTGGAAGAAATTCTTGCTGGTTTTCTTGACACTTGCATAGCCACAGTGATTGAGGTCAGGTTTAGACTGATATTTTAAAAGATTTGTTATGTAATTGCCATAGGCACTGCCTTCCATGGTGCAGCTTAAAACCTTTGTACAACTTCTCATCCTGTGCTATTTTTGTCCATGTATTTCCACAAATTATCCACAAAGGAACCATAGAAGAGTTTGAAATGCTTTGGGGGGCCTCCAAGTTGAGATCTTCATCCAACAGGCAGTTGGAGATATAGATTAGCATTCAGGAGAAAGATAGAGGCTAGATATGCAGTGAGGCGAGTCATTTGTGTAGAAATGATCATTGAATCCATGAGACCTGATGGTTGATGTGAGTGTACATAAAGCAGGGCCCTCTTTTAGAGGGTTGAAGCGAGAGTACACTGAGGGACGTTCACACATTGGGGTCCCACATGGATGATGAGTCTATAACACAAACCAATAACTGGTTTACCAGGAAGGAAGAGAACCTTTCTGATGTCAAAAGTGTCACAAAAATCAACGAGGAGAGAGTATATAGGAGAGGTGGTTTACCGTGTAAAATACTAAAATGAAGTTGGAATGAAGAGATGAAAAGATAATTGAATTTGGCAATATTGAGATCATTGGTGATCTTAGAATACTTTCAATCAAGTGTACGTGTGTGTGTGTGTGTGTGTGTGTGTGTGCAATTAGAAGCCTAGTTTCAAGAGATTTGAAATGTGAGTGGTATAAAGTGGAAGCAAGTAGTATAAATAATTTTTTTTCTTTAGAAGTTTGGCCTTGAAAAGGAGATGAAAGATGATAATTTGAGAGCATGGTAGAATCAGTTTTTTCTTTTTTCTTTTTAAATAATACAGGCAGGGCAGATATGTGGTGCAGTGGATAGAGCACTGGCTCTGGAGTCAGGAGGACCAGAGATCAAATCCAACCTCAAACATGACACCTGCTAGCTGAGTGACCCTGGGCAAGTCATTTAATCCTGATTGTCTCACAAAAAATTAATAAAGCAATAGAGGGATGTAACTATGTTTGTAGCAGTCAAGGAGGAATCAGTGCATAAGGATTAACTGAAAATTAATGAGAGAGAAAGGATGATTGAAGGGATAAGTTCCTAAAGGCAATGACATCAAGCAAATACATAGGGGAGTGGGTGTTGTCAAGCAGATGGGAGGGGTAAGGCTGATATAGAAAAGTATGAAGGAGTAGATAGGCAGCAGCTTAAGAAGGTAACTTTTGAGTAGGAAACCTATTACTTTGAATCACAAGGCACATATGTGCAGGAATAAGTTTGCTAACTATAGGTCATAGAATTTTCATACCCTTCCAAGTCAAAAAGGTATATTGGGATGGGGACTGGGCCTGTGATTTCATTGGTAAAGGGAGACCCCAGTGAGGAAATTCCTTTGACCAATACAAATTGGCACCTTCTTTGTGGTTCTTACAGAGTTGCCTAGAACCCTGAAAAGTTAAATGATCTGCGCAGGGTCACATAGTCAATATATGTTAAAGGTAGTACTTGAACCATGGTCTTGGTTTTTAGACTGATTGGCTCTGTACCATACCTCACTGCCCTCCAAGAGGTCTGAATTGTAGAGGCCCTTAGCCTGGTCTAGTGGTCAGGTAGAGTAAGAGTCAGAGGCAAGGAATAGAGGTTAGATGAGGAAAGGCCTTAATCTGAGGTGGCTCATTATAGAGGACAAAATAATGACTGATTTACTTACCTTCAAAATGTCAGATTGGGCATATATACCCTGGGGACAATCTCAAAGTTAAATTAATAGTAAGGGTGTCTAGTGCTGCTCTAGGCCAAATGGATGGGCAGAGAGGGTCAGGGGAGGTAGGATAAATAGTCAAATAAGGGCTAGAATAGGTAGTGTTTATATGACCCTTACAGGTTTGTAAAGTGCTTTACATATATTTTCTCATTTGGTCCTTACAACAGCCTTGTGAAATAGAGGCTATTGCAGCCCCATTGTACAGGTGAGAAAACTTAGGCTGACAGAAGACAGATAAGTACCCAGTTATTTAAGTCAAGTGTCCAAGGCAGGATTTGAATTCAGGTCTTCCTGACTCCAAGTCCAATATTCTATGCTCTGTACCACCTAGCTGCCAGCTGACTTGTTCTTCATTGTGAAACAACACTTGCATTGCCCTTCTATCATCCCTGGCTCTCATTACATCATAACATGTTTCCATTTCCAGTCATATGCATACTTGACCTTATATTTTACTATTGATGCAAGTCAGTTTTGGTAATGTGGCCCATCACTACTTCCATCCACCATGCATCTTCCCCTTGATCTTTGGGTCACTGCAAATTCAGATTCTGCTGAGATCATGGTAGTCCATGCTCTGTAACTACATAGCATTAAAAAGAGACTATCATTGTAAAAAAAATAGGCTCTTGTGACAGCTTTAAAAAATGTCATTCCCCAGATTTGGAAAATGTTGCAGAGATTACACTTAAAATAATATTGATACCGAGTCAAGTAATTTGGAGGTATTAATCCACTTCAGCCATCTGGGTTTGTTATCAGGAGGACACTGACATTGGTTAGCCATGTAATGATGCATAAATCACTTAATTGTGCTGATTCTGTTTCCTCATCAGCAAAATGGTGATAATACCAATGCTAGCTAACCCACAGATTTGTTGTGAAGCTCGTACGAAGCATATAAAGCACTTTGTAAACTTTAGCTCTGTATAAATGTTAACTACCATAGTTCAAAGATCACAGATTTAGAGTAAGAAGGGATCCCAGAGGCAATATAATTTAAACCCTTCATTTAACTAATAAGGAAATTGAGGCCCAGAGAAGCTGAGTGACTTTTCCAAGGACATAGAAGTAAGATTTGAACCCAAATCCTCTGACTCCAAAACCTCCACTTTTCCCCTCTCTGTACCACAGTGCCTCTGCTGACTGGTACTTTCCTTCCTAAAAATGTTGATGTATACAGTCCATATTATGTACGGTATTATGTACCTGATCTCCTTTCAGTATCTCTCTGGGTTTGTTTCCTCATCTAACCTAGACTTATATTTTAGCAGCTTAAGAGTTCTCAGAGGGGGCAGTCGCTTCCACAACTAACTCTCAGTGTTCTGTTAGTAATCTTGGTGGGGTGGTTACCTGCACACTGTAGATTCTGAGGACCCACTAATGTCCTTTCTCTTTGACAAATCAGCCAAGAACTCCATTAACTCTTAGAAAATAAGCTTTAATTGATATCTTTTGTTTTTTTACATAGCTTAAATGTCTCCCTTGTGTGTCTTTCCCCTTTCCCCTCCCAGACAGCCATTCCATATAACAATTTACATCCCTGGATTGGCTCTGAGGGGTTTCCATCTCTCAGTCCATTATTCAGTCTAGAGTAGGTGGCACTGCAGGGAAAGGTAATGCCTGTCCTTCTCCAATTCATTCCTCTAAGAAGCCTGGGGTATGGGAGGCTCTGTGGTATCTTCCTAGACCAGATTGGAGGCCTCTTCTGAGATCAGCTTTGCTCTGAGATCAGTTTTTTTGGAGCTATCCTGACCTCTTAGCTCTGAGACCTTGCCTAAGCTGCCCCACTGTTCCAAATCAGGGTCTCTTCAGTGAGATGCCTCAACACTGTTTTATGGTGATAAACCAAGACCAATATTCCTGCCAGCTAAACCATAGCTAGGTGATATGCATTTCTCCCGCATAGTCACCAAACAGTTCTAGGGATGTGGGTTTTCCTCATGTTAGTTATAATTAAGTTAAATATTGGGAAACAAGACATTTTGACCATCTCTACCCTGAGTACCTTTTCTCTGTGAGGCTAATTTTTCAGTGTTCTCCTACAACACTTCTTGTTTCTGCCCCCTTTCAATTAGCACAACTGTCCACATCTGAAAGAGACATCTCCTTGTATCACCAAAGAAGGTTATTGTTATTTGGTTCTTTCTCACTGATGCAAAAGAGGGTTCATTTTGTCAGTGAGTATATAGACCAAATCATTTTGTGGTAGTTTTCTGACATCATTCAAAATTGATAATGAATACTTTTGTTTAATGGCAAAAGGGCTAGGCTTTAGGAGACTAAAAGAGAATTATCCAGTTCAGAAGGTTAGAATATAGTGCTAAGGAAGTCAAGGTTGTGGGTTCTGTGTCTGTGAAGGCTCATTAGCTTCTGCCAGAAAATAACTTCATGATTACCAATGACATCCCAATAGCGGTCAGTCATTTCACAAATAGGTGCCTTTGGTCATCAGAAAGTCTAAGTAGAAGATTATAAAGTCATTAACCTTACTGGAAAAAAGCAACTCTACTGACCCAATAATCTCATCTTCATACATCTAGGATAGCACATGTTCCATTCAAGATGAATGCCAAAAAAGAATAAGGGGGCAAATGATTATGGAATAAAAGCATAGATCTAAAGCTGAAAGAAATTTAGTGACTTTCTTTTCTAATATCCTCATTTTACAGATGAGCAAATTGAGGTTAAATGATTTGCCTAAGGTTAGTCAGGTAGTCAACCTGATGGGTTGGATTTGAACACAGGTCTTCCGAATGTAGTCAGAAGACTACTATACTACAAAGCTAATAATTTCTAGCCTACTACAGTTCTGGGACAAATGTGAATAATGTATCAATGAAGAAAATGAAGATCTCTGGGTTGTACCAACTGCTGAAGAGAAAATGTGCATCTCTATAATTTCCAATAAATTTTTTTTGATGAAATGAACTATTATAGCCAATCCCAGGAATAATAATAATAACAGTAATAATGGCAATAATAATAAGTGTCATTTGCATAGAACTTTACTTAAAACAGTCATGTGGGGTAGGTACTACAGGCATCTTATTTTCATTTTCAGATGAGGAAACAGTCTCAGGGATGTTGAAAGAACTGCTAGTAACTATCAGAGGCAAGACTTGAATCCATGTCTAGAATTTTTATCTACTACATAGTCCTACTTTTACTGAATAAAATTTTATCCTTATATATTTTAGAATTGTTGAAATGCAATATAATATTTTATTTTAAAAAATGGTTTTCTTAAAAGTGATACTGGTGTGTTTCTGCCCTCTGGTTAATTTCTTCAGAGTGACATTTCAAATAAATTCATCTACTAATAAATTGATTGGGTCATTCTTAGAACATATTTTATGAAACCAGTAAAAGTGTGAGTATTTTGAACATACTATGAAGATATATCCATTTGTATATGTTGTGGTGTTAGGAAAAAAATTCTCTCTTTCTTACCCTATTAAAAAATACTTTGTAGGGAAGAGGGTCTGGATGGGTAGTTAACAGAGCATTGGTCTTAAACTTTAATGATCTGAAGCAATATCCTGGATTTTCCACTGAGCCAAGTCTGGCCAAGTCACTTTGACTTTCTGTACTTGTTTCCTTACCTATAACATGTGAATGCAAAAATTTTTATGACTTTTTTTTTTACAGAACTGTTCTAAAATAGCAACATACAAATATTATTTAAAATTTTACAGCAGTCCCATAGTGTGTACTAACCATTCACATTTACCACATTTCGGCTAGTATTCAGATATAAAAAAGAGCTATGCAGATAGAGATAGCAGGAGAATGAGTGAATGAGAAAGATTTTTCCATAAGATTGGCATTTCTACAATCAGCACTAGAATTCAAGCATTTCTATGACTTACAACATTAAGGTGAATACATTCATGCTCCGATGCAAAAAAAAAAAAACCAACCCAGAAAACATTTACATGCAAAAAAACCTAGCTGGAATAACTAAACCTCATTTTTTTTATATTCTTGTTACTCAATTACCAAATTTCCATGTCTGCTTAAGTTACCATGTTTCCACTCACTATGCTAAGTGAAAAGCTGGAGGGAAACTTCGTAGGTTCACTGAACACCTAGCTTCCATTCAGAAAAGAAAGCTCTGAGAGAAGTTTTTTTTTTTAATGTTAGTACTTCTAGAGAATGTAATGGCCCAGCCTATCTCCAGTGCATTGGTCCTTCACCAATAGCAAGGTGCTCGGGCAGGTGCACTGATTCTGCCACAGGGAGACCGTTTAGTTGCTTGCAACACTGTACCATTCAGTTATGAAGATTATAGTGCTGATCCACAATCATTAAGGGCTTGTTATTTGAATTGTTTTTCCATTTGTAGGGAGGGGTGTGCACAGATTTATCCATACTGCACTTTGAGCACTGGTTAAACCATTTGGAGCATTGTGCTCATTTCTGTTTTAAGGGGGGGAATGAACAGAAGGGGACGGATCCACAGAAAGGAATCGAGTGGAATGAGCTTTGGACTTGAAATTAGAAAATCTATATTAAAGGCCTAGATAATAAAATTACTAGTTGCATGACTTTGGGGAAGTCTCCATTTTCTTCTCTGAAATGTTCTACAGTCAAACTCCTTAATTTTAAAAAAGATGAAACTTAGTACCAGGAAGTTTAAGGGACTTACTCAAGGTCTCACAGGTAGTAGGAGAAGGGGGAAGGGAATATATGTTTATTTAATACCTACTAGGTGCTAGGTTTGCCAGTTTTATCTCATTTGACCCTCAGGACAACCTTGTGAGGTAGGTGATGTTATCATTCCCATTTTACAATTGAAGAAACTGAGGCAAACAGGGGTTAAATGACTTGTTGAGAGTCACACAGTTAGTGAGTATTTGAGGCTGGATTTGATTCAGGTCTTTCTTACTCCAGGTCCAATGCTCTAGCTACTGTGCCATGTAACTGCCAATAAATATCAAGAGGTGAGATTTAACCCAGGTTTTTTGACTCCAGAGTCAGTATTCTTTTCAATGGGCCATGCAACCCTCATATATGTAAAAGTACTTTGGAAATTTTATTTGCTAAGGAAAATTTTTTTGTTTTTATTTCAATGATAAGTGACTAGGAAGTTTGAGGAGATGTGCAAACCACCTAAAGGCATTTATTGTTGTTGTCGTTCAGTTGTTTCAGTAATGTCTGACTCTTCATGACCTCATTTGGGGGTTTCTTGGCAATGATACTGGAGTGGTTTGCCAATTTACAGATGAAGAAATGAAGACAACCAGGACTAAGTGACTTGCCCAGGGTCACCTAGTAAGTATCTGAGGCCAAATTTGAACTTCAGACCCTGCTCTCTATCCACTGTGACACTTAGTTACCCCAAGGCATTTATTAAGCACCTACTAAGTGCCAGACACTATTGTAAGTTCTAGGAATACAAAGGCAAAAACCAAATAGTGTTTGCCCTCAAGGAAATGAATTTTTTTTGTTAGGGGGAATTGTGGCAGGAAAACAACATATACACAGATAAATACAAAATAAATACAAGGCAATTTGGGAGGAAGGAAGAGATAGGCTCTAGGCTGAAGGAACCAGGAACAGCCTCATGTAGTAGGTAGTACATGACCTGTGCTTTAAAGAAGCTATGTTTCTTAAGTAGTGTATATTGGGAAGGAGTGCATTATTGGCATGGGGCACTGCCAATACAAAGTTATGGAGACAGGAGATAGAATATCATATGTGAGGGACAGCAAGAAGGTCAATTTGATTAGATTGCAAAATTTAAAAAGGGGAATAATATCTTCTAAGTCTTGAAAGGTCAGCTGGATGGCGTCAGATTGTGATGTGCTTCAAATTTCAAAGAGGAGTTTATATTTGCTCTTAGAGGAAATAGGGAACCACTTTTTGAATAGTGATTGACACAGACAGACGTGCTTTAGAAATATCATTTTGGCAACTGGAACCAATAGGTTGAAGTTGCAAAGCAACAAATTTAAGCTTGATGCCAGGAAAAACTCCCTTATAATTAGAGCTGTCCCAGTGGGGAATTGATTGCCAAGATAGGTAATAGGTTCCCTCTCTGGAGATCTTCAGGTAGAGACTGGACAATCACCTGTCAGGTATGTTATAGTGGGAATTCTTTTCATGTATGGGTTGTAGTACATGGCCACATGGACCCCTACCAGCTTTCAAAGTCTGTGTGGTTCTATGCATGGAAGGAAAAGAAGGCAGATTGGTTAGGCAACAAGAGTGAAGGATTGGAAGTGTATAGGGAGGCCCTCCCCATTGATACTCATATGTCAAGAAATCTAGAGGAAGGTTCCCAGCACTTGGAAGTTTCCCCCAGTGGAGGATTTATTTGTGGACAGGGAAAAGAATCACAGAGAATAATGGATAATGGTCTACGCTGGTGGAAGGGGTACACACAATGAAATCATTAATACATGGAAATCTTGATAGTTTCAGGTATGTTCAGTGAACTATGCTGGGCCTTAGTGATAGTTTTAGAAAACATAATCCCTCTCTTCAAGGAGCTTACAATAAAGTAAGGGAGGAGTATAAGATAGACAAACACATAACTTTAACAGAAGACAATATTAGGTGTATAGAGGAGGTTAAATAGGGAAGATTTGAAGAGGGGCATTGTCTAGGTGAAGAAATCAAGGAAGTCTTCATGGAATCTACTCACTATTTCTCACCCAGCATATCTGATCTGTTGCTAAGTCCAATTATTTTCACTTTTGCAACTTCTCCCCAGTATACTCCTCTTCTCTACTCTGAAACTGCCATCACTTTGGTGTAGACCCTCATTACTTGATGCCTAGATTATTGCAATAATTGCAAAAGCTGATGGGTTGGCCTGCCTCCCTGCTCTCCCCACTCTACTTCATCCTCTACATAACCACCAAACTTATCTTCCTAAAGATCAGAACTGACCAAGTCACACCCTGCCCCTCACATGCCATTCAATAAACTTTAGTGGCTCCCCATCATCTCCAGGATCATGTGCAAAATGCTCTGTTTGGCATTCAAGGTTCTTTATAATCTAGCCCCTTCTTACCTTTCCAATCTTCTAATATCTTACCTCCCCCTTCCCCCCACACACATACTCTTTGATTCAGTGACACTGGCCTCTTCACTGTTCCAGGAATAAGGCACTTTACCATCTCTCAGTTCTGGACATTTTTTCTGACTGTCTCCCGTGTCTGGAATACTCTCTTTCCTCATGTCTACCTACTGCCTTCTCTGGATTCCTTTAAGTCCCAAGTAAAGTCCTATTTTTTCCAGGAAGCTTTTTCCGGTCTCCTTTGATTCTAGCCCCTTTCCTTCTTCTTCTTTTTTGAGGTATTTGGGGTTAAATGACTTGCCCAGGGTCACACAACTAAGTCAGTGTCAAATGTCTGAGGTTGAATTTGAACTCAGTTCCTCCTGACTCCGGGGCCAGTGCTCTATCCATTGCACCACCTAGCTGTTTACTTTCCTTCTTTTATTTACTTTCAGTTTATCCTGTATTGAACTTTTTTTGTACATATTTGTTTGTTTATTGTCTCTTATGTTAGATTGTGAGCTCCTTGAGGGCAGGGACTGGTGTTTTGTTTTGTGAGGTTTTTCTTGTATTCTGAGAGTTTAGCACACACAGTACCTGGGACATAGTAGTTGCTTATTAACTTTATTGACTGACTAACTGCAAGACATTATGTTTGAACTGGGTCTTACCTTTGGAGGCTAGATTATAGCTTATGTCTTGGACAGGCTTTTTCTTTTGGAAACTCTAAATGACTGGTTTGGGAAGCATTCTTCTGCCTTTGCTTTTATTAGCATAATTCTTTTTTTCTTAACATCTATGCTTTCTGCAGCTGTAATGCTCACTCATATTTCCCTTATGGCAATATCCTTTGAAAATTAAACAAAGGTAATGGAATCATAATAATAGTTAACATTTGTGTATCACTTCCCTCTCCCCCTCCATACCCCAACTACCTTAAATACATTATCTAAGAACTAAAGGTGCTGTTATCTTCATTTTTATAGATGAGAAAACTAAGTATAAAGCAGTTGTGACTTGTCCATGGTTAGTAAGCACCAAAGATTGAATGTGAACTCGGGTCTTACCTGAACAAAGGGTCATGCATCAATTCACTATGTCAGCTGCCTCAGTTGAAAGTAGGAACGTTTCCTACATTCCTTATGCTGTATTCTGAATGAATGAATCAATGATGGAATAAAAAAAGCATTTATTAAATGTTTATACAGTGCTAGATACTGTACTAATTACCAGGGAAACAAAAAAATAAGGAAGTCCCTGCCTTCAAATAGTAATGTTTCTTAACTTGGGGTCCATGAACTTGGTTTTTTTTAAAGAAAATATTTTGATAACTATATGTTAATATTATTGGATTCCTTCATAATCTTATATACCTCATTTTATGCATTTAAAATATTATTCTGAGAAGAAATTCAGAGGCTTCATCAAATTGCCAAAGGAATCCCTACCCTAAAGAGAGAAGACACATATAGGGAGGGAAGTGGTGACCAGGGAACGGGTTTTGGTCTAGGAAGTCACAGGTAGTGGAACAATAGGCCAGTCAATTGACGTACTCTTTCCAGTGTTGATTTGATTAAATTTCCTAAAGTAGGAAGTGGAAAATGTGCGTGTGAACAGGGAGGGATGTGTGATATGGATGGTGGAAGAGAAGTGTATGTATTCAGGGCAGAAGGGAAAAAAAACGGCCAAGATGAAAGAGCCATCTGGGTTAATTCCTTCTTATTTTATAGATGAAGATATGGAGGCCCCAGGAGATTAAGTGATTAGCCCAAGGTCATAGAGGGAGTAAGCATGAGAGACAAAATTTGAATCCAGTTCTTCTGCTTCCAGAGGCAGTGGTCTTTTAAATGAACAAGAGGAATTTAGGGAGCAGGAAGAGTGAGACCTCAGTAAAAAATAATAAGCTCAATTTAAAGAATTAAACCATCTGGTTTCTATCCCAAAGACATTTAAAAAAAAGGAAAAGGACCTATCTGTACAAAAATATTTATAGCGGCTCTTTTTGTTATGGCTAAGAATTGGATGTCAAAGGGATGCCCATCAGTTGGGAAATGGCTAAACAAGCTGTGGTATATGACTCTAATGTGCTATAAGAAATGACAAGAAGGTTGATTTCAGAAAAACCTGAAAAGACTTACATGAACTGATGCACGGTAAAATAAACAGAATGAGAATGTTGTACACAGTAGCAGCAATATTGTTTGATGAAGAACTGTAAATAACTTAGCTATTCCCAGCAATACAATGATCCAAGCCAATCCCAAAGGACTAACAATGAAGCATACTGTACACCTCCAGAGAAAGAACTGATAGTGACTGAATACAGACTGAACCATGCAATTTTTCATTT
>CM053580.1:464440723-464442419 GCA_028627135.1 Pseudochirops cupreus
ATAAACATTGTTTAGTAATTGATCTGAGTAAAAATATCAGATAAAGAGCCATAGCTATAGATATATAGCATACATGTGTTATGTATATGCACCAGATATATAAGATAGGTGTCCACCATTTTATGGAATAAATGCATCCTAATAAAAGGAAAGAATAACAAATCATGGAAGGAACCTTACAATAAAAGCAAATATGTGCAAAGCAAAGCCTGCTTTCCTACCAACTCCCATTTAAAAATCATCAACGAATTTCTATGGTGGTGGTAGAAAAAATGCAGGTGGGAAAATCTCTCAATAGAATGAGTAATATAATTTTGGTTATATGTATATGCGTGACATAATATGCATTGTACTTCATTGGTGGGCTTTATTAATATTTTTGGAAATCATGTTCAGTTTTAAGACTAAGAATTTTAGTGCTAGAGAGTATTTAGTGCAATTTACTTATTTTGCTGATAAATATGAGGCCCAGACAGGCTAAGTGACTTGCTCAAGGTCACACAGCTAGCTAGTGGTAGAGCCTAAATTAGAATTAGGGTGTCCTGATGGCTAACTCAGTTCTCTTTCCTTTCTAGAACTTCTCTACTTTTCCATTAGGCACCTTGCCCCACAATGATTTTAGTCGTGAGTAATTTAGAACAAAAATTCCTTACTTCATTATAACTCAGTCGCACTATTATGCTTTTTTAGTATGTAGGAATAATTTAATAGAATTCACTAAAGTCTACTAATTCCTTAGTTCAGTACTTTAAATAGTTTAAACCAAGTTAATTCAATGTTTTATCAACTCTTTCTCTCTCTCTCAATTGCAGTTAAGTTACTTGCCCAGAGTAACATAGTAAGTGTCTGAGATTGGATTTGAACTTCCATCTCTTTTGACTTCAGGGCTGGAGCTCTAACTACTGTGCCACCTAGCTGCCCCTGCTTTATCAATTCTGTAGTCTATTTAGTTTATCAAGTTTATGTAGACTTGTAGGATTCTTTATATAGAGATATTCTTGGTCTTCAGTATAAGGTTGTCTTCCTGTTCAGAGTGTATCTAAGTGGCATCCTAGGGTCAATCTCATAAAGCTGCTCTTAGCTTCCTTTTAAAATTTACAATCATTAAAACAAATTAGTAAGTGCCTGCTATGCAAAAGACAATGTACTAAAACTAAGCACCTGAACTAAACACCTCTCCCTCTACAATGGTATGTGAATTACTTGGGACAAAGTAAAATAATTAAATTTATTGAAATCCAATAAGTCTTACAGCTCTTGCATAACAGTATGTAATGGTTTCCTTTTGTAGCATTTACTTTACATGATTTGTCATGGAGTTAACAAGATTTTAACACACTATTTAATTCTTTATTATGAAATTTTATCATGTTCAATTTTAAGTAGTGTTCCTTTGATATACAGTTGCTTTTCCCAAATTTTATGGCCCATAGACAATCAATAGGATATAAATAAAATAAGATCCCAGGACATTGAAACATGTTTATCTCCATCTCTTGGATAATTTTTTTAAAACTTTGGTGACACGACATAATTCAAAACCATTTTTCAGTATTTCATCTCTATTTGGGAATTTCCATAATTCTGGAACAATTTTTTTTTTAGTTTTAAATTTTTTTATTTTATTAAATTTTTTTGAGTTACATATTTTCTCCCCGTCTTTCCCCCGCCCACCACCCCAAAACAGCCATCCCAG
>CM053580.1:464442919-464475705 GCA_028627135.1 Pseudochirops cupreus
AAATATATTATATAGTATTTACATACTTTATGTTTTTTGGGGGAGGGTATATAGGATGTGTTCAGGGAAGGCTAGTACCTCTGGTATGAGGGCTGCTTTCTACCTTTACTGTCTACATGATCCAACTAATTTTCACCTGTGACTCCAAGAAGCTGTAGTATGCACAGTGGCCATACTCCAGTAAACCATTTCGGCAGACAGGCTAAACCAGGCTGAAGGTAATGTAGGGGTCTCAGACCTACTGGTGAATAAGGCAGGGTTTCTACTCTAAGCATGTGAAGACTTCCCCTGGAAGAATGGGTGGATGAGAACAGTTTGTTCCAATGGCTATGAAGGCAGCTGAAGCAGGCACTGTGGAGTGCTTAGAGATTAGTTAGACACGAAAGACGCCAAAGTCATCCGCTGCATCTTGAGCCATCATCACCAGTCATCTTGACTCTGTCTTGCCACTAGACTGTGATGACTGTGGAAGAGAGTGAGGCCAATAACTTTGTGCAACTCTGTCCCTCTTAAATCCAATTTAGGATATTTCAAAAGATATCACCCATACCATTTTCCCATTTTTACCTATCTCAGGGTCCTGTGGTGACAGGTAAGTCATGAAGTAGCAGGAGTAGATGCACTGGGAGCTGTAGTCACAACCTTGAACACAGGTCATAAGGTTGCCTTCTCACTGCAAGTAGCAATGAGATTCAGCAATCCCTCAGTTTCTGAGCAGCTTTTTAAGGATTGCACTGCTCACCTTCTGGTGTGAGGAAGGGGATAGAAAAGATGCCCTAAAAATTATCTGCTTACCCAATCCTGGCCTGATTACAACAGCAAGTGAGGATCCTACCTTGTGGTTGAAGCACACAAAAAATATACAAAACATCTGCAAAGGTGATTACATTCACCATCCATATATGGAATGTGTACACACAAAATCCAGTAGATCTGAAGGATGAATAGCTCTTCTTGCAAGAGAGCTCAGCAGGTATCACTTTTAAATTACAGTGTGAGTGAAACAAGGCCAGCAAATTAAGACTAGCTTACTGAAGACGGAACTGATACATGTTCTTCTGGAGTGGCTGCAGTGACAGGGAATGCGATGAAGCTAGTGTAGATTTTGCAATCAAAACTAATCTAGTCAACAAACGTCCATGCCTACCAAAAGGAGTGAACGACAGACTCATAACGATGTGATTGCAACTTACAGGAAAATGTCACACCAGCATCATCAGTGCCTGTGCTCCCCCCATGATGAGCCCCAATGAGGTCAAAGAAAAATTTTATGAAGACCTGGAGACTCTTATCATCAATGTGCTGAAAGAGGACAAGCTTATGATTCTGGGTGACTTTAATGCTACAGTAGGTTCAAACTACCAGAAATGGCAGGGAGTTCTTTTGAGGAATGGATTTGGAAACAGCAGCAACAATGGAAACTTATTACTAAAGACTTGTGCATCTCATGACTTCATCACCAGCACTGTCTTCAACACACTAAAACTTCATGGATGTACCTTGCAGCAAACATTGGCCTTTAATAGATGATGTGATTATAAAGAAAAGAGACAGACAGGATGTGTGAGTGAGAAAGGCAATGTGTGGTGCAGAGTGCTGAACTAGTCATAGACTTTTCTTCTCCAAGCTAAATGCTCACATTCAATAAAAGTGACAGTCCCATGGCAAAATGACTACTAGAAAAATTTATATCAACAAAGTAAAGTGCTTCTCTGGACAGGAACAGTTTGTTACTAAATTGGAGGGAAAGTTGAGCCAGTACACAGTTGGCAATAGTGGAGCAGAAAAGGAGTGGGAAGCTTTCAGAGATTTGGTGTACATCACTGCATCTGCTCATCTGGGTCAGAACACCGACAAACATCAAGATTGGTTTGAGGAAAATGATGGGGAAATTCAGAAACTGCTAAATAAAAAATGAGAACTCTACAGGGTTTACCAGCAGGATAGTTCATCCATCTCTACGAAGGCAGCATTTAATTCTATCAAAAATAAAGTACAAGAAAAATTTCAAGAGATGCAGGATTGTTGGCTCGGTAAGAAGGCAGATGAAATTCAGTTTTATACTGATAGTAATAATCCAAGCACTTTTATGATGCCCTGAAGGCTATTTACGGGCCATATTGATTAGTGATAAGGACATGATCCTAGAGAGATGGGCTGAATACTTCCGTAGTGTTCTCAACACACCATCATCAATCAATGCTGAAGTTATTGACCGTTTACCTCAGGTTGAAGTCAATCCTCACTAGCTAAAGTTCCAAATGAAAAAGAGGTTTTGAAAGCCATTAGGCTCCTTTTGTGGCAAAGTGCTTGCTGCTGATCCTATTCCAGCTGAGATTTACAATGTGCTCATATAAAATTGCTCATAAAAAAGCAGACTGAGATTGTCCAGGTTATATGGCAAGATGAGATTATCCGCCTGGAGCTCAAGGATGCCTCCATTGTTCATCTCTATAAAGGTAAAGGAAATAGATTTCCTGTGACAATCACAGGTGTGTCTCTCTCTTAGTCGTTCTTAGCAAGATTCTTGCCAGAGTCCTCTTAATAGGTTGATCCTTCATCTGGAAGATGATAATCTATCTGAGAGCCAGTATGGCTTCAGAAAGAGTCAAGGAATAGTTGATATGCTGATTGCCACCTGACAACTCCAGAGAAAATGCCAGGAGAAGAACAGAGGTCTGTACTCAATGTTTATAGATTCGACCAAGGCCTTTGGTACTATCAATCATGAGGGCTTATGTCAAAATTTGGTTGCCCAGAGAAGGTCATTAGTATTGTACATCAGTTTAATGATGGAATGCTAGCCTGGGTTCTGGATAATGGATAATGCTTTTGTGCTTTCCCAGTCACCAATGGAAAGAAATGATTTTTAGTCATGTTGTCAAATACTTTCAAGGAGGATGAACAGGAATGGCATCAAGGTCAGCTATTGCACACTAATGGTAAATTCATCAACTTGAAAAGGCTATAAGCCAAGACTAATGTGGAGAGAATGTTGGTGTATGATTTTTTGTTTTCAGATGATTGTATATTCAATGCAGCCTCTGAAGCTGAGATGCAACGAAGTATGGATCAATTCTCTGAAATCAGATGAAAAGGCCAGGTGGGTGCCAGGTTGTTTTAATCTCAAGCTTGGAAATACGTATTTTGACAATTCCCCCTCTAAGTGCTACATACACATATACATATAAACACACACAAATATATATATATATATATTATATATACATATATATGTTTATATACACATGTTTTTGTATGTCTTCATCAACTAATTGTGATTTTAGACAAGTAAAAACAGATCAAATTTGATTGAATCCTAGAACTTGTGATTTAACCACTGAAAATTCACTTTCTTCTGATTCCTTAAATGACTTTTGTATATTACACAGAAAAATAAAAATGAATGATCAACTTCTATACACCAACTAGCTAATATTTTTCTGGCTACGTGGTCTCATGGGGTGGATACTTTTGTAATAGGTCCAAATCACAACTTATCCATGCCTTTTAATCTTGTGCTATTAGCTTACAAGGGAAAGGAAGCAAGCAAGTTAATCTCTATGCCCAAAGTAATAAAAGAGGGAAAATTCAATTCTCTAATTTACATGACGCCAAATTACCAGTTTTATTTTTTCACTAAATTACATTTTTGTCCACTTGACAAAGAAGCAAAATAATAAGAAAAATGAATTAGTTTCCTTGCAAAATTCATATAGCTCTTTAATGTAAGCAAAATACATTATAGATATATGAGTATATACACATCTATATTACATAATTTGATCCTTACAACAATGCTGTGAGGTAGCTGCTGTTATTATTCCCATTTTACAGATGAGGCAACTTAAGCTCGTGTGGAAGTGACTTTCTCAGAGATATACAGCTAGTAAGTTTCAATGGTGAAATGTGAAATTCTGTCAAAAACTGGCTTGAAATCCAGTGCACTATCTGCTACGCCAAGCATTGGCTTCTCAACCTTTGTATTCTCTGCAGATTATAATAGTATGTAGTAGATGATCAATACATTTTCTTTCGAAGTGAGTTGGTTCCATATGAAAGCTCTGCTTTGTTTCAAACCTCTTCTTACTATGTTGATTAAATGCAAAAAACCAAAACCATTTGTTCTATCTTCCTGATGTTTAATTTGGTGGTGTGGATGTTTATCTCTGACCTATTGTACCAATGAGAGGTCAGCCAGAAGCAGTAATAGGATCCAGGATGGCTTCTCTGGAAATTTTAAACCTTTGGTTTCTTTTGGCTCAAGGTCTCCATGAAACTAAGAACTAACAGGCCAGGTTTCACAGTCAATAGGAAATAAAAAGGTAAAGCAATTACCTTGATAGTTTAGGTAGAATTGTCATTCTTCCCTGTGTCTCTAGACCAGTTAGAATTTCCTTCCAAATTTATTAGGATCATTCACCACCCCTTTAAAATGCATTTATTGAGTGCTTATAATCTGCTTCATATCAAATAAAGACTTGCTTATTTAATTATTAAATCAACACTTTTATATTTCATAATTCATTTATTTAGAGGCTTCTCCCAATCATATAGATCATAAACTTTTTATGCCTTCTTATTCTGTCCTCATCATCCCTTGCCCATTTCTTTCTTCAATCCTTCATAGAAGATTTACCCAATACATTGAAGGCCTTCTTCTTGTTCTATCAATATGTAGGGGTACTCACCCTATTTCTTTGCAGAGGTGGAAAGTTCACAGGTCTGGTACATTACACATATTTTCAGACCTTTGATGTATTGATCAACTTCGCTGATATTTTTCCTCTTCCTTTACTATTCTTTAAAAATGTTTGTTAAATGAGATGGCTCTTTGGGAGGAGTGAAGAGGCAGGATACTGGCATTAAAAAGATCACAAAAATTTATTTAAAAAATAAAAATAAGGCTACGAGTGATCCACATGTTATGTCCATACATTGTCTTGCATTTTCACTACATGACAGACTCACGTTTCCAATCACATATGTTCTTAATAGTGACTTTTACATCACTTCTCAGAGACAAGTAACCATTGGAAACATCACAGCCTACATATACCCACCATGTGTTTTTCCTTTGTCCTTTCAGTTATCTTTTATTTCTCTGAGATTTTATTGTTCCATGATATAACCTGATCTTTTCATCCTTATGGCTCCTTGTTGATTTGTAGAATTTCTCCTGATTGTTGAAAAAACTTAACTCTGCAGTCACTTCTGTCATAACTTCTTATATGTGACTGCAGAGGTAGCAACCTTGTTAAAAAATCTGATAAATATTGAAAGCAAGAAAAATATAAAACAAAGAGACATTCCCACTTAAAGTTTTCCCCAATATCGTAGAAGATAACCTTGAATAAACCACAGAGAAAGATTCCCTATTTATTGTATTGTTCTTCAGAGCTTTGTATTTAAAGATGGAATATACCAATTTTATTGAGCCTTGGGACACTTAATGAAATCATAATGTTTTGAAAGAGATTGATTTAAATGCATCCTGGAAAAAGCAAAATGCATGAAATGCAAAGATTATTCCTAATGACAGGGAATTTAGTTGGCACAGTGAATAGAGTGCCAGCATGGAATCAGGAAGACTCATCTTTGTGAATTCAAATCCAGCCTCAAATGCTTATTAACTGGGTGACCCTAGGAAAATAATTTAACCCTGTCTGCCTCAGTTTCATGATCTGTAAAATGAGTTGGAGGAGGAAATGGCAAACCACTCTAGCATCTTTGCCAGGAAAACCCAAAATGGGGTCATGAAGAGTCAGACATGACTAAAAACCAACTGAATAACACAAATGTCTTCTATATATTTAACTACCACAAAGAGTCTGACATAACTGAAAAAAATGATTGAACAACATAAACCCCTAATGGTACATACATGGGTAGTCAGTTGAGTCGGTTATATATGGCCAATGAGCCACCATGAGGAAGAGATCAGATCAGGTTGGATCATAGAACGCTAAGATCTCAGAAGAAGAAAAAGAATGCAAAATACCCAAAGGCTAATGGAAAATCATATGGTGGATCTATGTTAGCTGTGGATGTACCAAAATAAGATTAAGTTATTTAACCGGTTTTAGTTAATATTTCATATATTTCAAAATTTCATATATTGACGGCCAAATCTTTACCCCGTCTTGTAGCACTCAGAAGATAAGAACCTGATCCCCTACAAAATTACCTTTAATTCATTTTGTGTATAATTGTTGCCTCACCTTGAAAACAGGTAAGTTCTTTTAGATCAGGGATACATTTTTTTCTTTGCATCACTAGCCTCTTATGCTTAATATATGTTTGTTTGTCTTTATTTTTTTATTTATTTCATGAATCCTAGTACTGCACTTTTTCATTGAATTATATAATAACTAATAAAGCTTCATTCCTACCAGAGTGCTTATAAACATAAATTCAATTAGTTTCTCTTCTTTTTCTTCTCCAGACTGAATAACTTGACTTTCTGTCATAATCTTAACTCTTAAGTCACTCTAGACATTTATACCTGAGATAGTGATTGTGTCATGATTTCATAGCTAAGTATTTCCTGTCCTATTGAATCAAATAATCTTTTTTTTTTCTGGGCTGACTTTGTGTTACTTAGAAGGGATATTTGTGTGGCCAAATTTTTATGCACCCAGGGGAGAATATTTAACCTTCCAATGGGTTTCAGACCCTTGATGTACCCTGAAGCACAGTGACATGATATGTAATAGAAAGGTAGAATGGCATACTGGAGACAGCACTGGACTTGGAGTTTGAAGCCTGGCTGCTTTAAATTCTGACTTTGCTCCTTATTTGTGAAAGGGGAAACCACTTAATCTTTCAGTTTTCTCCCTCATAAAATGGGGATAATAACGTTTGCTTTATCACCCTTCGGAGCTGTGAGAAAATAAAACCCTTTAGAATTAGTAATATGCTATATCCATGTATCTGGATATGTGAAAAACTAAAGGCTAAAACTCCAAGGAAAAGGATCAAGGAAAGATTGTACAATTTTAAAGCTATTTGCTGTTGCATGTGATGGGAAAAGGCTTTTCTTTTATTGTAGGAAGGTAGGGATGCAAGTAGTTGGTTTTAGTTTATGCTTCACTACGGATTGTGACTGATATATATTTCACCACCCCCTTTTCTGTTAGGATTCAACATTTTATCAGTGTAGGAAAACTTTCAGTATGGAAATTGCCTCTACTGATAAAGATCAGCAATTCGCTTGCAATGTAAAGTTTTAGAGGATTTCCTGAAGCAATGAGTTTAAACCACTTGCCAGTGGCCACTTTGGCTAGCTAGCATGAGTGTATGCAGGTGCGTGTGTGTGTGTGTGTGTGTGTGTGTGTGTGTGTGTGTGTGTGTTTGTATGTGCAGGTTAAACATAGGTCTTCCTGAATTCACAGCTGACCCTGTATCTGCCACACTTACATTTGACCCTGTAATTCCTTTAATATAATTAAATGTTTCAATATTAACATGCATACATTAATCGTGAAGTAGATAAGGGCTGGGATGGATGCATTGTTTCAGTATTCCATTGAGTGCCAAACAGTAATTTGTAATCTTTGATGGATAACTAATGTGAATAATTGATTTACTTAATAATTTATGAGCTCTGGCTTCAGATGCCAAATATGAGGCTGATAATATGTAGGGAAGTCTGAAATAATTGGGTATGTGCACCTGACATAGTGTGTCTTTCTCAGCAACTGGGAGAAATCTAATTCCTACTCCAAAAGTCTTCAGGCTAATAGAAAGTAGGAGTGCTATACACTGAACGTGAATAGCTTTATTAGGATGGTGATGTAGTGATGATAGATTTGGCATCTGTATGACCCATCGCTAAGGAGTAGATTTTACACTACTTCATGCCATTCATTCTTGCAATTGCTCAACCATTTGGTATTCTTTAATGAATGGTATTATAAAAATATTTTATACTTTAAAATCACTTCTAGGAATATCTGAATCAAATGGAATTGAGTTAGTCATTACACCCATAGTTTAAGCAAAGATATTATACATTTGTATATTAGAAAAACATTTAAAAAGAAATATATTATTAAATTATATATTATATATTCATTATATATAATATGTGATATTATGTATATAATAAGTTATTAATCCACTGTAAGAAACCATTTTAGGGCAGTAGAAAAAGCTCTGGATTTAATATCAAAGAATCTTAGTTTGAATCCCAGCTTTGTCATTTATTAGTTAAGTTAGATTTTGTGTTGGCACTCAATGCCAATAAGCCCCAATTTCCTTATCTGTCAAATGGGGGTAAAATGTTGAACTGCCAACCTCTTAGAGTTACTGAGATGATATGATATAACAAATAAATATCACATGACATTCATGTCAGAGATTATTATTATATTAGGTATACATATATGTATCATACATATAAAATTTATCTATAGTGGGTATCAGTACAGTCCTTGGTTTGTCCAAGCTATCATCCATTGCTCTTGTTATGTAACTTACCAATCTTCTTTTCTTGATTATGCATGTTTTATGTCAAGAGGCAATATAGCAGAATGGATAGACTGCCTTTTGAGTTAGAAAGATCTGAGTTCAAATTCTTTTTCTGACACATACTGTCTGTAGGACCCTGGCAAATCATTTAACCTGCTTCTTACTAGGGAACTGCAACTTAGACATTGATGCTCCCTCAAATACCTTCACTATCCAACTCTTTAACATACTCCTTTCCCATTACTTATTTATCCACTCCACTTTTGCTACATACAGACATACATCCTTATTTGTCCACTCCACTTTAGTTACATACTTGCATACATCATACTCTTGATCTTGCTGTTAACCATAACCATTCCACTTCCGTATTCATTCTGTTATCTGATCATAATCTTTTATCATTCACTCTTTCCCATCCCTTACAACCCCCAACCTGTTCTTAGTCTTCACCATGACCTCCAATCCTTGCAACACTCACTTCTTGAGAACTTTACCCTTGCACTGGATTCACTTTCCTTCCTTTGCTACCTCAATCTTTGGATGAATCAATGCCATCTTACACTATCTTCATGCAATCTCTTGTCCACTGTTCCCATCACTAGACCTCCTTTCAAAATCCCATCCTTGAATTACTTCCATCACCCATCTCTTAGGAGCTGGAGAATATAAAAGAAAAATGCTTATTGGGTCCACTGTGAATTTTTGCTACATAATCTAAACTACAGCCTTATTACAGCAAGGCAATCCTTATACTTTCTGATCAATTTACTATCCCACTCATCACAACAGCTATTCCACATCTTTTCATCTTTCCTCAAGCTTCTCATAACAGTCTCCCGCCCCAAGTTGGTTTTAGTTTGTGTTTCATTGTAACTCCTATTGACTATGGCTGATCTACCATTTCACCTTTATTCATATCTCACTGAAAAAACTGAGGTTATTCCCTGAGAAATCCTTCTCTCCTCTTCTTGCATCTGTCAGAATCTACATCTGCTTTCTCTTTTTACCCCTATAGTCCTTCTTCTTAAGGTAAACCCTCCTGCATATACTCTCCTGTCTTGTCCATGAGATTGCCTCCATATTATCAGCTCTACTTTCTCTTATTTTCAATCACTTCCTATCTATTGACTTCGTCCTTGCTACCTGTAAGCACCTCCCTTAACTTAAAAAAAAAACTCTAAGGTGAGCCAATCATCTCTATTATCTATAATTGTATATTTTTCTTCTTCTTTTCAACAAAACTCCTTGAGAAAGTCATTTAAACTAGGTGCCTCCACTTCCTATCCACTCATTTGCTTTTAATCCTATGCAATCTAGCTTCTAGCCTCATCATCCAACCAAAACTATTCTCTCCAAAGTTACCATTGTTTCTTAATAATCAAATCTATGGCCTTTTCTCAATCCTTATCCTTCTTGACTTTACCTTCTCCTCCTGTATTTTCTCTTCTCCATGTACATTCTCCTGGTTTTCCTCCTACCTCTCCCATTCTCCCTTATCCTCCTTTGATGGATCTTCATTTACATCAAGTACACTAAACATGGGTTTGTAGCACCAACGCAATATTCACAAAACCGATGGTGACTATAAATATGCCAGCACAGTTTTGAATTGCAAAATATAACAGACTCTCCATATAGAAGACAGAAGTAAAACATTTATTCAGACACTAGAAAACCAAATCCCAACACCAAAAAGTCAAATCCATCATAGCAACAAAGAAGTTAATAAACCATAACACAGCAGGGACCCAACCATCCTTTAGCCTTCCCACAAACATTCACAAACCTAGCTGTCTCCTTGGTTGTGTCCTCTCTTCCTTCCAGCTCTAATTGCTCTGACTCCCAGCTTCCAGTGGGCTCTGCTCCACCCTTCAGCAAACCCCTCCCACCACAGGCTCCACCTGATTACATTCAATCTATTAAGGCACAGGGAAAATCTTCAAAGCAGGGAAGATCTTCAAATTACCATTACCATTATAGGGTGTTTGGCAAATATTTTGCTCCACAAAAAAGAGTGTCTAGGACCCTCTTCTATTTTTCCTCTATATGATCTCTCTTGGTAATCTCATCAACTCCCCTGAGTTCAACTATCAACTCTGTGCAGATTATTTAATATCCAGCCTTAATCTCTTTACTGAGGTCCAGAACATCTCTAATTGAATGTGCTATAGGCACCTTGAACCCAACAGGTTAAAAACAAAACTCATTAACTTTCCACCTAAACCTTTTCTTCATCCCAACTTTTCTATTACTGTCCAGGTTACTAGCATCTTCCCAGTCACCTAAATTCACAACCTCAGTTGGTGGGGAACCTGTGGCCTCAAGGCCACATGTGGACCTCTAGGTCTTCAAGTGCAACCCACTGACTGATTCCAAATTTCACAGAACAAATCTCCATAATAAGTGAATTTGTTCTGTAAAACTTGGACTCAGTCAAAAGACTGCACCCAAGGACCTAGAAGATTGCATTTGTCCTTAAGGCTTTAGGTTTCCCACTCCTGTACTCTATAGTAGTGCTTTACAACCTCTGTGGTTTGGCCCATGGGCCAAATCTAACCCACCATCTTTTTTTTTTTTTGGTATGGATAGTGAGCTATGAATGGTTTTTACATTTTAAAATATAGTTTGCTGACTCCTGCTCCAGATCTCTCACAATTCAAGTCAACAAACATCTACTAAGAAATTCTTTTATGTAAGGCACTGTCCTGGGTTCTGGGGGTACAGAGATGAAAACAAAATGGTCTCTGTCCTCAGAAAGCTTGCAACTAATGGACTGAGGTGGAAGGGGAAGGAAGAGTCAGATATGTACTCAAATAGGCACAACTTAAAGAAAAATGTGGTGAGGCTAAAGAAGACATTCAGACAAATGCTATAACTACCTTGAAAAAAGGAGAGACCATTTTTGGCTGGGGAACTTCATGGAGGCAGCAGCAACTGAACTGGGCCTTGGAGGAAGCAAAGGATTCCGGGAGAGCTCAGGTTGCTAGTAATTTAGTTTGTCTGGAACAAAGAGTGTGTGAAAGGAGTAGAGTAAAGTAAGATTAAAGAAGTAGGTTAAAGAAGTAGAGATTTGGGGGGCCTTAAATGCCAGTTGTTTTGGAGTTTTGTTTTTTTTGCAGTGTGTGTGTGTGTGTGTGTGTGTGTGTGTGTGTGTGTGTGTGTGTGTGTGTGTGTGTGTGTATTTTTTATTTTGTCCATGTGAGGGATGTCCCAGTGAGACAACTTCTTCCACAGATTCAGGTCAGTATCTCACAAGTAACCTATAGTGTTAAAGAATCCCCTAGAGCAGTGGTTCTCAACCTTCCTAATGCCGTGACCTTTTAATACAGTTCCTCAGGTTGTGGTGACCCCCAACCATAAAATTATTTTCTTTGCTACTTCATAACTGTAATTTTGCTACTGTTATGAATCGTAATGTAAATATTTGATATGCAGGATGTATTTTCATTGTTACAAACTGAACATAATCCACAGGTTGAGAACTGCTGAGCTAGAGGCACTGAGAACTTAAGTGATTCATACCTGGTCACATAGAGGTATGACACCAACACTGGCCCCCTGTCACCTATGCCATAGTACCAAGGTTGAGTGTTTAGATTTTATCTCATAAGAGTTTTAACTAGTGGAGCATTTTTGACCCTGTCAAGTTAAGAGATTATTTCAGTAGCTGGGTGAATAAAAGATGAATTTAAAAGGAGGAGAAATAGAAGGTAAAGAGACCAGCTAGAAATCTATGATAATAGGAAAGAAGGAAGGAAGGAAGGAAGAAAACAAGCATTTGTTAAATGCTTAATATGTGCCAGGCACTGTACTACAAATACTATACAAGCAAAAAGAAAGATGGGCCCAGACCCCAAGAAGCTTATGTTTTAATGGGAAAAATCAGCACACAGAAGATATCTGAAAAGGTGCAGGGGTGTGTGTGTGTGTGTGTGTGTGTGTGTGTGTGTGTGTGTGTGTCCTACTCCAACTGGTATGTGCTCGCTTGAGGGCATGGAATGGAAGTTTGGAAGCCAGGAATAGGACTGTGATCACCACAAAATGGAGTCTCCAGGAGGAGCTCATCAATGGGAAAAGGGGGCAGGTCTTATAGAGCAGTGGTTCTCAACCTTCCTAATGCCGTGACCCTTAAATACTTGTATGTGGGCGTATCTGCATGTGGGCAGACCCGCCTGGAGATGGATAGAGGAGTGGTCTCTCGGTTCCTAAGACCATTGGAAATATGTGTTTTCCCATGGTCTTAGGCAATCTCATTCGATGGGGGTCGTGACCCACAGGTTGAGAACCACTGTAATAGAGGGATGTTCCAGGTTGAGAAGGCCATGAGGATAGTTAGATGTTCCAGGGTGAAGATTCTAGGATCAAACAGTATGTTTTGGAAGTCTGGAAGCCAGAAATATGGCTGGGAGGGGCATAAAGACTGGCCTAGTCCTCTCTAAAAAATGAACACTTCAGAAAGAATTCACAAATAGGAGAAGGGGTAGTCTTGGCAAGAAATGGTGAAGGCATCCGAGAAAGAATGGATGAATGAGATGTTGTAGAAGTAGAATTGATAGCAGTTGACAATTAGGTGGATGACTTGGGGCCCATCTGTTTTTAACAGCCCCCTCAATTTTCTACCTTTGCTCAACAGCATAACATTGGACAGTGATTTTCTGTGAGAATGTCTAGCTCTCTATTATTTCTCCTGAGGTAAATCTTTACTGACTTTTGCATTTCTTTGTGCAGGCTTCTTCATGACTCTAGTTTTCCTGGGTCTTTCCACCATTGTCTTTGAGCATATGGACTCTAGGGTTAGTTCAATGCCTTCATATGATGATTCACATTTATGTAGCCCTTTATAATTTGCAAGGTGCTTTCCATATATTATCTCATTTGAACCTCACAACAATCCTGTGGAGTATGTGCTATTATTGTCTGTATTTAGCAGATAGTACACGGATGAGAAAACTAAAGCTAGGAGAAATTCTCTTCCCAGCCATCTCCAGGCCATGCTGCCTGTGCTCCAGCTGCAGGTCCCACCCTGGTGGTCCAGGGCTCTGATTAGTGAACTTTCTCCTTCTCTTGCCTGGTCTGAGGCCAATGTATCATTTAAAATGCCCTCAACTCTCCTCATGTGTTGTCTTCTATTAGGATGTATGCTCCTTGAAGATAGAGACTACTGTACTTGTTTATATTTGTAGGCCCAGCTCTTAGCACAAAACCTACCCCAAATAAATTTTTTTCCACTCATTCATTCATTAATTGAGTTGCTAAGGTCCACATAACTAGTAGTTCTTGAAGTGAGATTTGAACTCATGTATTACTAACTCCTGACCTGAGTTAAAGTCCAGCCTTAAAACTAACTGTGTAACCTTGGGAAAAATAACTTAATCTTATTTGCCTTAGTTTCCTCATATGTAAAATGAGCTGGAGAAGGAAAAGCCAAGAAAACCCCAAACAGACTCACAAAGAGTTGGACATGACTGAAATCACTGAACAACAACAATTCCTAACTCCAAGTTCAGTGTAGCATCCTGCAGGCCAAGTTCCTTCTGCATAGGACCATAGATTGGAAGTGAGCTTAGTCAGTGTGTAGTCTAACCCTTGATGTTACAGATGAGGTAACTGAGGCCCAGTTATTTTTCCACAGTTTCAGACCTGGGGCTAAGTTTCCCAGATGTTACTTCAGAGAGCACTAGTTCCACTATGCCAGATGAAACCTTCTCTAACCAGGGAATCACAGCTGTAAGAAGACAAAGGATAAGTAAGTGATTTCTAGCAGGAGGCCATAAGTACTGTGCAGACCATCCTAGGACGAGTTTGATAAGGATGACCTGGATGTTGAGACTTAACCTGGTAATAAAGTGAGACATACATGACTGATACTTTGCTGCTCCTCAGGAGCCAGATGAAAGGCAGCATTGTAAGAGGCTTGTGTATTTATATCACAGACCAGCACACATAGTAAAGAATACGTGTTAAAGTTTCATAGGTTGAATTTAACATATTATTAAATAAAATAGGTTTCCTGGAACATCCTATGCTTCTAATTTCTTCTGAGGAGTGAAAAGGGAGTGTACTGAATTGGAAAGAGCATGGGCCTTAATAATCTAGAAACAGGCTTTTGTGTTTCTACTTTATATGACTTCTACAAGCCCAGCAATATCCAGTCATTGAGATGAGGAAAAGATTTTATTGGTATGATCACAATTCTCAGTTCACTTTACTAGTAAAGTACCTTCTTATCTTATTCTTCATTTTTTTTAACCAGATATGTTCTCTGGGGTGGAAAAACAAGGCAGAGAGCCTACCAAATTGATGATCTTTCTGAGATGTCTTAACCTCCCCAACTAGATTTTATTACTTTATTTTCAAAATCATCAGGATTATAGAAAAGAATCTAAGGATGATGTTACTTTTGAGGACACTCTTCTCATGCCAATAATCCATGCAAAATGGGAGGTGGGGGAATGAATTCTGTGGTTTTTAAGGCCTTTCCAGACCTAAAATTCTGTGAAAATATTTTAAGAAAGGTTGCAAAATTAGTGCAAAGAGCACTGGGCATGGAGTCAGAGGATCTGGTTTTAAGCCCCAATCTTATGTTTATGATTCATGCAACAAGCATATATTAATCATCTACTAAGTGCCAGGAACTTTGCCAGGTTAGGTGTTGCCAAAACAAAACCAAAGTTCCTGCCCTCAAGAAACTTATATTCTACTAGAAGGAAATAACATGTACCCAGCTAAGTGCATACAAAATATATACAAAGGAAATATGGAAGTATGAAAAGGCCCAGAAATGACAAGTTTGTGACCCTGGTTAAGTTCCTGAACCTTTCTGATGCTTGTTCTCCCGCTCTGAAAAAGTGATGCTAATCATACTTTTTTGCCCCCTCTCTCAATAGGATTATAGTGAGAAAAAAATATAATAGTAGATGTCCCAGTACTTTGTCAAATGCAAAGCCTTATACAGATGTATATTGTTATTATTAATTTGTTAATATTATCATTATTAATTTGTTATCCTTATGTTCTCAAGAAGCAAATAACATCCCTATTTTTCAGATACAATCACTGAGGTAACTGTGGAACTACTCTTGATTGTGTTTATAATAACAGTGAATGTCATTAGATGATGCCTCAGAATGTTCCACTGGGGAGATAGAATAATTTTCATCAGAGCCTAATCTCTTCCCCCTTTCTCAACCATTTTCTGTCCAAGGACTTACCAGGGAGTCTACCAAGCTGATGATCACTCTGAGATGTCTTAACCTCCCCAACTAGACTTCATTACTTTATTTCCAGCATCATCAGGATCACAGAAAAGAATCTGTCCAAGAATGATGCTACCTTTGCGAACATTCTCTTCTTATGCCAATTTCCCTGGAAAAACTGGTTTGTCTTTTTTTTTCCACCACAGAGAACAAATCAAAAAATGAAGAATAAGTTAAGAAGGTACTTAATCAGCAAAGTGAACTGAGAATTGTGATCATGCCAATAAAATCTTTTCTTCATCTCAATGACTGGATATGGCTGGGTTTGTAGAAGTGGCAACACAAAAGTCTATTTTTAGATTATATTATTAAGTGCAGCAAACTTTAAAAAATCCTTTTATTGATGCCCTTTATTTCTTATTTCTGTATGTCTTCTTCCCACTCCCTAAATGTTGTCTCTTCTAACAAAGAAAAACAGGTAAGCAAAACTAGCTGACGTACTGATGGCATCTAACAGGGTATATAGCCTTCTGCACTTATAAACCCCCTCTCCCTCCCCTCTTTCTCTGTCTCTCTATGCTTCAACATCTTTTCTCTAGGACCAAGAATGACCATTATCGTTACTTTGAGTCTGGCTTCTTTTTATTTTTAGTGTATGTGTTGTGTGTGTCTGTGTGTCTGTGTCTGTGTCTGTGTTTATTACACTGTTATAGTCAGTCATTGTGTATAGTATTCCCCAGGTTTTGCTTACTTAGCAAAGAAATGGTTGATGACGTAAAAATATAGAGATTAAGTGGTGCAAATAAAGGGATGGAAGCCAAGGCTTTAAAAGTAGAAAAGCAAGCTTCAGGAAAAACCCAGGTTTTTTGAAGGTCTACCAGCCCCTTTGTTGTATAATTTCAATGTGAATCATAAATAGACAATTGCGTATTCCAAGCATTTAAGAAAAAAGTAATATTATAGTATTTAACTGTGATCATGAGTCTTTGTATCTAGTGTTTGTGCTCATGCCATAAGAAGTTGAGCCACCCTCTGGAGCTACGCGACAGATTTATTTTCTCTCTCTAATCACCTCATCCATGGAGACAGCACACAATATTCTTCTGAATCATACCGTGGGCTAATGTCACAGTACAGGCCAGGGGTCAAGTAAACCTCAGCTCTCAAAGGACTTCCAATGTCAAAGAAGGAAGAAATTAATTAAAACAGCACCAGATATAATACCAATGTAGACAGCGGTCTACCCTTTGTATTAATAAGAGAAAACCCCCAGATAGTGAGCTCAGGATATCTTATATTACCATCTTCTCATACTAATATCACCAAGGTTGGATAGATCCTGTAATTCAAGCTTCAGCTGATGTATGTGGTAACTCAGGAACACATAAAATCCCCTGTCTTTGTAAGATTCAGGCCAGCTTTATCAGGAGCTTGTTCTCCTCTGCTATCACCTGGCACGATCTGTTAGGTGATAGTGAAATAAAGCCCCTTTGGCAATGCTCTAGTTATATCTGTATTCTGTGAAACTATGCTAAGATGCAAGTTGAGCAATTGTGTCTACTAAGCAGTCAGTGAGTTAAATCAAGGCAGAGACCAGCCCTGCAAAGCACTATTAGTAACCCTGGGAAGTAGTTACATACTCTTTCTTGGGAATAGCAAAGGCTCAGCACATGGGAGATGTTCTGTGAGTCACTGGTCATTTTATCTAAGTAACTTATATCAATGCCCAGACCAAGCCGCTTGGCATTCATTTAGTTCTCAAATTCAGTTGACTGGATAAATTAAATTCAAAGCTATGCTTTCAACCAGGTTGATGTATTTTAAAAGCTAATTGAGCGGCACCAAGGTTAACGATGCCCCCAAAGTTGAATCTAAGACCTGTGTATATCATAAATCATTATGCTTGTATCCATAACTCTCCACTATCTTTTCTTGACACTTACTTCACTGTAGACCAACAACTCTCCCTGAACCCTGTTCTTCCCCTCCCCCTATCTTTGGTGACTCATGAAAAATAAAGTCAGGGAGCCCTATCTTTCATGGGCCAGACTGCTTAGTCCCTTAAAACCTTCGGTAATCCATGTTTGTGCACAGTAATAGGAGCATGATTTGTGAGAGGATCTAAAGCTACCCTGGAGTTGAAAGCCTGTCTATAAATTTGCATTTACTCCTTCCGAAGTGATAAGCAATTTTATTGTGGAATCAGATTTCACTCTAGTTGCATTGTCTCAGCTTCTCGTTAGTACACTTCTGTGATTCGATTCAGCAAGTTTCAACACCTACTATGTACCAAGTCTTATGCTGGGCAGCAGGGACACAAAGACAAAAATAAAACAGACTCTACCTTCAGGGAACTTGCATTCTACCATGGGAAAAAATAAATAGAAACAGAAAAACACCAATAAAAGGCAAATTCATATGATGTAAAAACAGAATACAACAAAATGAAAACAAAATAAAATAAGTGAAGTTCATAAAAAGCAGGTGCTAATATAAAGAGAGAGAGAATTACAATAATTCCAGGGGCCAGGAAAGTCTTCATGGAGAAGTTAACATTAGTTCAACCCTGATGGAAGATAATGAAAGTAGAACTATGAAAGAAAGAGAAGAGGAAAGAGAACATTCTAGGCTTGGGTACAGGTTATGTGAATTCATGGGGGCAGAAGGGGGAATATTAAATACAGGGAAGAGGTTAGGAGGCAAGACCGGCTGGAACGTAGCATGTATAGAGAGGAATAAAATGGAACAGTACATAGATTGATTAGACTCAGCTTTATTTTAGCTTTTAGACACAGCTTTAAACACATGCTAAAGAGTTTGTATTTTTTTCTCGATGCAAGAGGGGACCACTAAAGCTTTTTTTGAGTAGGAAAGGGACATGGGAAGACCTATATGAAAATTATAGAATGAGATCATATTTGCATAACTTTACTCTAATGTATGAGATAGATTCATGCCTGTTTTCATAGCAATTTTACAGTAATAAGAGTAGTTATAAAATGACTTTGACTTATTCCACCAGTTAGAGAGCACAGTTCTCTAAGAATGGGTTTAGGATTGAGCTGCCAGCCATGAGCTAGAAAAAGCTCCTCTTTCCTGTGTGGCTCCCATTGGTCCCTAATGCCTCAACAAAGGGAAATGAGCAACATAAGGATGTGGTTGACCACAAGTGTTTATGAGAAATATTAAATCCAGCAAATGTATTCTTTAACAGAAGAAATTTAAGAAAAACAGAAATTGAAGTAAGGTTGAAGTAGGGGAAGGGCCCACGCATTGTTCCACTCTCCACAGTCTTGTTTTTCTTTGAGGTCTTGCTTCTGGGCAAGCAAGAGCCCCGGATAAAAAGCATACAGTCATATGTACCTCCCAACTTGTCCCTTAAGCTAGAGGTCCTCTATTACAGATTTATGAGAGGGAACTACAGATGTGGCCAGGCAGCATTCACTGCTGCCCTGGTCTCATGCGGCTGCTGTAGGATAAGCACAGCTTCTCTCTTCTCTCCTTAAGAGCTCAACAGGAACAGCAGCAGCCACCCACCTTTGTCTGAAAACTGACGTCCTATTCATCCTATATTGGAAAGAGTTATAAATGTCAGAAGATTTTGTGTCCAGTCAGTCCTTTGCCAGGAGGGGTACATTTGTAAAGTGCTTTGCAATGTTAAAGTGCCATATAAATGCTAGTTATTATTATAGGTTATTATTAGGCAGAGATTGGAGTCAGAGAGAAAAATTAAGAAGTTATAACAGTAGCTTAGGTGAAAGGTGATAAGAGACTGACCTTACTTGGTGTTTGTGTGGACAGAAGGAGAACAGCTATAAAATATGATTTGGAAGTAGAATTGTCAAGGAAAAAATCAATGATGACTCTGAGGTTATGAAACTGAGATACTAGAAAAACGGTGGTACTCCCCACACAAAAAGGGAAATTGGAGCAGAGAGGTAGGTTTTAGAGAAGATAATGACTTCCATTTCAGACATATTGAGTTTAGATGCATCAGAGACTGAGAAGGGGCAATTTGAAAAGCAGAACCAGGGAAAAATAGTACCTTAGCCAGCGGTAGAGAGATTATCACAGAGAAGGCAGTGGTCAACCGTTTTGCCAGTTGAGAAAGTCAAGACACATTGGATTTTCTTTTCTTTTCTTTTTCCCTTCCTTTTTTTGTGCTTGAGATATTCTAATGACAAATTCAGTGAGATCTAAGGAGTAGTAGAAGGGGCATTAATCAAGGTCCCTATTCATAAGTTATTGAACTCAACCTATATTACAACAATTGGTTTGACTAAAAAACAAACACTGACCAGTTGAATGTCAATGTATTTGTAACCAAATTAGTTCAACATTTGAAACCCCCATCCTCTTGCATTCTACCATGGGAAACAACAAATGGAAACAGAAAAACACAAATAAAAGACAAAATCATATGATGTAAAAACAGAAAACATCAACAAAAATAAAATAAAATAAGTGAAGTTCATAAAAAAGGGGGGGGCTAATTTAAAGAGGGAGAGAATTCCAACAACTCCAGGGGCTAGGAAAGGCTTCGTGGAGAAGTTAACATTGCTGATTTTGTACTTTCTTGACATTTTACTTTACTACTAACAATAAAAAAGGAGAATATTAAAATAACAGCTACTTACTCATATGGTACATTACCATTTATTTAAATTTTTTAGAATAATCTATAAAGGTGCTATGGACAACCTTGAGGATATTAGAAGAGAACAGATAAGCCTTCACTGATATAAAACAGGGAGGTATATGATCTCCCAAAGGTTCGTAAAATATTTTCCTCATAATAATACAGAGATAGAACATTTTAAATGTAAGGGAATTTCATTCTCAGAGCAGTTAAGTGGCTTGTCCATTGTTATATAGCTAATATAACAATACCTTTGGACTGCCTCTCCCAACTCATTTCCACTTACATTGGCAAGCTAGGTCCCCAAAGGACAGTTAACTTCTCCCCTCAGGGTTCTAGGAATAATGTTTAGGGAATATGAATTTTATTATTATTTCTCATGAGGCCCCATCTAGTGCACTTCCCTATCCCGTGTCCCCGACTTTGCCACCATGAGTCGGCTGTCTTCTCGCTCTGGAACATGCCTCTGCCATGCTGGTCCCTTTTCTGGAATTTGCCACTATGCTCCTTCTCAGATACCTTCTCTTTTCTTCCATACTCCCTTCTCCCTACTCCCCCATTAGCTATTTCTGGGAATGTTTCTGCCAGCATTGATGGGAAGCCAGAAGAAATTCATAGATATTCACATTGGTTAAGAGTGGGGGTAAAAGAGACGTAACTCAATTCTCTCAACTCAGGGGCACATCTAGACTAATTTGTTGCTGGAAACTCCTTCTGGGAATGATTTTCGGTATCATATGCATAGACTCAGAGGTGTGTCTGATTTTTTCAAATATTCCCAATAAATTTCCTGTGTGGCACCTTCTGTTTTATCTAATGCTCATTGTATTTTACTCTTTTCAAATTAATAAAGATCTTGTTCTCACCCAGTTTATACATTTTATTAATTGAATGAATCAAACTATGCATAAATAGGGAGACTATTACAAAAGACCTCATCTGCTAATATCATTGTTTTGGAAACAATGATTATCAACCACTCTTCATACAAGGTAGGTAAGAGCATATTCTGGAGGCAAACATTAAGCCATAGAAAAATTCAGCTAAGGCCATATTACAAGGTAACAGTAGAGTTAGAATTAACAAGTACCTTTTAGAAATTTTCTCTCCATTTAGTGGTTCCTGGTAAGATAAGAAATGAGTCTTTCATTTGTAAATTAGCATTTCCTACAAAATTTAGCTCTTAGAAAATAAAAAAAATTATTATCATTTTAAATATCATTTGGCATTATATAGTATTTTATTTAGTATCTAATAGTGTACTTAATATTATTGAAAGCCTGTGGCATAGTAGTTATCCTAGATTGTAAGAAGAACTTGGTTCAAGTCCCACCTTTAACATACTGGCTGCATGACTTTGTGGTAAGTTACTGAACCTCTCAGTGCCCTGGGCAACTCTCTGAAACTATAAATTACAGATAAAGTCCCAGTCTGTATTTCTCTAGCAGATCTATGATGCAAATGGCAGTTCATCTATAGCTACTCATCTGGTGCAATTATTGCCATGTCATTCTGCAAATTTGATGCAGTGGTTTATGAACTGGGGCTTTCCATTAATTACCTACACATCAAAATGATAGCAATGGAATACATTGCCTATTCACTGACTTTCCCTCCCTCTCGCTGCATGACCAGGCAACCTTTTTTTGGTCACACATTTGATGATGTCCTTTAAATTGCTTCTCGTCTCCAGTTTCTTGACTGCTGCTTAGCTCATGGCTAACATACACCTCCCCACTGACCTTTTGGTGATTCTTAGATTCAATTCCTTGGAGATGGTAATTTTTCATGATTCATAGTCATAAAATGCCAAAACAATATTGTTATTCAAAAGATGGACTTTTGTTTCAGGAAGAGGCTTAAGGTCGTCAAAAGAATTTTGCAGTTTCCATTCAATTCTGGGCACAGTTTATTGTCCATCTTAAATGCTCAAGATCTATCTGTCCTTCCTACTAATATCTCACTTCATCTCTATCTATCTATCTATCTATCTATCTATCTATCTATCTATCTATCTATTGGTACAGATGTATCTTCAGAGGGATTATAGATCTCGTTTGGGAAGCTCTGCAATTTTCCTAGATCAGTATGATGCCATCTTCAAACAGGAGCATCTAGAGACTCTCACCATCCATAAAGTATTCTTCTATATAGACTTTTCACTGGTTTTCCTCCATAACAAAAACCGACATTTTTGGAGATCATATACCTCCCTGTTAGATAGTGAAAGCATATCTTTTTCCCTTCCAATATCTTCAAGGATGTCCATAGTACCTATATAGATTATTCTAAAAAATTTGAATAAATGGTAATGTACCATATGAGTAAGTAATTGTTATTTTATTACTCTCCTTTTTAGTGGCAATAGTAAATTACAAGTTTTTCCTCCCTCTTACGTCTTAGCCTCTTCTTCTAATCCTATGAGAATTAATCCAGCATTCTTAAAATTGTGTTTCCTCCAGCATGAATCTCTTCTGTGTATACTTGGTCTAGTATAGTTACTTTTCCCATCTTTGTCCTTTTAAATTCCATTTCTACCTGTGTAATATGCTGGGATTATGATGCTAATCTAAATGCAGTGGCTCCACTATCCTTGATAATAAAAAGAGTTGCAAAAGTTGAACTTTACAGATCTTTTTCATCTTTTATTTGTCTTTTTTTTCCTTCTAGTTCCATCTGGTGTTGACTTTGCTTAGATGAGTCTCTATTAAGCTTTATTTAAGATGATTTTTCCTTGTACTGCTTCTCTCTGTTTTATGAAGTGACACTGCCAGTGTCATTATTCTCCATGAGATTTTATAAATGAGTTTACATTTTAAACTTGTATTGTCCTTGACTGCCATTTCTCTTCCCTTGGCAAGTAGGTTTTTTTTTTTTAATTGCAGTGGCTTTAAGTTTATTTGGCTTCCTCATTATAGTAACTGATTTACAGTGGATAAAGAAGGCCAGTCTCAGACACTTACTAGCTGTGAATTCATTCATCTTCGTTTGCCTCAATTTCCTCATCTGTAAAATGGGGAGAATAGTAGCATCCATCTCTCAGGGTTGTGTGGATCAAACAAGATAATATTTATAAAGTGCTTTGCTGTGCCTGGCAGATAGTAGCATTATATATAAATAAACTATTATATATTGTATATACATAATATATATTATATAAACTATTGTTATTTACCTCCACACAAAATTAGAATCATCATTGTCAATGTCTTCTTTATAAATGTCCATCTTCCAGCATCAATAACTTGTTTATTGTTTTAATTTTATACTATATCTTTTTCTTATGACCATCCTACCATCTCTTTGCTATATAATTCTTTGATGTTATCTTTTTCTCTTGTTCTTCTTCAATATTTCTTGTTGGTGAAACATTGTAAAGTTGCTTATACCCATCATTACTCTCTAGGTGATCTTCCTCTCTGGTTCTTTGAAGGCTGTGGTGTACCATTTCTTGCTATAGTAAAGTGGCATTGATAAAATGTTAATATAGAAAAGATGGATTTTTGATTTCATGGGAAGCTTGGGGTTAATTAAATGGAGAAAAGGTCAACATCCAGAGTGCTCTAATCATATCCTCACAATGTCTAGAGAGACAGCAAAGAAGGCCTACACCATTCTAGGTGGATTCCCTGTGGGAAGTTTGACCTTTTGGAAGAACACTGAAAAAAGTTGCGCATGCTAGACAATGGCTTTTGGTCTATATCATTGAAGGAAGGTCTGAAATCAACTGGATCACTACCCCATTTGATTGTTTGAGCATCTTTTTTCATTTTTTATTCTTTCAACTTTTTACTGATTTTGATCATTGATAATCAGAAATGGTTTGCATGTCAATAATGAATCATTTTCTATCACTTTTGTGATTTATTTAGGTTTCAACATGTTCATTGTTTCCCAATTCCTTTCTAGAAGAAAATATTCACAACACATAAGTGCATTATTTTAGGGGGAGGTTAAACATAAAAATCTTCGGCCTCTTTCATTCTTTTCCTGAACTATATTTTCCAATTTCTTTTTCTTTTTGCTATGTTAATCTATTCTACTGTTGTATTGTACTCACTGAGTATCAAAGTATATTTTGATTTAATTGGGAAGATTTTTATGATGTAATTTGTAGAATTTCTCTCTTTACCTTCTATAACTGATGTTGGTACATAAGCTGTGATTAGTTTCATGGTGGTTTTTTATACTTATCCTGAGCACTGCAGTACAAGATGACTATGAAATAGGTTTTATTATTGTCTTTGGAACTCTGCAAACACTTTTCTTTGCCTCTGCAAGAGGAACCTGTAAGTCATTCTTTCATTTAATTACAACTTTCTTCTGTTTTATTATTTTGTGTAGGATAAGAATATCAAGAGTGAATATGATTCAGTTCCTCCAAAAATTTATCCATTCCTTGACAACTGGAGATATACTCATTATTTTGTGCAAATGATCATGGTGTCTTACCCTCCTAATTTTTCAACAACAAGGAAAAAAATCATGTTGGTTGATTTGGGTATTGGATTGCCTGCCTATGAGTCAGTTATGAATGAAAACACAATCAGTAATTATGTCAGAATTGGGATGTTTGATTTTAATAGCCAAAAATAATACTAAAAGGTATTTGTTAAACTTAGGCATCAGTTCTACTTTAAAAAAAGTTTCCTTTGTATGTGACTCATGTTCATTTCACCATCAGTTGGTTTGTAATCTTTGTGCTGCTTCAGTCTGAAGAGATTATTGAAAGTCTAGACATCTTTCCTCTCTGAACAAATGAAGAATCTTTCTTTGATTTATCAGTTATAAGCTGCCATTTTAGAACCTTTTTGGTCATTTCTGTGGGTCACTCCTATTTCCCCATAGATTAAATGATTCCTTCCTCACATAGAATCACCTTCTCTCTGATCTCTGGTCATCAATCTGCTTTTATTCCCCCCAGCTATTATTATTGCCCAGAATTTCACAATTCAAACAGATTCCATGAAGCGTGGATCTGTGCTTTCTTATAGCCTCTCTTCTGTGTTGTCTTCTCATTGTCTCTCTATTTCAGCTTACCATACTTTCAGCTTTACACCTCACAGGCCATATCCAGGTGTGTGGCATAACCTCTTTCATATAGGTACAAAGTCTGGCATTACACAGTCTTGTTGGTCTCCCTGCTTTCAGTCTCTCCCCACTCCAATCTATCCGTCCTTCACTCAGTTGCCTGACTGATTTTCCAAAATCACCATCTAACATTAAGGATGGAAGTAATTTTTCCCACTTAAATCTGTAAGAATTTATCTCCATAAAACAGAAGAATAAACCAAAAAAGAAGTTTCACAGAAGCATACAAGCTCTTTGGCACATATTTGAGCCTTCATTTAATAGATGTATTTAATAGAGGTATAAGATTAATAGGGGCAGCTAGGTGGCACAGTGAATAGAGTGCCAGGCCTGGAGTCAGGAAGACCCGAGCTTAAATCCGGGCTCAAACACTTACAAGCTCAGTGACCCTGGCAAGTTACTTTTTTTTTTTTTTGCTTTTTTTGGGAGGGCAATTGGGTTAAGTGACTTGCCCACAGTCACACTGCTAGTAAGTATGTCAAGTGTCTGAGGCCATATTTGAACTCAGGTCCTCCTGGCTTCAGGGCTGGTGCTCTATTCACTGTGCCACCTAGCCGCCCCACCCCACAGCAAGTTACTTAAGCCTCCCTCAATTTCCTCATCTGTAAAATGAGCTAGAGAAGAAAATGCAAACCACTCCAGTGTCTTTGCTAGGAAAACCTCAACTGAGGCCACAAAGAGTCAGACACAACGAACAATAGCAGCAACAAATAAGATTAATATCCAACAGCATATAGAAGTTAGTGAACTTCTGAAGAAAGAGTCAGCGGGTTTGAACTTCCTGCCCTCCTAAATCCATATTATGTCAAAAGCTATAAACAAACTGAAGATTCTATTCTAGATAATACATGCACAATCTTCCTGCCAGTGGGCAGATTTTCACCATTAGAATTGCATAAACTCCTCAGCTCACTTTTGTTTGGGTCTATATAAAAGTGAAAATCTGAAAAACCCATGTTTACTTAAAGATAAAAAAAGTTGTTGTAGCAAGTGAGCCATCATTCAAAGAAATAAAAAACACTAGGGATCACAGGATCATGAGGTCTTATATTTAGAGCTGAAAAGCGTTGTAGAGGCCATCAAGTCATCCTCCCTTATCCAACAGATGAAGAAACTGAGGCTGAGCAACATTAACTGATGGCCAGCAGAGCTAATAAATATCTGAGGCAGGATTCAAGGTCAGGTTTTCATGACTCTAAGTCTAGTGCTTGATCTATCTCAAGGCTCTTTAAAAAAAAAAACCTTAAAGAACAAAGAAGACATTTGGCAAAGATCTCATCAAGTTTGTAGTTAGGAAGTCACTCATTTGACCTGGAAAATAGATAAATCATGGAAAATGGAGAAAGGGTAAAGCTGGCCGATAATCACCAGAATACTTTAAAAACCTATTTGAGGGCTATAGGTCTTGGAATACTATATTCTGAAGAGTAAAAGAGTAAAAAAAAAAGAGTAAAAGAGTGCTATAAGTCTTGTAATACTATATTCTGAAGAGTAAAAGAGCTAGGGTTATGACTAAGAGTAGTTTACCCAGCAAAGCTAAGTATGATCCTGAATGAAAAAAAAAAAGGATAGACATTTAATGAACTCAAAGGCTGTCAGGTTTTTGTGACAAAAACTCCAGAACTTAAGGGACAATTTGACATCTACCATCCAGGAGAAATATGAGGTAAATGTTAAAGACCAATTATAAGAGGCTCAATAAGGGCAAACTGTTTACTTTGTATATGTGAAAATATTAGCAATGCTTTTATGATTGTCATCATTATTTTGGTAGTTTGAAAAAAAGGTGTGGGCTAAGCTGAGTGTGATGGGGTGATTCTAACAAAATAAAACTGTGTAGAAAGATAAAAAGAAGTAATTATCTTAAACAAATGAGGCATAAAAGGATAAATTGATACAGAAGGAGCTAATGGGGGGCAGGTAGTGCTGGAACCTACTGTCGTTGGGAATGTGCTAAAGAGGGAACAAGACATATCTAGAAAGGTATAAAAGTCTTCTAAATTGAGAAAGAAATAAGAGGTCAAGGGGATAGAGTGGGGGGAGAGTAGAAGCAGGTAGAAGTATAGCAGAGGAGTGATGAGGGATAGGGTAAATAGAGTGAGAAGGATTGGGAGGAAAGATAGGGAGGATGAAAACATACAACAAGTAATTGTAGCTTAGAATGTGAATGGGATGAATTTACCCATAAAATGGAAATGGATAGCAGATTAAAAATTTGAATTCAACAATATGGTATTTTTAGGAAACATTATAAAAATGAGAGATACAAAGAAAGATAAAATAAAGGGCAGGAGTAGAATTTAGCATGTTAAAAACAGGGATAGAAATCATAATCTCAGACAAAATAAAAGTTAAAATAGATTTAATCAAAAATGAAAACAATAGGGAAACTACACTGTGTCAGCAATATTATTCAATATTGTTTTAGACATAGTAGTCTCACTCATGTGTATGTGTACATATGTGTATATTATAGATATCTATGTCTATATGCATATATGTGTATATGTGGAAAGAGCAAGGGAAAAATAAAGTAAAAAGGACACAACAGAGAACAAAAGAAAACCAACAAGGAAGCAAAGAAAAGATGGGAAGCTTTGAAAACAAAGCTGTATTTATTATTTAGGTTTTCCTGAAATGGAAATTTATTGCTTTATATTGAATTCTCTCTTGTGGTCTGCTGTGTACATGGCAATGTTTATTTCTTTTTCTTTTCTCATTTTGTATTTAAGTTTAAAACAAAAAATTACAAAAAAAAATTAAAAACCGAAAACCAAACAAGCAAACATAACACTATTTGATGGGGAATGTATTCATATATGTATATTTTCCCCAACCTTCTTCTTTTCTTAACTTCTTAATTTCTATAGAGAAGACCTGAAAAAACTCCAGTGGCTTCTATATTACGTCTAGGATCAAATGTAAAATATTCTGCATTTAAAGTCCTTTCTTCATAATCTGAATGATTTCCTACCCTTCTAGTGTTCTTTTATCTTTTTTTCCCCCCTCCATATACTCTACAATCCAGTCACGCTGTCCTATTTGCATTTCCACACACAATATACTTTATCTCCTGACTCCTTGCCTTCTCAACTGTCCACCATTCCTCCAATGCTCTCCCTCCTCAGTTGGGCCTCCTTGTTCCCCTGTCTCCCTTTGAGACTCAACTCCCACCTCCTTTCAGGAGGTCTTTCCTGACCTCCCCTACTACTAGAACTTTCCCTTTGAAATAATCTATTTACACTGCGCATATTTTGTGTATATGCAATCTTTGCATGTTGCCTTCCCCATTAGAATCTGAGCTTCTTGGGAAAAGGGACCATGTTTTGCTTTTTTTATATTCCTGGTGCTTTCCACAGTCAGAACATACTAAGGGCTTCTTGACTGGTTGTATATTAATATATAAATGCATGTAAATGTTACCTATAACATTTAATACATTTGTAATAAATATTTCTATATGAAATTTACAACTAGATATACACATATTTATTATTAATATATTAAATGCATTTTGTGTGCGTATATGTATGTGTATATATACACATATATGTATGTATGTGTATACATATACATATTTTTCTATATATGTTTACAAAGGTTTCGTAATGGTTCAACACTGAATGGGGTATTGAGGAAGAATTTTTATTGTCCTAGTAGCTACCATAATAATTTGTTCATGGGAGGTACTTAACTACTTACTAACCAATTAATTGATTAGCTCCTCCAACTTTGCTTATTTGATATAAATGAGATAATAAGGAAAGTCACTTGCTATAGTCATACAGCAGCAGCTGAACAGTAGAGTCTAGTTCTACTTAATCCAACCCTAAACACCAAATGACCCAAGAGTACTGGTTTAGACAGATGTGTACATTAAGCATACTTGAAAGACAAAAGTCCCTCAGGGTCTGCCTCTTAGCCCCATATTTCATTTCCCTTTTAGCTGCTTGTGCATGTATGAATTTTACAGTTTCTAGTTCCTCTTCTTTTTCCTCCTCCATCTCCTTCTCCTCTTCCTTTTTCTTATTTCTCCTCTTTCTTCTTTTCTTCTTCTGCCTCCTGCTCTTTCTCCTCAACACTGGCCTCCTTGCCCAAGCCTGATGTCCACCATCACCTTCCTGTCTTCCATATTTCTACAATTCTGCTCCTTCTCATTTCATACAGATGTTCCCAGTGCCTTAAAGTTGTGAGGTCTCTCTTTTCCTTGAGATGTTTGTTAGGTAAAACTGGTATCCTCCAAGGACTTCGATTCTGGTTATAAGGCAGCAATTGTGCCAAATGATAAGATTTTTTTTTCAGTAGTTTTTATCTTTAGGTGTTTACTCAGATTTCCAGTAAAGTAAACCATTCTCAGGTGTAATGCTCTTCCATTGCTGCCAACAGGTAACATGAGACATGAGGCAGATTCTATCCTTGAGACACTCAGTGGAACAAATACCCCGCAGTTTGACCGATAGCAATCAATGAAGTATCAGTTTCAATATGACACAGCTGTTTCAGAATTCCCCTTGGGTTTAATTTTCCTGAAGCTTTATCTCATTGACCAAAGTGCTTGGATAATGAATTAAAACATCTAATGTGGTGGGGGGCAGAATAAACTTGAAGTTCTTACATGATGGATTTTGTTTTCTTCTGCATATTAGGCATTACTGAATGTTGGTAGACAAATTCAGGGTTCCAGAATGATGAAAGTTCAATATTTTTTCCTGAATGCTTTGGCAAAAGGTCATCATTAAACATATTTGATATATTTTTTAAAAAGACATTTAATGAATTCTTGTTGCCTAAATTGAGGCATCGATGTTTTTGTTATATAAGTCAAGGTATGTCTGACTTAAGTTAAAGCTGGTCTATTCCATTATTTTAGGTCTTATATAAGCAGGGATCATTGCAGGTAAGCCAAAGGAAGGAAGTGGCATTTCCAAATCTTAATGACACTTACATCAAAATGACTTGAAATTCCTCAAGCTGTAATTATTTTCTGTTTGACAATTTGAGATGATGGGCAGAAGGAATGTTAATTTGAGGGATTCTGTGAAACATTTCCATTCACGTTGAAGGATGAAGTGTCTCTCAAGTTACAGCTCTGAGTTTTGATATATGTGGCACAGACAAAAAAACTTAGCAAGGTGGAAAAAAATTAAATCTCTTTTTTATGGCTCATGTCTGGGATCTTAAACTTTTGGCACATTGTCTGACTCCTTACCACCTATAGGTTAGGCTTTTAAAATCTAACTTATTTATCCCAAATGACTGGCCAAAATTGCTTATGGAGTTTTTTCTTCTTTAGGTTACATTACAATGCCCTTGAACAGAAGCAGAAAAAGAAGAGAAGGGAAGAGGAAAAATGGAAAAGAAGATAAGTTTCTGAAAATTGATCATTGACTTTCCGATAGATTTCTTCCTAATTTAGTTACTAAAGGCTCCAGAATGGCTATTATTCTGCTACTATTGCTTTCACTAACAATCTAAAGGAATGAGCAGTGGTGGAAGTTGCAGGCATTATGGCAGTCAATGGAGGAGATGCCTTTGGCAAAGGGGCATGCCTCTCATGTCATACCCTCAGACAGCTGTCTTGTCAACAGATGCCTAAGCTTGCAGCTGCTTGTGTTTTTCTCTTTACCCCCTCCCCTTTAGTGCTGCACCCAGTGTAAATGTGCCTCCAGATTATGTCCTGCATAGAAAATAGAACCAAAGGGGGAAAATTATTCTTCAATTTTGCTTGATGCCACAGGATTCTAGTCGGATTTGGGTCCCAGGTTGGATAACACATGGTCTTATATTGATTATCTCTAGATAAATGAGAAAGAAAACCAGGTTAATTAGTTTATTCATTACAAAGTGGCTGAAAATTGTTTTCCCCCACTCGCTTTCTTAGAAATGGAATTTCAGAAGGAGGAAGAAAATTATCTAGAGATTTTCAATATGAGCTGAAAGGCAACTGTCTAGCTGTATAATGGTAATGAGAACAGAGGACAACAATAAATTAAAAGTCGAAGGTAATTCTTTAATTTGGAAAGAGTCTGAATAATAAAAAAGAGGCTTTATCTTAAATTTATTCTTGTGGAACTGTTAGAAGAGAAATAGAAAAACAGGCAGCTAAGGTAAAAATCTTTCTTGGGACTTATTTTAGTCCTGAAACATTTTTAGGCAGCCAACTCCAATGCCTCCTTGTGGTAGTGAGATGATCAAGGATTCTTAAAGGTTGTGCCAGTGGAGGGCAAGCTCTGAGAGTTCCTAGCAGGCTTGGAAGGGCTTCAAGTATGGGCTGGCAATGGTCATAGACCTGTCATCTGAGTACCAGCCTAGCTAAGTTCAGAGTCTCATCACCATCTTGGCTAGAGGGTGTGGTGAATTTTTTCAGCCACAGCTATTCTCTAAAGATCATCTTCTAAGTTGTAGACAGGTTGTGACCTGTGCTGGTTTCATACCCGTGAAATCATAGATCTTTGAAATACTGAGCTATTTACTGAGTAATTAACTTAACTGTTATGAAACAACAACAACAACAAATCATTTGAATGAAAACAGTGGGACAAAAAATTAGATGCCATTTACACTCAATAAAAATAAGTCTTGCAAATGTTAGAAACAGAATAAACATTTTTTACTGATTAATATATTGGAGACAGCCTGAGACAGTGGTACAGTATAAAGAGTCTTAAACTTGGATTCAGGAATATCTGAGTTCAAATATTCAGTTGTTCACTAGCTTTGAGACCCTGGTTAAGTCACTTAACTTTTTCTGTGCCTTATTTTCCTTATCTGAAAATTGAGGGTAACAATAGCAGCTACCTCACAGAGTTGTTGTGAGGACTGAATGAGATAATGGATGTAATAAAGGGTAAAGCTGAAGCTAGCTATTTATCGAACAAGTTTTAAATATAGGAAAACTACATTTTATCAGGATGAAGCATCAACCAGTTTCAACTTTGTCCACTCGGAAATGGTGCCTTCTTAATAGTAAACAAATATCATAGAAAGGACTAAATAGCCATATATAGTAACATAGTTGCTTTTTTACCCTTATAATGTGTGTTTCTGACAGAAGGGTTTGCCTACTTTTACACAAATTTCCATGTCCTCCGCTTAAGTGCTATACTATACGTTACCTCAGTGTCCTAGGGAAGTAACTTGGATTGTACGCTGTATGGCAGGTCTTTCAAAGCTGGAAAGTCTGAGTATTAGTCTGGTGAAGATGTGTGTTGGCTGCTCAAGGACTGGCCCAGTTTGATCTATCTATCTATCTATCTATCTATCTATCTATCTATCTATCCCTCTATCATCTATCTATCTATCTATCCCTCTATCATCTATCTATCTATCTATCTACCTATCCCTCTATCATCTATCTATCTACCTATCTATCCCTCTATCTATCT
>CM053580.1:464481205-464492993 GCA_028627135.1 Pseudochirops cupreus
TAACTCTGATTGCCTGAAAAAAAAAAGAATGGTGATTTGGGAGCATTTTATGGATAAGATTCAAAAACAAAACAAAACAAAACAGGAGCAGTCTACAAAAAGGATGTGAGTAGAAGATGGCACAGCAAAGGAGGAAGACAGAGTAACTCCAAAAAGAAAATCAGTAATATTGTATACAATAGAAAGAAATATCAAAGGAGGTTCAGACCCATAAGAGAGAGATTAAAGGATTGAAGGATGGGGATATTAAAAAGATCTCAAGAGGCTGCTGGAAACAGAACCATAGCAATTTAATAAAATATAACAAACATTTAGTAAGCATTTACTGTGTGCTAGGCTTTGAGGAGAGGTCAGGATTAGATGGTTGTCATGGGGCTACAGTTTAGTAGACGGCTTTGAAAGACAGACACATAGCTAAAATGAAAATAATCCAGAATGAATATAGGAAAGCTACAAAGTTCAAAGTGGGAAAGAGTATGATGGAGATGGCTAGATCAGGGAAGACTTCCTGGAGGAGGTAACAAGTCGAAGTGGACTTTAATGAATGCTAGATGTAAGGTTTTGTGTTAGGGGCTCATGACACAGACACAGTTACACAATTGCCTAATCCTAGCATCAGAAGGGAAGTCACAGGCCCTTATGTGAATAAGATTCCTTACTGCACCCTCTCAGCCATTTGATTCATCAGAGGTGGATGACTCCTTTTTAGTCTGTGTTCGATATTTCTGCTTTATGTGGACAATATTTTATTCCCTTGAGGAAAGAGGACAGAAGAGGGCAAGGAGAATTATAAATCCATATCTAGAGGGAATAACTGTCTTAGTTTCATGGAGTCATTGTCTTCCAAATCTCGAAAGCCATTCTTTGGACTTGTACTTGGCAGGGAAAGCATGCTTGGCAGCTGTTTTAGTAGTAAATGTACTTGGTGCTCATTATAGGTCATGCTTTATAAAGAGTCTTCCTTTGATATAAATGATAAAGATAATAACTTCCTGCAATTTGGTGCCACAAATATTCCTGCTGCATGAACAAAAAAGTCTCCTGAATATGCACAGGTAATAGAGATTTTCAGGTGAAGGATGAAATCAAAATATAAGCCCACCTGAATGTATTATAGGCATTGTGGTGATGATGATGATGATGATAGGGCTGGTCCTGACACTTCATTGAAACAAGAACTCCTGGATGAAGAAAATCCCTTTTCCAACTAAGCCTACCACCTTCACTGCAACTTACAGTCATAGAGAGTTGCCTGAGATGTTAATAAGTGACTTGGCTAGGATCGCACAGCCAATATGTGTCATAGGCAGGACTTGAACCCAGGTCTTCCTGGCTCTAAGCATGACTCTCTATCCCCTAGGACATACTGTCTCTTATAATAATAATATGTTAACAATTAACCTTTAGATAACTCTTTTATTTTTGCAAAGTACTTCATATATATTATCTCATTTGAGACTCACAATAGCCTTGTTAAGCAGGTACTACAGGTTTCATTATCTCCATTTTACAGATGAGGAAACTGAGGCTTTGAGAGATGAAGGGCCTTTGGGCACAGAAATATAAAGTATGAGAGGAGGCATTTGAACCTATGACCTTCTGACTACAAGTAGCCCTCAATAAATTGGTGAATCGTGCTGTCCTTTGCCCTTGTTTTCTTCAGCAATTACTCCTCTTTGGTATCTCTTCCCACCACCTCCTTTGGTATCCAGAGCATCCTGTTGCCTTCTACTCAAATATTTCTGGAAAATGATCTGATTTCAGCATGTTATAATATAAGACCTCTCCATGGGGGCATTAAAATTCTAAGCCTTATCTCTAATTATAGGATTTGAGCCTTGTTCTTTGTTAAAGGAGTTCAGCAATAGCTATTGTAACAGTTGGTAAAGATGTTTTGGAGCAAAGAGTTCTTAGAGGTGAGCAGTTGGGAGAACATTGCAATCACACCATAGAAAGGGTATGGTCACCTACTTGATTTATACATGTGCCATCAGAAGAATGTATTTGCCCCTATGCCATGTGCACTCATGAAACTGATTTTGAGGGTATTCATTCCATAAGTATTTATCTATGATCAAAAATTATTTTCATGTTCTCAGTGTCTATCTTGAATGTCAGGACCACTTACAGATGCCAGTGTCACCTCTCCAACAGTTGAGGTGGAAGCATCTTGGAAGTGAAGCAATGCCTTTTGGTTACTTATATGCAGTAGCTTTCCACCACCATTTAAGAAAGGAAGAGTTAGAAATGGAAAGTAATTATCAGAGTTGTCATTTGGATAGAGTACTGGAACTGACATCTTTGTGCAATGGAAAAAGTTAAGGAGCCAGCCCTCACAATGGGAGGCCAGGACCCTGGGTTCAGCTTTCATTTGTCAGAGCTACTGACTTCAAGTTACTGATTTTCAGTGTTTCAAAGGAAATGCTGTTCAAAGCCCAGAGATGATAATGACATATTACAAGGCAGGGATGCAAGGCTAGTGAATAGGACTCAGGCGTTCCAACATACCACTACTCAGAGGGCTGTGTGGAGAGTCATTGAAAACCTAAGGCTTGGCATACAAGGTTTTAAAAAAAGTTTAAGCAAGACATTGGAAAAAGCTCTTGACCCACCAAAGACCATCTTGAGAAGAAGGAAACAAGTTGAAACTCACCTGACCCCTTACCAGAGTCTCTGCTTGGCTTGGCAAGCAAGCTGAAAAAATTTTATCTAACTGTTGGATTCAGCATATTTGGACCCTGTCTGATTCCATTCAAATCCAGGAGCACATCATTAGGTGTTATAATCAGTGGAAACATGCCAGCACTCAATTGGATTTCATGTATTAATTGTGTCCTCTCCCTGTCATGATTCCTTTATATGAGATCAATGAAATCAACATTCTGATGAAAAGGATACCACAAAAGATATCACTTTAGAAATGGAATCATGGAATTATAGAGTTTGAAGGAAATTCAGAGATCATACATTAGATGCCCTATAGAAATGAAATGACAGAATCCTTTGATTCTTTGATGGAGCCAGGATCTAATCAGTGTGGGAATCACCTCCACTTATATAGATCACAACATATACACAGAGTTCTAGAATTCTGGAATTTGAGATTTGAAAAGGACCTCAGTGATCTCTAGTTCAACCCATATATGAAAAGAATCTCCATCGTAAAATACCTGTTATGTGGTTGCTCAGCCTCTGCTTAGAGACTTTCAAGGAGGGTAAAGTCTTTAGGCCCTCTTGTTCTGTGTTATTCTAGTTCGGATCTTACAGGAGATTCTCCACTGGGGGTCTACTCAGTATACTGGGAGGGCCTTCTTCCAGTTCTCTCAACATCGCATAGAACCTAATAGCATACACAGGCTGCCTTGTTCTCGCCATATGACTGGACCACCTTCTTCTTCTAGTCCCACATCTCTCTGATCTTGACTTTTTGTCTTGCCACTGGACTTTGATGACTCTGGAAGAGAGTATGGCTGACGACTATATGCAATTCTGCTTCACTAAAATCCAATTCATGTTCAAGTCAAGACATCACTCCTTTCGTCACTGGTCCTCTTGGAAAAGGACAAACAGCATCAGAGGCAGCATTTGAAATAAGTTGTTCTTGACTCCAGGCACAGTGATCTATCCACTGTGCCACCTAAATTCAAGAAATATGAAGTGCTTCATATGCGTGAGGTGCTGTGCTAGGGCCTGGTGTTACTATTTCAATATCTCCGGTGTGTCAGCCTTTGTCTTCCCAAAGACAATGAAAACTCCTTGATTTACGTTTTACTTATTTAAGGATTCCCTTTCTCCTGCCCCTAGGCACTTAGCACGGTACTGTACAGAGTAGTTGCTCATAGCATTTGTTTGATCTTTATGACAAGATCTATGATTTATTGGCATAAAGAACTCCTGATAAAGAAGATCCTACCAAAGCTTAGCAGCATCGCCTGCCTGGAGAACTGAGGGGCTAAGCAATTTGCCCAGGGCTGTATAGCAAGTATGTGTCAGAGCAAAGCTGTGAACCCAGGTTTTCTTGGTTGTAAGGTTGATTCTCTATTCACCATGCCATGCTTTCACTTACCGTTTTCATAATTATGATAAATTAAGTTCTAGGTCCTCTATCACTTCAAAATCAAGGCCCAGTAAAGGCCCTGAAGGCCTCAGAGACCTTTGTTTCATAGGCCATTTGAGGATACATTTTAAAACTATGTAGATTTATTCAAGAAGAGATGCTTGTTCCAGATTTAGTAATATAAGTTTTGAAAAAAATTGCCATAACATTTTTGAGGGACATTTAGTTTTCCTAGGCCTTTCATGGAGTACCTTATATGCCAATTGGATATGACCCTATGCAACATTGTACTTTTTTTCTGATGGCTAAACCTTGAAAGTGGAATATACATACACACATATGTTATTTTTGAAGATTAGGTCTAGGATACAGCATTAACAAATCTTGAACATTCTTTAGAAAATACTAAAATAACAAGGATCCTGGTTCTACAAAATAGAGTTGGAATTAACAGTGGCCATCTGTATCTATATACAGTTGACATCAAACCCATCTAAATTGTCTGCCTCATGAACACAGAAGATACAGAAAATGGTGTTTGGGGACTTTTTGGATTCCCATCTTGTTAAATTTCTGTGTATCTATTCCAGAAAAGTGGAATAAGAAAAGAGAGGGGCTTGGGAGCAAGATGAAGTGGATTGAAGTTTTAGATTCTTAGAAATCCTGATGCAGGGGCTCTGTAATGTTTCTGTCAAACCTGCTCCAGAATCCATGATTTTGGCTTTTAAAAATATTTTGATAACTCTTTTTCAGTATAATTGAGTTCCTTTTTAATCCTATGTGTTTGACTTTATGACTTAAATATATTGTTTTGAGAGGAGGCCAAGAGACTTCATCATTCTGTTTATTAGACTATAAGTTCTTTGAGAGTAGCTGTTGTATTTTGACTCTCTTTGTATTCTCAGCACTTAACACATTTCCTGGAACATCGTAGACACTTAATAAATGTCTATTGATTGTTTGATTAAGAATACCAAAGGGCTCCAAGAAAAGAAAAGAAAAAAAAAGGTTAAGAACTCCAGCCCTAGAAGGACCTGGCAGGGTCTCTGGTCATATTCACAAATATGTTTTCTAGGAATGTTTGTTTTTCTTAAAAAAGAAGATTTTGTATTGATATCTTTCTATTTTATATCACCTTTATTTCCTGATATATCACAGCCTCCCACCTTATCCAGAGAGAGATCCCTAACAATAAAACAAAAGTTAAAAAAAAAGAAAGAAAAGAAAAGAAAGGAGTTCAGCAAAACTCATCAACATGTTATTGATATGGAGTCTGTCCATGGTCTTTGTTTAGGGTTCTTTCTTGTAGTTACCATACCAATGTTTCAGGCTCTTTGTGAATTACCGTGCCAACATACATTAGCCTTTCTGGTCAACCGACCTTTTGCTGTAGGGTATCAAGAAACAGCAGAGCACCCGGCACCTAGGGGAGTTAAATCAATAAAGCTCAATTGCTTCTTCTTCCCCTCTCCCTCCCCTATCCTTCCTTCCCAGCGGACCAGCACGCCTATGGAGCACAAAGAATGCCTACAAAAAAGAAGGCTATATCGCTTAGGCAGCTACACTCTTTCAAATGCATTATAGGTTTACTTGTGGTAGTTTCTTTCCTAAACCAATTCTGTTCAAAGGCAAGGGTGTTGTGTTGGTCTTCCCAGGACAATATGCCCTGATGGATTTCAGGCTCTACTTTTGCTTTCCTGATTGCACTGGGTACCACCAGTTACTTTCAAATAGGCATTTTGTACACATACAATAAGGTCCCTTCTCAGGCAGCAAATCTTTTGCCATTAGGAACTTAACTAGGGCAGCTAGTTGGTACAGTGGAAAAAGTGCTAGGTCTGCAGTCAGGAAGGAAGACTCATCTTCCTGAGTTCAAATCTGGTTTCAGACATTTATTACCTCTGTGACTCTGTTTACCCCTGTTTGTCTCAGTTTCCTCATCTGTAAAATGAACTACAGAAGGAAATGGGAAGCCAAGAAAACCCCAAATGGAGTCATGAAGAGTTGGACATGACTGAAAAGGGACTTTGACATCAGGCCCAAGGCTTGGCTCTAGGGGTCAGGAACCTTTTATCAGTCAATCATTCCTCATCATCTAGGGATGAGGCAAAGGAACTGTGGAGAGTATTTCAGTCAGGATCTCTGGAACCTGGTAAATATAGACTAAGATGCATGAACTATTAAAAATAATAATAATTATTATTGATATAATAATAATAGCTAACATTTATATAGCACTTATGTGTGTGCCACTGTGCTAAGTGCTTTATAATAATTATTTCTTTTGAGCCTCACAATAACCCTAGGAGGTAGGTGCTATCATTGTCCCCATTAAATTGATGGGAAAACTGAGGCAAAAGGAGGTAGAGTGATTTGCCCTGGGCTGATAAGTATTTAAGGCCAGATTTGAAGTCAGGTCTTCCTGACTCTTCCAGTATCCTTGAGGGTTAGAGCTCCAGTCAAAAGATTTTCCATCTCCATCCTTTGGCTAGCAAGCTTCTGCTTCTTTCTCTCCTGATCCTGGGGATATAAGTCACCAGGGGCTACAAATAGCTAGCGTATACATAGTGCTTTAAGGTTTGCAAAACACTTTACATGTGGTACACCTCACTTGATGTTTAAAACAACCTTGTGAGCTAGTATTAGCCCCATTTTGCAAATGAGGAAACTGAGGCAGACAGAAGGTAAGTCATTTGCCTACAGTCATACAGCTCATAATTGACTAAGGTTGGATTTGAACTCAGTTCTTCCTCATTCCAATGTCTCTGCCCTATGCATTGCTCTACTTAGCCAATTAGGTATAATACCACTTCCCTTCTGTAATGGTAATGGGGATTTGAAGATCTCTGCCCTTGCAAGGGAAAACAAGTACTTAACACCTTATTTCAGCTGAGCATTGCCCTTGATTATATCAAGTCTTTGTTAAGAAACAGGACTTGTGAAACCACAGTGAGAAGGACTTGCCAAAGACAGGAACAGGAAGCATGTAAGAGGGAGAAACTAATGACCAGGTAAAAAGCTGAGCACAAGCTGAGAGAGAGCCAGAACTGCTGGGAGCAAGCAGCGTGGAGGCTGAGCAGCTAGCATGAGTGAGAGAGGGGTATTCTTGCTTAAGGGAGCCTGTTTTATTTTGAAGGCCTGGTGGAAGGAAGGTTTGGGAAGGCTTGGGAATGTTGGTGCTTGCTTAATTGGTTATGTGTACCAACTTACTATAATGAATTTGACTTTCTGGTTCTGGGATTCAGTTTTCTGATATTTGAATAAATCCTTTGGTTCTGTCCTCCATGTGGAGAGCCTGTTACATTTTGTGATTCACAACTACACCAGCATATAAATAGCTGCTGTGGGCACTGCGAATATTGCATTGGTGTTATACCTTCCTATCACTCTGATCTCTCATGGCTAAAAATCTTGAGTCCTGGTTTTCCTATCCAGCTCCATCCTTACCTTCTATTACATCCTCTGGAACCCCTGATCTTTCTTTGGGAAGCTTCCCTTCATCTTAGAGTTTACTTTTCATACCAGTGTCAACCTCTCACACTCAGAGAAACCTGGCTCATCCCCTGCTATTCCTACACTACCACTATTTCCTCCTTTCCCAGCACTAGGTTTCAATTCTAGCACTGATGCTTATTACCATTATATGACCTTGGGCTAGTCATTTGTCATCCGATCTCTGGGCCTCAGTATCCATAAAACAAGGAAGTAGATCATATGAACTCTGAGGTCCCTTTCAGCTTTAAATCAATGATACTATGGTCTTAATGTAAAAGAGCAGTGGGAGGGAGAAATGGTACAAAATGATTTCTCATTGGATTTATAATGAACAAGGATGCATTTGCAACAGCTCTATCTTCCTTCTTTTAGAAACTAATACTAGAGCCTGTTTCCATTCCCTAAAGTACAAGGTGGCAGGTTGGAAGGGGAGAGGCACATTCAGTCTATGGAATGTGGTATGGGAACCTAGAATGAACCAAGGGCACTGGATTAGTCACTTTGTGGTTAAATGAAAGCTTATTCTATTCACATAGAAGTCTTTTTCCCATGGTGCTGTGGCAAGAGGACTCACCTTAGATTTTGCGGGAGATGGATTCAAATCCTACTTGTATCTCATATTATCTGTGTGATCCTGGGTCATCCATTTAATTTCTTAGTACTGAAGGCAGGTCTCCAAGTTTCAAAACACTAATTTGCATTGATAGAGGGAATTTTTCCCCCTTTGAAATCATAGATCTGGGTGAGAGAGAGTGAAAGAGAGTAGGAGAGGGTTAAGGAGAGGGGGAGGGGAAGGGATAAAGAGAGAGAGACAGAGATAGAGACAGAGACAGAGAGAGAGAGAGAAAGAGAGAGAGAGAGAGAGAGAGAGAGAGAGAGAGAGAGAGAGAGATCTTTCTATCAAGCTCAAAGCATTTTAGAATTCAATTATTATATGCCCTTTCTGAGTCAGAGAGCAGATATTATTCTTCTCATTTCACAAATGAAAACCTGAGGCCCAGAGTCACTGAGGAGCTCTCCCAACACTGTTGTGTGACCTATGGCTGAGTCAGAGGATGAATGCTTGAAAATTACCAATTTTCCTCAATTTTAAATGCTTATTTGACTATGCTCCAGCCCCAAGCACATTGTTCATGAAAGAAAGCTCAGAACATGAACAACAGGAAGATAAAGACCTAGACATCTTCTCTTTTTCACAAAACCTCTCAAACCTCTCCAAAGCAGAAATTATGCACCAAAGATAAAGCAACTTCAGCTATCTCTATGGTCTAGGACACCCAGAATTCAACAGGAAAAAAAACCTCAGCTCATGAACTGAATGCCCCTATCTCTGACCTACCAGCATCAAGGCTTCACTAGCGGACTCAAGGTTTACAACAGACATAGATTTGCAATGAAATCCATCCAAACACCCCAGTTCCTTTTTCCTTTTTTCAGTTCTTTGGAGAACCTAGCTCTAAGCTTTAGAAGTTTACCTGGGTCATGGCAGATACCCAGCTTGGCCATAACCCATCAGAAGAAAAAAAACCTGCTGTGGGGCTGAAACTCCATAGTACTAATGCTGAAAAGCTCTCAACTGCCAATTCTGGGATGGAAAACCTTCTCTGAATTGCTAGTATTAGATCAGAGAACTGAGGAACAAAGGGAGTGAGACAGGACACCAAGATGAGATACTGTATACTTGTGTGGGTGGAGCCAGTGAACATTAATTCATTTAGTTCATCAGCTTTTGGTGTGTTTTTTTTTCCTTTTGAATTTCCTTTTGCGAAAAAGAGATGTCTAGGCCTTTGTCTTCCTGTTGCTCATGTTCTGAGCTTTCTTGCTTCCTAGCAGTTCATTAAATCTAAAGGAAAGAGCACGGCATCCTACTAGGGCAAGTTTGATCTCTCAAAGGCTACTTGCAGCAGAGACTTAGGCTGGTGATCTGTGAAATGCCCATTGTGAGAAGAGGCACTTTGAGAACCAGGCCCAAAGGCAATCACACCATAGGGGAAAGAGTCAGAAAATGAATAGGGGAAAATCAGGGATGAGCAAAGATTTCAGACAAAAGAAAACTCAAAAACCTGTCAAAACATTAATAATGGAAGAAAATATTGTCTCTAGAATAGTAAATGAGTTTAGGCATATAAAAGGAAAATTATCCATCTCTTGATGAAATAGAAAGACCTTGTGGAATATGAGAACATAGATCCATAAGACACTGTTCCTGTATTATTCAAAAGAGAAGTGAGAATTATGAGAGCAGAACTTATGTCTTTCATAGTAAAAGTAATGGTTAGAATAGAAAAACCCCAGAATTTGTATTATCATCAAAATAAAAAACCCCTGAAACAACAAATCTATTTCCAATAGATTGGAAATACATATATAAAGAAGTAAAAGGCAACCTAGAAGAAGAGAAGCAAAAAAAAAGTAACAGTTAAAAATATATTCATGATTCAAGTAAAACCTTCTGATCTTGAGGAAAGGATATATAGTCATCCTAAGAATCACAGGTGTCTCAGAAGAACACAACAGGACAAAAAATGTTAACACCACAATTCTAGAAATAATAGAAGAAAACTGCCCAGAATTTCTGATCATGCAAAATGAGATACCAATTGAAAGAATTCATAGATCACCTCCAGAAAAAAAAATCTGAAGCTTTCAAACTCTGAGAATCATAGTGGTTAAATTTTACAAGTCAGTTCAAAAACAGTAAGTTCTTTAAGCCACTGGGAGAAAGACCTTCAAATACAAAGGGAAGGAAATTTGAATAATATAAGACTATATATTTTCCCCTTGCCCCATCAGAAAATGTAGGAGGAAATGTATTCCAAAGAGCAATGGAGGTCAGGATGCAGCTCAGAGAGACCTACCATGCAAACCTGAGCATGCAAAAAGATGGATGTTTAATAATAAATAAGAGTTTGAAATATTTTTAGGAAGAAAACCAGAATGGAAGAGATTATTTGCTTCTCGAATACGTCAAACAACAGAAACATAGGAGGAGTGACTAAATGCAGCAACCAAGACAGGCACAGCAGCAGAGTGACAGCAGAGAGAGACCAGTAAGAAACTTCTCTCTAAATGTAGACAATGAGACAGAGAGAAAGGTGGAAGTCTAGTGGAGGTAACAGCGAAGAGGTGGGCATGGAGCATTTATGGACAGAATCTGTCAATTGAATGAAGCAGAGCCAAGAAAACAATATACACAATAATGCAAATAAGTAAAACGATGTAAAAATCAAAAGTAAATGCAGCAAAATTATAAAGCTAAAGTACAATTTTATTTTATTTTTTTAAACTTTTGTTTATTTTTTATTTTTTGGTTTACATCTTGATTTCCACAAGATTTTGAGTTACAAATTTTCTCCCCATCTTTCCCCTACCCACCACCCCAAAATGGCGATCCCACTGCGTACCCCCTCCCCCAATCTGCTCTCTCCTACATCCTCCCCCATCACCCCTCTGACTTTCTGGTAGGGGAAGATGGATCTCCCTATCCCAGTGCCTGTATATCTTATTTCCCAGTTGCATGTAAATAATAATAATATATACATACATATTTTATCATTTGATTTTAGAACTTTAAATTCTGGGTTCTTTCCATTCCTCCTTTGTCACCCACCCCAACCGGAAAGTCAGGTAATTCAATGCAGGCTATATATGTGTATACACAGAACATCGCCACAATGAACAGATTGTATAACACTGACTATATTTCCCTCCTTCCTATCACACCCCGCACCTTGTTCCATTCTCTACTTTGTCCCTGTGCCTTTACTGAAGTGTGTGCTTCTAACATCCCTCCCCCCCTCCACCCTGCCCTCCCCACCATCATCTTCCCTCTCATCCCCATCCCTCCTACTCTCCTGCAGGACAAGATACCCACTTTAGAGTTTATGTCATTCCTTCCCTAAGACAAATTCAATGAGAGTAAGGGTGACCCATTCTCTTTTGCCTTCCTGTTCTTCTCCTCCATTGTAACAGTTATCCCTTGCCTCTTCTATATGAGATGATTAGCCCCATTCTGTCTCTCTCTGTCTCCTCTCATTCTATTCCTCTCCCTCCTCTTAATTACACTTTTCAAAATATTATCCCTTCCTATTCAATTGATCCTGTGCCCTCTGTCTACATACACATAAATACCCTCACTCACATATGTATTCATATGCATATATACCCTCCTATATTGACATATGTATATGTATACATATATATATATACATTTATATTCCCTTCACCTATCCTCAT
>CM053580.1:464493493-464535347 GCA_028627135.1 Pseudochirops cupreus
ATTTGCTCCACTCTAATTCTGAAGGAATTATTCTCTTCAGTGAGCTTTTGAGATTCTTTTTCCATCTGGCAAATTTGACTTTTTAAGTCATTCTTCTCCTCGTTGGCTTTTTGGGCCTCCTTTGCCGTTTGAGTTAGTCTGTTTTTTAAGGTGTTATTTTCTTCAGTCAGGTTGTTGACTCTCTGATCATGATTTTCTTGCATCATTCTCATTTCTCTCCCCAATTTTTCCTCCCCTTCTCTTATTTGGTTTTTAAAATCCTTTTTAAGCTCCTCCATGGCCTCTATCCACTTTGTATTTTTCTTGGAAGCTTTTGGTGTGGGAGTTCTGACTGTGTTGTCTTCCTCCTGTTCCATGCTTTGGTCCTTTGTGTCCCCAAAAAAGGAATCTAAAGTTGAATTGCTGGGCTTGCTTTGCTTCCTATGCCTGCTCAGGTTGCCAGTCAATTACTTAGCTTTTGGGCTCAGTAGTAAAACTCTGCTTTCAGAGGGGAGAGCTCCATCCCAAATTGCTGGGGTTTTCGCAGCTTCCAGAGGTAGTAGGCTGCTGTTTTTTTGCAGTCCCCACCAGCTTTGGCTCATTGAAAATGCACCCCAGGACCACCTCCCAAGATAGCAATCCAATCCAGGCAGCTCAAGGAAGGAGCACTTAGCCTCTGAATGATCATTTGGCCCCCCTGCAATCTGCAGGCTGGGAGCTTCTGCCATGTGGAGGTGGCTGCAGGGCCACTGCTTCAGATTGCTTTTAGCTCTGGAGGCAGTTTGCCAGACCCTCTTCCCCAAATTTAGCCGAGTTCCACTGACATTTTCCCTTTGTCCTTGGCTCTTGTGGGCTGGTGATTCTGGAAATCACCACAGCTGCTGATGATCTGCTCTCCTGAATGCTACAGCTGGGCTTCTCCTGGATGCCCTGGGGCTGAAACCACATGGAGCTGGGCTCTACTTCCAACGTGCTGTGATGACCGCCTGCTGGGATGCCTTCAGCAGGAGCTTTGTTATTCCATCAATTTTTTGGAGTCTGAAGCTCTAAAATTTGTTTAGAGTCATATTTTATGGGTATTTGAGGTGGTGTTGGGGAGAGCTCATGGAATTCTCCTGTTGCTACACACCATCTTGACTCTGCCCCCCTTTCCCTCATGTACAATTTTAACGAAAGGATATGAGAAGAAACCTCTTCTCCTTCCCCCTCATGGAGGTGGGAGGTCCACAGGAGTTATATATTGCACATATCTTTGGACTTTTTCAATGTATTGATGTGTGTTGATATCTTTTTCCTCTCTCCAATGAATGCTATTCATTATATGGGATGGTTCTCTATTATATAGAAGTGAAAGAGGAGAGAGATAATTGGGATAATTAAGATGTAAAAAACAGAAATATCAACAAAAACATTTGAAAAAATAGAAAGCTCAGATATAATCCTATATTATATATAGTGCCACATGTGAAGCTTCCTCCACCCTATGGATATGCATTCATACATCAGTAGACTAGGTGCTTTTAATCTTTAATAAGTGGCCCAGAGGAGAGGGAAGGCCTGTAGTTCCAGTAATTCAGTTTAGTTCAGTGGGTTTGACTGTGTCGCTCTCCTGCATTAACCTTCAGTGATAACCTGTGGCTTAGAGAATAAAACACAAATTCCTCACCTGGTATTTAAAATGCCTTGCAAGCCGTCTTTTCCCTATCTTTCCTGCCTTAGTTCATATTACTATCTTTCATGTCCTTTCTTCTCTAGAGGAATGGTTATGAAGCTGTTTCTCAAACTCAGCATGCTTTGTCCTACTTTTATGCATTCATCCTCTATATCTGGAATGGAGTTTCCTTTTTTACTTACATGACTCTCCAAGAATATTTTCAAATTTCTTTTATATAATATATGTTCCTTCTAGCTCTAAATCTATGATTCTATAATTTTCTAACTCAGGGATTCTATGATTCTATAAATATTTGTTAGTAGACCTGGGTTTGAATCCTGTCTCTGACGCTCAGTAAAAGGTGAGTCAGGGCTGGAAATGAGAGAGCCAGAGATAAAAATATTATGCTATGTAAACATGAATCCGGTTTAAAAGTCTGAATTTCAGTGGCACTGTGCTATTTAAAAGTTAGTGTCATTCTTCTTTCCACCCTTGGTAATGAAACTTCTAGTTAAAACATAAGCAGCTGTCTTGATTAAAACAACCATTTTTCAGTCTAACTCATAACTGGTGGTGAGTGTTTCAAATAAATGTCATTTTTATGTGTTTCTGCAATTATACTAAAGTGGAATTTTTCTTTCCATCTTAGCTTCAAATTCTGCAGTATTTGCTAGTGGGATCATCCCAAATAAAGAGTCTTACAATTAAAAAATAATCAGGTAAAATTTCAAGTTTGGCAAACCAAACCTGAAAGATGTCCAGGAGTTTTTGTTGGCTTGTGAAGTTCATTGAATGTTTAAGCTTAAATCTGAAGATAATTTTTTCTGGCCTCTGTCAGTATTTTGCTTCCACATCTAAAAATATGGGAATCAAACCTAACTTATATGATGTGAGGATAGTAATTCAAAGAAAACCATACTTTTATTGGTTTCTGATAGTCAGCAACGGCACAGTAGACTAAGAGCTGGCCTTGTAGCAAAGAACATCTGGGTACAAGTTCTGGCTCTGATGGGCAGCTAGGGGTCCCAGTGGATAGACACCAGGGTCTAGAGTCAGGGAGACCTGAGTTCAAATCCTGCCTTAGACACTTACAAGCTGTGTGATCCTGGTCAACTCATTTAACTTCCCAGACATCTAGGAAATTCTCTAAGACTAAGCTGTGGAGAAGGTTTTGTTGTGTTTAGTCATTTTAGTTGTGTTCAGCTCTTGGGATTTTCTTGGCAAAGAGACTGAAGTAGTCTGCCATTTTCTTCTTCAGCTTATTTTACAGATGAGGAAACTGAGGCAAACAAGGTCAAGCAACTTGCCGAGTGTCCCACAAGCTAGTGAGTGTCTAAACCTGGATTTGAACTCAGGTATTCCTGATTCCAGATCTAACACTCTATCCACTGTGCCATCTAGCAGCTCATCACAGAGAAGGTACCAAGTTACATTGGTAGAGGTAATTTCCTCATCTAGGAATTCCCTCTACCAATCAAATTATAGATCAAGTTCCTATCCTATTCGTTTTCCCCATTACATTGAAACTAAACTTTTTCTTGTTATTGCTTTTGTTTTGGTAACATCTCTTGCATCTTTCCTTTGCTCTCCTCCCACTGCTTTAACCATAGCATAGGTCTTCATCACCTCCTTCCTGCTTCCAGTCCCCTCACTGGTCCCTCTAGTTTCAGTTTCTTACTTCTCCAATGCAGTCTCCACACAGATGCCAAACTGATATTCCTAATGTAGATCTGATCACTTTACAACCTTCCCTCCATCTCACAGTCAAAAATCTTTAATTACTTTTTATTGCCTCTAGGGCAGAAAACAAAACCCTCAGCCTTGCATTTAACACCCTTCACAATTTAACTGCCAGATACCTTTCTAGTCATTTACTACTGCCTTTTGTGCACTCATTATTCTAGCCAAACTGACTGGCTGCTTTTCCCTATCCACAAATTCCATCTTTTGGTTACATGTGGAACAAGTGTAAACCATATCCAGAATTCACTTCCTCCTAACCTTTGCCAGGTAGAACTCCTAACTTTCTTCAAAATATGATCTATGCCTCTGCTGATATCCTTAGCTATTAGTGCTTTTCTCCTCTTAAAATTTATGTGTAGATTTCATTATTTACTTACCTGTATACTCTTATTTCCTAGTAGGACATGAATTCCTTGAGGGCAGAGGCTATTTCATTTTTGTTTTCTTTTCCCCATGATCTGGTACTTTAAAAAATTTATTTATTTTTAGTTTTCAATAGTTCAATTTTATAAGATTTTGAGTTCCAAATTTTTCCCTCCCATTCCCCTTCTCCCTTATAGTATTTACTTAATATGGGCAGGTAGATGCTGCAACATAGAATGCCAGACCTAGAATCAGGAAGACTCACATGCCTGAATTCAAATCTGGTTCGAGACACATACTGGCTATGTGACCCTGAGCAAGTCACTTAACCTGGTTTGCCTCAGTTTCCTCATCTGTAAAATTAGCTGGAGAAGAAAATGGGAAACCACCCCAGCATCTTTGTGATGAAAATCTCATACACTGTCACAAAGAGTCAGACATGACTAAAACTACTGAACAACAGCAACAAAGTGGGTGTTTAATAAACATTTGTTGAATTAAATTGAATAGAATTGGCCATATTCAGATTATCAGCATAGTGGAGGGCATTTGGGTAAAGATCAATGAATACAAAACCAGAAGTGAAATTTTTTCCATCCCAGTGTATTGAAGATCATTTGCACAGAAATGGGAAATAAATGAGAAGTTTGTAGAAAGATATCACCCATCTAGGGATAGAACCGTGATATAATGATGAGAGATTTCAATTATCCAGAATCTGCTAAAGCTCTTTCTCTGACAAAAATAGAGCAGCTAATAACATCTTGACTTGCCTTGATGGATGATAACTTCATCCTTCAAAAGATGGAAGAATCAGCAAGGAAAAATTCTATACTGCGCCTAATTCTAATGAAGAAGAATTGGTTGCTGGGTTGGAAATGATGGGAATATTTCCTCTTAAAGTTTGTGGTAAGCAAAGCAAAAAAAGTATGACATGCACACTAGATTTTCAGATAGTAGATTTCAAAGGGTTCAGATGAAGGCTAGAGTGTTATTGATGGACCAAAATTCTACAGAGGAAGTTAGTCCAGTAAGAAAGTCTCAAGAATGAAATTTGGAAGACCCAAATGGAAACAAATTAAATGAGGAATGAAATTGGTAGTGTTCTGGCACTGTGTGGCTTGGATTCGTCACTGGCATTCTTTTCTGGCATAAGCAAACATATTCCTTTTTTGGGCATTTATTTATTTATTTTTAGTTTTTGACATTCATTTCTACAAGATTTTGAGATCCAAATTTTCTCCCCATCTCTCCCCGAACTCCCAGTCCAAGATGGCAAGTATACTGATTACCCCTCCCCCCATCTTCCCTCTCTTCTATTCACCCTATCCCGCTTTACCCCCTTTTCCCTTACTTTTTTGTAGGGCAAAATGGATTTCTATACCCCATTGTCTATATATCTTATTTCTTGGTTACATGTAGAAACAATTTTTTAACATTTGTTTTTAAAACTTTGAGTTCCAGATTCTCTCCCCTCTTCCCTCCTCACCTACCCCCAGTGAGAAGACAAAGCAATTCAATACAGGTTATACATGTGTAGTTATGCAAAACATTTTCATAGCCGTCATATTGTGAAAGACTGTATTTCCCTCCATCCTATCCCCCCCATTTATTCTATTTTTTCCTTTGACCCTGTCCCTTTTCAAAAGTGTTTGCTTCTGACTACCCCCTCCCTTAATCTGTCCAGCCTTCTATCATTGCCTCCTCCCCTTATCCTCTTTCCCCTTCCTTTCTCATAGGGTAAGATACTCAATTGAGTGTGTGTTATTCCCTCCTTAAGCCAAATCCAATGAGAGTTAGGTTGACTCATTCTCTTTCACTTCCCTCCTCTTCCTCTCCATTGTAACAGCTTTCTCTTGCTTCTTTTATGTGAGATAATTTACTCTATTGTATATCTCCCTTTCTCCTCTCAATATATTCATCTCTCACATCTTAATTTTATTTTTTAGATATCACCCCTTCATATTTGACTCACCCTGTGCCCTCTGTCTATGTATACAAATGTACACACATATATAGTCATATACACATATATACATAAATACACACACATATACACACATATATATGCATATACATATATAATGTATATTTCCTTCAACTATCCTAACACTGAGAAAAGTCGCATGAGTTACAAATATCGTCTTTCCATGTAGGAATGTAAACAGTTCAAATTTAATAAGTCCTTTATGATTTCTCTTTCCTGTTTACCTTTTCATGCTTCTCTTGATTCTTGTATTTGAAAGTAAAATTTCTATTCAGCTCTGGTCTTTTCATCAAAAATGCTTGAAAGTCCTCTATCTCATTGAAAATCCATTCTTTCCCCTGAAGGATTGATTATACTCAGGTTTGTGGGGTAGGTGGTTCTTGGTTTTAATCCTAGCTCCTTTGACCTCTGGAATATATTCCAAGACCTTCAATCCCTTAATGTAGAAGCTACTAGATCTTGTGTTATCCAGATTGTGTTTCCAAAATACTCGAATTGTTTCTTCCTGACTGCTTGTAATATTTTTTCATTAACCTTGGAACTCTGGAATTTGCCCATAATATTCCTAGGAGTTTTCTTTTTGGGATCTTTTTCAAGAGGTGATTGGTGGATTCTTCCAATTTCTATTTTTACCCTCTGGTTCCAGAATATCAAGGCAATTTTCTTTGATAATTTCTTGAAAGATGATGTCTAGGCTCTTTTTTGATCATGGCTTTCAGGTAGTCCAGCAATTTTTAAATTATCTCTCCTGGTTCTATTTCCCAGGTCAGTTGTTTTTCCAGTGAGATATTTTACATTGTCTCCTATTTTTTCATTCTTTTGGATGTGTTTTGTAATATCTTGATTTCTCATAAAGTCAGTAGCTTCTATTTGCTCCATTCTAATTTTGAAGGAATTATTTTATTCAGTGAGCTTTTGCACTTCCTTTTCCATCTGGCCAATTTTGCTTTTTAAGATATTCTTCCCCTCATTGGCTTTTTGGATCTCTTTTGCCATTTGAGTTAGTCTATTTTTTAAGGTTATTATTTTCTTTAGTATTTTTTGGGGTCTCCTTTAGAATGCTGTTGACACATTTTTCATGATTTTCTTGCATCAGAGTTCTATAGTTCTAAAATTTATTTAGAGTCATTTTTTACAGGTATTTGGAGGTGACTGGGAGATGAGCTCAAGCAAGTTCTTGCTTTTAGTCTGCCATCTTGGCTCTGCCCCCAAACATTTCTTTAAGTTGCATCCTTTTTTTGGGTGACTATCTTTCTGAAACCATTTGTCTTCAGGTTGTCACTTTGCTTTTGACTGCATGTCTTATCTCCTACTGGTTCATCTTACCAATCTCCAGTTAGATGAACTATCTTCTACTGGACAAGTATCTCTAATGCCATGGCTAATCTGTCCCCAGGTGTTATTCCCTCTCTGGAGGTTGGTTCCAACCCTGGAATCCTCAGCTGCCAAACTCTTGAGTCCTCCATTGTTGAACTGGTTCCCTACTTGACTGTCTTATTACTGCACTGCTTGATTTCTTTTTAAAATAGACCCAGGAGGTATATATGATTCTTTCAGCCAATCCCAAGATATTTCCAGAGCGGTGGCATCTGCCTTTATCCAATGATGAAAGCCTTATAATCTTCTCTAATTGATTAAGAATTTATTGATACATTGTATCAATATCAATACATTGTGCAAAAATGCCTTTCCTTCTAGTTTACCCTAGCTTATAGTCTGTTGATTGATTGATTCAGTTGAGGTGCTTGAGTTTTCTGTTATTGCATTAACTGAAGTAGTTTTGAGCCCACATTCCCTTAAGCTCTCCTGTCAGTTAAACCTGTGCCTTCTCCAGGATATCAACTGGAATCCTTTTGGTAAAGACCTCATTCACAAATTTTGGATAGTTCTTTGGTAGCTTGGGGAGATTAAAACATTTTCCTTTTGTAGTACCTTCCCCAGTGCATTATATTTAAGAGTCTTCTAGAAATGTCCATGTGGCATAATTCACAAATAATTGGGAAATTAAGAATTTTCTTTACTTCTAAATATGTGGTGATACAAGTTAACAATCATCTAGTCTTTTGAAGTTCTCAAAGGTTACCATTTGCTGTTGGGCTTACAAAGGCATTTCCCAACTCAAAGACAAAAAGAAAAAAGAAAAAAAAGAAAAGGAAAGAAAACTTCTCATCTCAGAGGCAAAGTCTTGTCCCAACTGAGGGCCAAGAAGATGTGGACTCTCCAAACAGAGATTAAAGATGTGAGGTCAATCAGAAGTTACCCTTTAACACTTCAGGAGAGAAGTCAGAGTCTTTGGTCTTAGTGTAATAGTACTGACAGTGCCATGAGGATGGAGAAAAGAGAGGAAGAGATAGATACTTTCTTTCTTTTACTAAGGTCTCTTCCTCCTCCGTATACTTATGTATCATTGTGTAATATGGTTACCAGGGCTTCTTATCCTCTTACTAGATAATACTATTCACAGTGATAGGAACTATTCCTTAACTAAACTTTGTAGGTTTCCCAGTCTAGTTCAGTCCTCTGAATAGAACAGGCATTTTATTAATGCCTATTGAGCTGAATTGAATGATGAAAAAAATAGAGAAAAATGTAAATATGGCAAAGTGCTAGATTGTGTGAAAATGTATGAATAAAATGAAAGCATTAAGATTCTGAAATGTTGGGGTGGCTAGGTGGTGCAGTGAATAGAACACTGGCCTGAAGTCAGGAAGACCTGATTTCAAATCTGGCCTCAGACAGCCCCAACTGCCCTACCAAAAAAAAAAAAACAGATTCTGAAATGTAGAGAACTCCCTCTACTGAAGTGGTTTGAATTATGGTTTTGGAAAGTTGCCTGAGGCATATGACTTGAACCCAGGTCCTCAGACTACAAGCCCAAAACTTGATCAATTATTGTGTGCCAGCTGTTCCTACCAAATAGGTATTGTGGACAATATTTTTATAGGAATTAAGACGATGGAGCTATTTCTCCTAGCTTGGAGGCAGAGGGAGGAAATTCAATATTGACCAGTTAAGCTGATTCATTAATGAGACTCAGTGACATTTGTCTTCTACCAACTTAGTTGAGTCAAATTAGTTTCTACATAAATACTGCACTCTTAATTTATTTCTGACTTCCTAAAATCTCACCAAAGCATTATGTGTGCAATTTTTTGTAAGACCTTTAGCTTCCTTAAAATGAAAGGATTATAAGAGTCAGACCAACACTCTCTCTAAATGGCACAGCAGCTGCAAATCATACCTGGCTGACCTTTCACTTGATGTCCTAGACACTTTATAACTGCTAGTTTGGTTCAGTTGTCTACAGCAATATTCCTCCCACACAAACATTCTGAAAGCCAGAGAATAATGAAGGATTCTTTTGTCCTTGAGAGACATAACCAACCCTCTATCATTGTAATGGGAAACTTGCATGTGGAAGGCAGTCTACTGGAACACAGAGCTGCTCAAATCACATTGGGGATGTGCTAAAAAAAAAATTAACAAGAAAACTGGTTAATCTGATGGAGAATTCATATTCTAGAATACATAGAAAACTAGTGGTTTCACTGGTAAATTAAATGACTTTCAAAAACTGCTTGTCCTATATTCATGTCACTGTTAACAGTCTCAAAATGGTTGTGCCAGGATAAGTCATTGCTCAGTCAACTTGGGTGTTCGTTGAAGGTGAAGTTGAAAAGATAGATGATTTGGAAACTAATTTGGTGGGGAGAGAATAGCTTAGCATTGCATTCCTTTAAGAGAGCTAGACACAAAGTTAATTCTGAATTCCCAATGTGAAAAGTAAATTGACTTTAAACATAGTTCTTTTGCTATAGATTAATAGAAGTAAAGAATGATAAAAGCAAAATTAGATTTTTATAAAATATGATTTTATTTTAAAGACTAAAAATGTACCTGAGTACTCTTTAAGTTGCTAGGTATATAAATATGAATTAAGTTGAGTTATTATAGCAATGAACAAAGCACTTTGATGGGTGGAGAAAATGAAACAAAATGAAGATGTTCCATGTGAAGTCTTTCCTGGAGGTTTTTGTTTTGTTTTGTCCTGTTTTGTTCTGTTTTGTTTTGTTTTTTAGAAAAGTTCAATTATATTTGTTTGGAATGTCTTAGGTAAAGTGAATTCATCGACCTTTAAAGAGACCATTCAATCTCACACTCAGCAAACTGGTAAAGATGACAAATGATGGAAATAGTCAATATTGGAGGGGTTGCTGGAAAACAGGCACACTAATACACTGTTGACAGAGCTGGGAAATAGTCCAACCCTTCTGGAAAGCAGATTAGTTGTGCTTAAAAAAAGAACCAAAATGTCATTACCTTTTGACGCAGAGATCCCACTGATAGACCTCCAAGGAGGTCTTATAGAAATAAAAGTTCCATATATACCAAAATATTCATAGCAGAATTTTTTTTTGTGGTAGCAAAGAACTGGAGACAAAGTAGATACCCAGTATGGAAAAACAACTAAACAAATATGGAACATAAATGTAATATAATATCACTGTACTATAAGAAATAAAAAAAAGCAATATAATACGGTGGAGAGGGATACAGTATTAGGTCAGTTTCAAGTCCCTTCTCTGATACATACTAGCAATGTGACCCTGGACAAGTCACTTAACCCCTCAATTCTTTAGGAAACTCTGTAAGACTACAAATTGTCTAGAAGGTGCCTACCTGCATTGGTTAAAGGAATTTCCTCACTAGGGAATTCCTCATTCCATATCCAGTCTGTATCCCTATCCCTATAAGGAATGTTCAATATGAAGAATTTAGAGAAGCAAGAAAAAACTTGTATTAATTGATGCAGAGTGGAGTTAGCAGAACCAGGAAAACAGTATATGACAACAATACAGTGGTTGCAACAATGTAAATGGAAAAGCCAAACAGAATACTGTATTATCATGATACTGTTTTCTACTGGTTGTCTTCCTACCTGACTAGCTTCCTTTGCTGGCTCTTTATCCATACCACATTCCTTAAATATTAATACTTCCTAAAGCTCTGCTCTTGGTGACCCATTTTTAATGGATATCATCTCTCTGAAGATAATTCACACATCTATATTATTAGTCTCATTTTTTCCCTCTGAAATTCAGTCTTGAATCACCTATTGCTTATTAGACATTTCAAGCAGGATATCCCAGATATCTCAAATTTTACATCTCTAAAACAAAACTCATTTCCCTTCCCAAACATACTCCTCTTTTAAACTTCCCTATTTCTATTGAAGGTAGCACAATTCTTCTAGTCTCTCAAGTTCATAACCTAGGCATTATTTTGAACTCCTCACTATCACCCCACATATCAAAGCAATTGCCAAATCTTTTCTATCTCCATAACCTCTCTCACATTCAGCCTTTTCTCCTACAGCCACTGCCTTAGTTCTAGCCCTCATTACTTCTCTCCTAGAACATTGTTATAGCTTTCTAATTAGTTTCCTTGTGTTAAGTATTTCTTCATTTCAATCTCTCCTCTACAGTGCTGCCAAGAGGATTTCCCTTAAGCACAGATCTGACCATGTTTATTGCATCTACTAAGTGCAAGGCACTATGTTAACCACTGAGACTTCAGGAACAGAAAGGAAATCAGTTCACTGATTTGAAACTACTCATTGCCAGAAAAATCTAATCTCTCACTAATATTCTATTCCCTTGATACTTTTGTCTGCAAATCATTGAATGGCATGGCTTCAGAAGAATTAAAATTACACATGACCCAAAGGGCAATGGAAAGACAGCTGAAAGATACAACTAGGGCATGGCATCTTACCAAAGATAACATGACCTAAAAGACATGAACCAAGAATGAATGAATACAAAAGGAGTTGCAGTCATATAGTAAGAATGAAATAGTAGCTGGACAGGTTGAGTGCTATGTTGTCACCCATGAGATACAGAACTGAAGTGGTGGGTAGGTTGTGAAGAATTTATGGAGAGATATAAGGCTACTTTAAAATCTTATTTTTTTAAAATAGTATTTTGCTTTTCTCAAATTACATGAAAGACAATTTTAAAAATTCATTTAAAAAACTTTGAGTTCCAAATTTTCTCCCTCCCTCCCTCCCTCACCATTCTGTGCCCAAGATGATTAGCAAATTAATATAGTTTATATATATGCAATTATGTAAAGAATATTAGCCATGTTGTGAAAGAAGAAACAGGCCAAAAGAAAAGAACCACAAAAAAAGCAAAAGAAAATGAAAACAGTATGCTTTGATCTGCATTCAGACTCTATCAGTTCTTTCTCTGGATGTGGATAGCATTTTCTATCATGAGTTCTTTGGAATTATCTTGGGAGAGGTGTCCCCCTCCCCAGTAGAATGTAAGCTCCTTCAGAGCAGGGTCTGCTTTTGTTTGCCTTTGTAGCATTTGTATTGCTGAGAAGACCTAAATCATTCATAACTGATTATCACACAATGTTGCTGATACTGTGTGAAATGTTCTCCTTGTTCTGCTCACTTCAGTTTGCATCAGTTCATGTAAGCCTTTCCAGGTTTTTCTGAAAGCCACTTGCTTGTGATTTCTTATAGCACAATAGTATTCCATTACATTTATATACCACAACTTGTTCAGCCACTCCCCAGTTGATGGACATCCCCTCAATTTCCAATTCTTTGGCATCAAAAAAAAAAGAGCTGCTATAAACATTTTTTTGTACATGTAGGTCCTTTCCCCCTTTTTGTGATCTCTTCAGAATATAGACAAGACCATTTTTAATATCCTAGATTGTTAGCACTTCCTTCTACTTAAAAAAAAAAAACCCAACTAACAACAAATCTGTTGTATTTATTTTGTGTAGATTTACTTCTCTGTGTACATTTCCTTATCTATGTACATGTATCCCCCTCCCCAGTAGAATGTAAGCTCCTCCAGAGCTTCTTGCCATAGCATTTATAGATAGCTCAACACCTAAATGATAGTAGATCCTTAATAAATGCTTATTTAATTGAATTAAAACTGCATAAAATTAGAAGGAATGGAGGAAGTGCAAATACAGACAGGATTACAAATTCAGCCATGTATTTAAGTAAGAAAATGATGTGCTACTCTGTATTAAAATGGGAAGTTCTAAGGGGGTAAATGCCATGACTAATGTGTATTGCCATTTGTGCTGAGCCCAAAACATCAAAAAAGTTTTATTAATATCTTTTTTAATTTATAGCACAGTCACTGCCCAACTTCTCCAAGGAATCTTCCCTTATAATAGAGAAAGATAATTAAGGAAAATCATCTAATGCAATGATAGAGCCTCAGAGCATATGCTTTATTCTATAACCATTGTCCCCAGCCTGTTAGCTGAAAGGAAGCATGGTTCATCCCTGACCTTTTGGATTTAAGATGCATCATTATACTTAATCTGAATCCTGATGTCTTTTTTTGCATCACTTTCATTTACATGATTGTCAAATGTATATTGTCCTTCTGATTTTACTTTCTTTGCCATACATCTGATCACATATTTTACTGTGTTTCTATGATTTTATCATATTTGTTGTGTTATGTTCACATACCACAATTTGTTCAGTCATTCTCTAATCGATAGGCACCTGCTTTGTTTCCAGGGGTTTTCTACTACAAAAACTGCTGCTATGAATATTTTGTTATATGGTGAGCTCTTTTTCTATTGTGATCAATATGTTTCAAACAAAAAGTATTTCAGTAATGATGCACTAAGATAAACAAGCTTTATAACTTACTTGATGCTGATGTACTGATTGATTTCAGGGTAGAGGCATCTGTCAAAAAGCATACACACAGCTCAAGTAACTGTGAAAACAAATTTTTGGAACAGAATTCCATTTTGTTATCTTGGGCTTCTTTGTATCTCAGCATGCATTTATTTATTTATTTATTTAATTATTTATATGTATGTGTGTGTATATATATGCATATGTACATATGTATATGCACATATATAATGTATATGTACATGTATATATGTATACATGCATGGATGCATGCATATATGATCCTCCTCATTTTTCCAACTTGTGCCCATGTTAGCAGTTTGGTTGCCTAGGATGGCTGCTATTACTCTGAGGGATTTAAGGATAATCCTGTAAGTAGCTATTTTTATTATAACTCTTGAGCCCCCCCAATGGTGTGTTTTCATGAAAAAATAACCAGATGACTCAAAAAAAATATTGATTTTTTTTGCAATTGCTTGCATTTCCCCCTATATCCCTTCTCCCTTATGAAAAGGCAATCAATTAATCCTTAGCAACTTCATTAGCTCAAAAGGCAAGGCATGAATAATACCTTAAAAGATATTCCATTCACACATCTGAATTATACTATCCTCCAAATACATACAGCATCCATAGAAAAGTAAGTGCAAACTTAAGGTATTATGATAGTGAGACAGGTGGAAATAAATGTGGCCAAGGCAACTCACAGTCCTAGCTGTGGGCCTTTCTTCACAAAGTTCACTGAAGGATGCTGCTTCTGTGTTGGAGGGGTGGCTCTGTTCTCAAGCTAGGCTGCTCTTTGGTTAGATTGGGCTGCTTCCCACCTAGACTGCTCCATTTCTCTTGTGGGCTGGTCCTCTTCCTTACTGGGGCAGTCCTGTGCTCTTTTGCAAAGGTCAGAGACCGTTAGCCTAGGATTTGCAGAAGCTTCTCCTTGATTTGGGACTCTTGACTCCTGAACTGCTCTCTTGACTGGAGTGTGAGCAATTTTCACCTTCTAGACAGCAGGTAACTATACAGAGAAGCATAATCTCTTTTTACTGAGCTCTGAGGTTTATAATATGGCCAGTCTTTTTGGTTTAGGTCTGGGTCCCATCAGACAGAGATCTCACTCTAACTTTTGGTGACTAACCATTACATTTACTAAATTCTTATCTTTGCTAACTAGACCATAACCAGGCAATGGACGTTTGTTCAATAGTCATAAACAGCTTTGGGGTTTAGCCAGTTTATAATGCTAAAATTCTGTTGGCCTCATGCAAATGAAGAGCTGAGAAACAAGGCACTGAGGTAGTGTACCCAGGGCAAGTGCATTATCTCTGAGGGCTCTTAGTGTTTTTATAGTACATTGCAAACCTTAACGTGCCTTTATAAATGCTATTATTATTTTTCATGTATGAATCTAATATTTCTCTTATTCTTTGCCTCTTCTGATCAGCAAAACAGCTAAAGCCTGAAAGGGTCACACCCTTACATAGGTTTACATGTATTTATTTATGCATTTATTTATTTGGCAGTTTGCTGTTTAGCTTGGAAGTAAGAAGTCTCTGTACAGAAATCTTAGAGCTAATTATTTCCTCATTCCCTGATACACAGTCAGCACGAATATTCTTCTACTTCTATTTTATGAGATTCTGGAACCATAAACATCTCCACAGGTTCCAGTGTTTCATTCTAGGGCAATTAGCAGCTTGTAGCAAGAGGGAGTCTAAGCAGTGAATATACTGACAAATTTGATTACATAGAGACAATATGTTTCCTGGGGGTTGTATTTGGCACTACTAAATGCAATGCAATCTCAAAGGCATTGATTCATTTAGCAGACAGAGGTTCACATTGTGGACCAAACCAAACAGTTGCGTTTCTTTTCTGTCTTACTCAGCATTTACAAAATTCCCTTTCTCATTATTCCCAGGAGGTTTGAGCTGTTTTTGTTTAAAATTTGGATTTTAAATTATTCATGGCCTGAGAAATGTATTAGGATGAGGAACAGATGGGGAAACTGAGGTGTGGAATGGCTTAAGAGAAGTCTGGTACCTATCCATCTGGGGATGGCTCCTTGTCTTGTTCATGCCATGGGCTATTGATTTTATTGTCCGTTCCGGTGGCTCCCTGGATGGAGGAAGAAAGGTATTAGTACTAAATCTCCCCTGGGCCTTCCTCTTTCCTTTTCACCTCTATATCTGTGGCCCTGGGTTTCTGCCCTTAGATCTGGGCCGCACAGGAGAGAGAAGTCTAAATGAGTAGCAGGGCCATTTTCTAGATATATGGGAAAAATAGATTTGTTTTCTTCGTTGTTCAGTCATGTCTGACTCTTTGTGATCCCATTTGAGATTTTGTTGGCAAAAACGCCAGAATGGTTTGCTATTTCCTTCTCCAGCTCATTTTGTAGATAAGGAAACTTTGGCAAACAGGGTTAAGTAACCTGCTTAGGTTTACACAGCTAGTAAGTGTCTGAGGCTGGAATTGAATTCAGGTCTGGCACTTTATCTGCTGTACCACGTAGCTGCCCCCTGGTGATGGTATGTGCTCATAAATGCCAGATCCTAATTCCTAATACATGTACCAATCCTATTTTTCATGATTAACTTTTATATGGTAAATGTAAATTCCATATAATTTCAGAGTGGGAAGGAATCACTGAGAGAGAATCTCTCCTACATTTTCTATAAGATAGTCTTTGCTTGAAGAACTGCAAGCAGGGGATCACATCTTTTTAGGCAGCCCATTCCACTTTTGTTCCTTCTCTCTTTTTTTGTTTAGGTAATTAGGATTAAGTGACTTGTCCAGAGTCACATGTCTGGTAAGTATCCGAGGCTAGATTTGAACTCAGGCCCTCTTGACTCTAGGGCTGTTGCTTTACCTACTGAACCAACCAGTTGCCCCCATCCCCCTTTTGGATAGCTCCAATTGTTAGGAAGTTTCTTTTTTGGACACCAAGTGTAACTTTTCCTCTTTACCATTTCTATGCATTGGTTCTACTCTGTTCTGCTGTCTGGGGCCTAGTTGAACAAGTCTCATCCATTTTCCATATGAAAGACCTTCAGATACTTGAATATAGCAATCATATCTTTTGAGTCTTCTCTTCTGAAGGCTCCATTTTCTTCAACCAATCAGCACGTGGAATTAACTTCAGGCTTTTCACCATCTTGGCTGCCTATGGCTAGATGGTCTCCTGTTTTTGTATGTTTTTCTTACAATATGGCTCCTAGAACTGAACATCATCTATTCAAGGTGTAGTCTGACAAGGATAGACTCTTTCCTTCTATTCTTGTTCTTTTTAATGCTGTCCAAACAGTGTTAAAAGGCAGCATGATGTAGGAATAAAAAAAACTGGACTGGGAGAAAGAAGACAGGCTTTCAGCCCCAGATTTGCCACTAACTTGCTGCCTAGACACTTTCCCTGTGTTGGGTTTAGTTTTTATATCCATGACAGGAGTGAACTGAAGAAGATGATCCCTAAAGTCCCTTCCAGCACCATGATTTTATGTCATTCCCCAGTGTAAAACTGTGGCAGGTTGGAATGCACAGACCCATGAACTAGTCCTGCTTAAGATCCTGGCACACTTACTAGAAAAGCAGAGCAGAGTAGTTAACACAAAGGCACACAACAGATACAAGTCCATCTGTCTAGAGCTGTAAATAGAAAACTGTTACACTGGGGACAATATTAACTAACCCTTCCACAGAAAGCTGGGTAATGGCAAATATTGATAGAAAGCTCCAGAGACAGGGTGATGCTTCACTGGGGAATGTAGGGCCAGTTTAGAGAGAAGAAAAGCCCTGGCATGACTGATAGTTAAAGGTCCCTTTTTAAGAAAAAACTTCCTTGACCAACTGTGAGTCAATTTGACCCTTGTAAACAGACAGGGTTTTTGCTGAAATAGCTGATTTCCAACAGATGGAATACAATTTCTTGGCTTCCCAATGCAGAGAAATGGTTGTTGAGAACGCTAAACTCCTCTCCTTGCCTCCCACTGCTAAATAAATTAACCTAGCGACAGCTCTCAGTTTGGCAGTATGGTCAATGGGAACAGGGAGGTGGTGGGGAACCAATATAGAACTTGAACCCACCTACTCCCCAGCTTTTCAGTTAATTACACCACAATCTGAATTAGTGAAAATGTACTGAACATGGAAGGAGAGGAAGCAGTGGGGATTAAAATCATCATTTTGAAGTATTCTCTTTTCAGATACATCACTTCAATGGTCTTTGCCATACCTACAACTTCATCCTGCTGATTGTTATGTCCCAAGATAAACCAGCACCTGGAGACAGGGTAATCAAGTAATTTGGCCATTTATGTCCCAAGCTTATCTGTAAAAGAAGGAGGTTGACTAGATGATGTGTAAGCTGCCTTCTAGCTTTAAATCTAGGCCCAATTATGCTACTTCCATACTCAAGAGGCTTCAATGGATCCCTCTTGCCTTTAGAACAAAATACAAAATCTTCTATGTCCGTATTTCATGATCTGACTTCAATCTATTTTTCTAGACTCATTCCATACTATTCTCTCTCATGAATAATCCTTTCTAGATAAATTTCCTTACTCAATATTGTCTCCTGTCACTGTGGCTTCGCGCTGGGTATCCTCCATACTTAAAATGTTCTCCCTTCTCACCTCCACCTCTTGGAATCCCTAATTCCACTCAAAATTTGGCTTAAGACCCAGTCACAGTTGATCAAGCATTAGATGTGGAGTCGAGAAGACTGGAATCTGAACCCTGCCTCAGACACTTACTGGCTATATGACCTTTTTATGCCTCAGTTTCCTCATGTGTAAAATGAAGAGTTGTATGGTCTTTAAGGACTCTTCTAACTCTGAATCTGTGATCCTATGGTCCTATAAATCCCCCTAATTGCCAATGATCTCTTAGTTCTTAAATTATTTTGTATTTACTCATTGAATTTAATTGAATCGACTATGGGCTAAGGGTCAAATGAGAGAGTTTAGAGAGTGGGTGTCACACAGCTGCTAATAAAGGTAAGTTCCTGATTCCTTGTAATTTTCATAGTGACTTTCATCTCACCTTAAAAGATGTTGGAAAGGTTTTCAAAATGGATCAAATGGCTGAATTAATACTTGTACTTTCTGTTGTTTCCCCCAAGAAGAGCAACCAATGCAATATCGACTCTGGCTGTTATGTTAGCAGCTTTGTCACAGCAAGGTTAGGGCAAAGACCTTGTGTTGCAAGTATAAGTTAGGCAGAAAAAAATTGCTGGGGGCAGCTATCTGTCTAACTTTCTGCTAAAATAAGGGCCTTTCCCTGGATCTGCTGCTTGTTGTCAAGGTATTTGGGATCCATAATAATATTTCAGCAATATGTGATTTCATCAGAGTATGTTCTGCACCCACCAGCGAGGATCACAATTCCTCTATGATATGCAGTGGATAGGATGCCAAGAGTTACCATGGCTGGAAAATTCATCATAGGGTGGCTGACTTTGTGATCAATATCTCTGCACTTACCAGAGCTGTAGACATAGTCTAATAATAGACATAATCAAATATTGGACCACTAATGAGAGCTTTATTGGGATAGCCTTGGTGAACCCCCCACTCCACACTGAGATACCAGAGTAGGATTAATATGTGAAGTATATTCTACAGAGTTCCTGTGGCTTAGTATTTAGAGACTTGCTCCTGGAGTCAGGAGGCTCAGGGTTCAAGTCTTCCCTATGGCTCTTATGGATTCTACACTCTTGCACAATTTACTTATTCTTCCAGTTTTCTGGGAAATTCTATAAAACTGTAAGTTTTAAAGGAGGTACCAGCATGCGTTGTAGAGTTTCTTTCCTGCAAGTTTTCTATATCAATGAAATCATAGGTCCATTTCAAACATTTTTAAAACAAGCTGTTTATAATGTTTAAATTAGGCTTTATTGAAGGAATACATGTACACAAGAATAAAAACCATTCACTTTCTATGGGATACCCTACAGAATTTGTTAGGTTTGGTTACTGTTGTCTGAACTCACTGCTATTTAATGGAGGACCTTGTGATTACAGGATTTAATGCCTTATTTAAATGCTTCTACCTTCTGTTCCCTGGTAGTTGTGCCTCTGCTAATGCTATTATGCTTGTTTATGTCCTAGCTTCCTTTTTTTAGGTGCATGCTAAAGAGTTGTAGTCAAATGGGTTCTGTTTAGAAAGTCTATGTAAACTGAACTGTTCTGGCAGGGAAAAACAGTAAAGATAAGTGGGAAGTTGTTAGTATTATTTTGTGGAAGGAATATCAGGAAGAGAAAGATGAGGAATAGAAGAGAAGGGGGGGAGAGAGAAAGAGAGAGAGGGACAGAGAGAAAAAGAGCAAGGGCTAGAGAGAGCTTTAAAGACCTTACGGTTTGAGTCCTGATATGTTATTAATGGGGCATGTAGGAGGTGCAGTGGATAGGATGCCAGGCCTGAAGTTGGGAAGACCTGAGTTCAAATCCAGTCTCAGATACTTCCTGAGTGACCTTGGACAAGTCATTTAACTCTAGTTGCCTCAATTTCCTCATCTGTCAAATGAACTGGAGAAGGAAATGGCAAACCACTTCAGTATCTTTGCCAAGAAAATTCCAAATGGGCTCATAAAAAATCAGACATGATTGAACAATAAGAACAATGTTGTTAGTAATAGCAATTTTAAGGTTTCACTCTCATTTTTCTCAAGTATTTTCTAACTTTAAATTCTCAATAAGAATAGGCCAATTCACCAGATCTAGATAACTTTTAGGGCCAACTTAAAGTCAAATGCCTAACAGGAAAAGTTTGTATTCAAGGGGTGGCTAGGTGGTGTAGTGAATAGAGCACCGGCCCTAGAGTCAGGAGGACCTGAGTTCAAATCCGACCTCAGACACTTAACACTTACTGGTGTGACTGTGTGACCTTGGGCAAATCACTTAACCCCAATTACCCTGCCTTTCCCTCCTCAAAAAAAGAAGAAAAAAAAAGGAAAAAAGAGAAAAGTTTGTATTCAGCATTTTGCTCTATCCTGCTTCTTCCTGTCAGGGTCATTCCCATCTTCAGAAGGTCAAACCTTAATTCTCCCTTCAATGCCTTAACTCCGAAGGATGAACAATTGAGTAATTTCTGGTGTCATGTCAGGGATAGGAAGAGAGAAATCTTTTGGAGGATGGGTCTTTTTCTGTACAGCTTGAAGTTGGTAACTTCAGCTCTGGGAAGAAGCCTTGTAGGTTGCTGTCCACTCTGTTACTAAGGGAGACCTTGAATACGTTTATTCATAGCCCTTCTTTTCCTCCTTCTCCGTTTCCTTTGCTGTATCTTCATCCAGGTTATGCTCACTAGAGGTGGATGTCCCACAAGGCTCTGTCCTGGACCCTCTTCTGTTCTCCCCCTTTCTTTACTATTTCTTTGGGTGATCTCATCAGTTTTTATGGATTTATATATCGTCTTTATGTTGATGATTCTCAGATCTACTTATCCAGTTTTATCTTCTCTCCAAATCTCCAGACTTGCATCTCCAACTACTTTCTAGTGTCTTAAACTAGCTGTCCCATAGATCTTAAGTTTTACAGGTCCAGAACTGAACTCATCTTTCCTTCATTACTTCTCCTTTGTGGACTTTCCTCTTACTGTTGAAGGTACCACCATCAAGGTATCATCCTTGGCCCTTTACTCTCTATCATCCCCCAATATACAATGTGTTGCTGAGTCCTGTTGATTTTGCCTTCATAATATCCCTCATATATACCGTCTTTTGCCACTGCCCCCACTCTAGTATAGACCTTCATCATCTCACTTCTCTATTGTAATAATCTTTTTTTAGGTCTCCTTGCCTCAAGTCTCTCTCCACTCTGTTCTCGAATCAGCTATCAAATTGATCTTCCATTCCTCCCCTGCTCTCCCCTCACCCCAGCTGCAAAGAACACCAGTGGCTCTCTATCACTTCCAGGACCAAATATAAAATCTTCTGTTTGACATTCAGAGTCCTGCACAACATGGCTCTCTCCTATTTTTCCATTCTTCTTACATCTAAATTTCTTGGAGGCGTGAAGTTACGTACTGTGTGGTCCACTTACATTGACTTGTTTGCTGTTTGTCACAAATAATAATCAGTTTCTGACCCCAAGAGTTCTCACTGGTTGTCCCCATGTCTGGAATTATCTTCCTCTGTTTCCCTGTCTCCTTTTTTTCCCTGGCTTCCTTTAAGCTCCATGTAGTGGATAGTGTGTCAGGCCTAGAGTATGGAAGACTTGAGTTCTAATCTAGCTGCAGACACTTACTAGCTGTGTGATGCTGGGCAAGTCACTTAATTCTGTTTGCCTCAGTTTCCTCAACTGTAAATTGAGGATAAAAACTGCACCTATGCTTCAGAGGTATTGTCAGGAACAAATGAAAGAATGTTTATAAAGTGCTTAGCTGTAATAGTAATGTAATTTGATCCCTTTGTATTGGCAAAAGTATCAGGTACTTAGCACTTACTAGTTAATCAAGCCTCTGTTAAAGAAACAGAAGGTATGAGTCCCTGTTGCTGACACAACAGGAAGGGTTTAGCTGAAACAGGAAGCTAATGCTGTGTGTATATAAGGAGAAGCCCCTGCCAGGTCAGACAGACCTTCTTGGAGAAAGCTTCATGGAGGCAGAAGCTGCCACCACTGCTGCTGGGGAGGCTGAAGAGGAAAGACCCCCAGGCTGGAGAGAATGATTTTTATTTGGAGAACTGGGTGAAGTGATTTTGATTCTGGGAACCAACCTCTGCTGAGTCTGAGGACCAGCTGGAGCTGCTGAGGCTGCTGAGGATTTCTGAGGGCCAGCCAGAGCTGCTGAATACTGAGGAAGCATGACTGTGATGCTGGTACTTTGTATGGACCTGTTTGTGGCTTTGTCAACACTTGTCTTCCCAGGAACAGAGACTGTGAAGGATTTGAGGTGGACTAGACACTGTGAGCTTGAGCATGGAACAGAGACTGCATGGAGAGCTGGGCAAGGATCTGGGAGCTGTCTGCCTTTTAATCCAGGTGACAGTTTGGTGAATCCAGGTAGGAGCTGGGACTATGGAAGGGGATCCAGGGAATCTGAGAGACCACCCCAAGTCAAGCTGAAAAAAGACTTTACTTGGATACTGTGTACTGACTGAGAAATTGTAATTTACTTGTGACCTAGGGGTGGAGAGTCTGTGTATTTTCTGACTGGATCATTGAATAGTGAATGATGAAGGATAATTGAATGATTGAGTTGATTGAATGATTGATTAAATAAATGATTGTACTTAGTGATTGATGACTGAATAAGTGACTGATTTGTAACTTAGTGTGCTCCATGAGTGGAGAACTTTGACTATTGTACCTTCTGTCCCTTAAGGAGGCAAACCTCCTTAAGAACGATTGAATGATTGAGATGATTGAATGATTGAGTTACTAAATGATTATTCTTTGTTCAAAACTTTGTGATCACTATGGTGGAAACTATGTGACCATTTTCCATAAGTTGTGAATGCTGTATTTTGATTTTCTGTGCTAAGTTGTAACATTGTGAATGCTGTACCTTGATATCTGTGAATGTTTTGCTTTGATTTGTTATTGAATAAATAGAGTGTTCACTATACCTTAAAAGCTGTTCACAGTAGCATTCTTCTGGAAAGCTGCTCGTGCTTGGCTTTACATTAGCACAATGCCTGGCACACAAAAGGTACTATATATATAAATGATTTATTTCCTTCCCTTCCCAATATAAAATTCCCCTTTCTACAAGGAGTCTTTCCTGATCCCCTTAATACTAATCTCTTTCCCCTGTTGGTTATCTACAATTTACTCTGCGTATATCTTGTTTGTACACAGTTGTTTTCATGTTGCCTTACCTACCTTTGACTGTGAACTCCTTGAGATGACAGACTGTCTTTTGCCTTCCTCTGTATCCTCAACACTTAGCACAGTACTTGGCACACAGGAGATATTTAATAAATGTTTATTAACTGACTGGCCACACTTCTCCACTCCTTCCTACTCACCCACTTCAATCGTATCTCTCCTGAGTCCCTATTCAGTCCTCTCTTTCCCTTCCATCATCCCCTCTGGAAACCTCATTCTATTGCTTTTTTAAACAAACTGCCCCTTTTATTAGATCTCCTTGCTGTCACAGAAACCTGGTATTTTCTTTAAAACTATGCTTCCCTGGGCATCCTCTCTAATTCAGGGTACAACTTCTTTGATGTCCCATGGTTCCCCAATTCCTTACTCCAAATCCTTCCCCAACCTTTCCTCCTTTTTTAAAGCCTACTTCTGGGCCAAGAGCAGCAGTCACACTCCTTGTTCCTCACTGCCACTTCCAGGATGTCCCACTATCACCACCTATCAGCAACCTTTCCTTTAAGGTTTATCTAGATATATCAACCTATGCAGAACCTGGTTGTGGTTATCTATTGCCTCTCAGGCCATTCTCTCTTCTTTCTCAACTACCTGATTCACTGGTTCAGTCTTCCCCTCCACACCATTCCTTACTCTTATAATTGGCAACAGCACTTTGGTAGGTCAATGTCCACATCAAATAACTTTGTTTTCTATCTAGTTCAGCAACATCATCATGACCTACTCCAGTGGTATGAAACTGAAATAAGAACAGGGACCACTAATTCATACAGAAGGATTCCTGTAGGCTACATATTGCCTTAGGTTTGAAATGTAATATTATGCAAGTTTTATTGTATTTTTATCTATTTTGTTAAATATTTCCCAATTATATTTAATCTTGTTCAGCCTACACTCTGGAGTATTGTGGACTACATGTAACCCACGAGCTGCATGTTTGATCTCTCTGATCTATGCCTTCATTGTTCATACTTTTAGTCTCATCATCCTCAACTATTATTATTTTAATAATTTTTTGGTTGTGTCTGACTCTTCTTGAACCCTTTTGGGGTTTTCTTGGCAGAGATACTAGAATAGTTTGCCATTTCCTTCTCTAGCTCATTTTACAGATGAGGAAACTGAAGCAAACAGGGTTAAGTGACTTGCCCAGGGTCATACAGCAAATAAATGTCTGAGGCCAGATTTGAATTCAGGAAGAAGAGTCTTCCTGACTTCAGGTGTGGCACTCTGTCAACAAGTACTACATCTCCATAATCTATAACTCTGAAATTCTACCTGACCATAGTGTCCTTCCATCTCTCCCTGTCACTTATCCTAATTTTTTTTTTTTTTTGCTTTCACTGCAACTTCTAGCCTATATCTCTCTTTGGCCTTACTTGCCTCCTTTCAAAATTTGGATTTTCTAGTTAACTGGGATAATACTGTCATCTACCTATGAACCCTCTGGTTCAATATCCTATTTTCTGCTCATCCCTTTCTAGACAACAACCCATCTGCCTTCAATCCTAGCTCCTATTCAGTGGGATACCACTTGAGGAAGTTAGTATCTTAATATATCATCTATGCTGACTGGATACACTAGAAATTTACATTATCTAATCTCAACTGGGCCAACATGAAGTCTGTTTCCTTAACTATAAATTGAGATGGCTAGACTAGAAAATCTCTAAGGATCCTTTCAGATATTTTATTCTATTTTATTCTATTCTAGTCACCAATTTTGGATGACAATGCCATTGCAAATGTATTAATTTTCAAAAAAGTGAAGAAGATAAATCTCCAAAGTATAGGCCTCTGTGCCTTATTGTAATTCCGGCTAAAATTTTATATGTGACAAAGCTTAGAAAGGGCAGAAATGACCAGTGTAAGAATGTTCATTGTTCCTTGAGAAATCATGCCAAATTAATTTCATTGCATTAGTAAACTGCAGATCAAAACTATAGACCTTTTTAACCTTTATTTTAGTAGGACATTTGACAAAGCATCTCACTCTATCCTGGCAGACAAGATGGATAACATGGGCTGGAGAATAGTCCAATTAAGTGGCTTTGTAATTGGGTAGATAATTGAACCCAAGGCAGAGTGATTAATGGATTGAGGACAGTCTGGGAGGAGGGCTCTAGTGGAGTGCCTTAGGGATCTGTCCTTGGCCTGGTTCTTTCCATTTCTATTATTTATTTGATAAAATAGATGGCATACTTATCAACTTTGCATATAACATTTTGATTCAGCAAACATTTATTAAGCTCCTACTGTGCTCAGCCCTGAGAGAGGTACAAAATTCAGAAAAAAATATAATCCTTGCTTTAACGAATAATGTTCAGAGCTTGCCTAGTTAGCTATCCTTAGCAATATGATCTCTCTTAATTTATGTTTCATTACCTTCTAGAGGCTAGAGTGTCTTTGGTGATGGGTAGGTCCTCAGTATTCTTCAGTGTCCAACAGAAGAATTAGGTCTTGGGGAAAGGAACAGGAGTGGGCTATGTGTGATGGCATTGAGGAGGAAACATTTTCTGGCTATCAGGGCAACTCTCTCTTGATTCAGTTCCTTAAAAAAGGGGTTGGGGAGGTGGTGTGTGTGCTCACTGCCAAAATGAAGCCATCATGGAGCTAGGACTACAGAAAGTGTGATTTTTGCCTTTAAAAATGCTAACAAGAAGGAAGATAGTTTTTGTTGGGCTTGCCACGTGCAAGTGGCAAGATGGATAGAGCCAGCCTTGGAGCTAGGAAGACCTAAGTTCAAGTGATTCCCAAGAAGCATAGTGGTTATATGACCCCAGCAAGTCTCTTAAACACAGTGCTCTTGGCAATGAAAACACAGATCTAGTCCCTTATTTGATAAGTCACTATTGTATCCTACTTTTGGTCTAATGGGACTGGAAATAGTGGTCAACATATAAGAAAAATGTATATGGATCTCTGAGGCAGTGGGAAGTATATTGGCAATGGAGGCAGAGTACTTAGATTTAAATCCTGACTCTATTGCCACATGTTGATCTTAGGAAAATCCTCTAACTCTTCTGGGCCTCAGTTCCTCATCTACAAAACGAGGAGGTTGGAATAGATGGTCTCTGGTTTTTTAGAGGTCTAAATATATATGTTCCTGTGACTTTTGCTCTCTGTTCTTGAGCAAAATTTTAGAAGCTACATCATCTCTTTGAAGCTGGCTTTCAGTCAGAGTAAGACAAATACTGATTTTTCATTTCCTGCTGGACCACCAGACAGAACATCTTCATGTTTATAGAATCTTGGAATTAGAGGCCTCAGAGGCCATTTTGTCCCAGCTTTGTCTCTTCTTAGTTGTACAATCTTAAATCAAGTCACTTCACCTCTTATATAATCTCAGACTTGGATGAAACAGAGGACATTTAGTTTTTCATCTATAAAAAAAGAATTATAATAATATACCCCAGCTACTCCCTTAGTGTAGGTTTAATAAGATTTGGGATTCCACAAGGAAAGACAATAACTTCCTATATCTGTTATTTATGTTGCCAGAGAAAAAGCCCAAGGGGCATATGATTTGGGGTAGGTCCCTTAGCTATAGCCCTTGATGTCAAGCAGCAGAAGGAAGCCCCTGTTTGCCACCAAGGATAAGGTTCCTGGTCTGGCCCTTGATTCTCCATTTCCTAGGTTGAGGCTTGGGAGGTGGGTGTGACTATTGAGACCCTTGATCACAGTTCTAGGCAAATTTCAGATACTTCTAAGGAGAAAACTGGCATGACTCGGAGGCAGAACACCACAACAGAAAACAGCACAAGATGGGAGGGGGCAGAGAAAATGTGAAATAAGAAGGCTTTTTTGAGGGGAGGTACTCACCATGTGAGCAGGTGGGTGGTCAGGCAAGACTGACACAGAAAGGCTCCTGGAATCCTGGAGAGAGTTGGGTACCCAAAATGGATGAAATTCAGTAGGATTTTGCTTTTTTGGAAGGGGGAAGGTAGGACAGTTGGGGTTAAGTGACTTGCCCAAGGTCACAAGGCTAGTCTTTTGTATTAAGTGTCTGAGGCCAGATTTGAACTCAGATCCTCCTGACTCCATGGCCAGTGTTCTATTCACTGTGCTACCTAGCCACCCCAGTGCAGTGGGCTTTAAAAGGTCTCTTATCTGGTCAACTATAACCGGGCACTGTGGGAGAGAGGAGCTTAGAACTGGGAACTTGGGGCTGGTTTAAGTCAGTGAGTTGGAGGGGCTGGAGGATAAAGGAAAGACTCCTGGAGTCTTTGGTGACTAGTTAATATTCTATAATGGCAGGAAAGGAGCATTCTGCCCTCACTGCAGGTCTAATTTTGGCAGGGTGACTCAGTGGATTGAAGCCCACCTGGGTCTTCTTTGTTTAGTGAGCAGACAGGTTATTGAATTCCTTACAGCTAGTTTAAACACTTATTGTGAGCAATAAATGAAATAATAATGGCTCATTTTAATATAGCGGTTTATAAAGAAACTACCTTGCTAGTAGCTAACTACCACAAATATTTTACCTGTTTTTCAGATGAGGAAACTGAAACTCAGATAGTTTAAGTGATTTGCCTGGAGTTATACTGGGCTTCTTACTCCCACTGCAGTGTTCTTTCCTAGGCTACATCAAGCTGCTGATCTGCAGAGAGATTATGTATGTGAAGGCATTTTATAATTATAAAGCACTATATGAAGAGAAGCTATTCTGGAAGCATAACTACCGTTGGATTAGGTGAATCACCAGGTGTTTGTTGTCTGTCTCCAGCCTTTAAGATTCCAGAGTAAAATCATGCTGATGAAAGAAGCCTGATCCGGTGCTCAAGAACTCATCAGACTGCTCCCAATATCAAACCTGTGTCCGCTGTTAGTCTGTCTTTGTCTCTCTGTCTCTTTTTCTGTTTCTCTCTCTCTCTCTCTCTCTCTCTCTCTTTCTCTGTCTCTGTCTGTCTCTCCCCTTTCTCCCACCCCTCCTCCTCTCCCACTTCCTCTCTCCCATCTCTCTCTGTCCCCCTCCCCGCCATCTCTGTCTTTCTATCTCATTATGACTAGAAGTGTAGGGCACTATCCTATTACTGATAGACTCTGGAGCTTTGACCTGCTCCGCTTAGGACCTGGGCTGGTTTGCCCTTCCTTGGTCAACCTGGTGGCCACCTGCTTCCAAATGTTCACCAAATCAATGCTCAGTTTAGTACAGACACCCAATAGGCTTAGCCTTCTGTAGCTCCAAACTTCCAAGCTCGAGAGATGAACTGTCCTCAGCCACCCTCTTGGCTGGGATTACAGGTGTGCCCCAGTAAGTCTGCTTTCTTTTAACTCCTGCCTCTTCTCTGTCTCACTTCCACTTTGATTCACAATTTGGTTTTCTAAGCCAAGCTTAGGCCACACCAGGTCAATGTGTCATTGACATTCTCTTTAAAAGGAATTGCAAACTGTGGGTCATCTCTGGGTGAGTGCTCACACACTGAGATTGGAATATTCCTATTTCTGTGCTCTCTGAGTGCTCAAAATTCAGCTGACATCAGCTGTGTAAATGCACAAAACAGTCTGTCTTCCAAATGAATGAGTCATTAACATGAGTGACTAAGATAAATAAGATTATCTTGTCAAATTCCTAGTGAATTCAATTTTTCCCCCCATCACTCCTGAAAAAACCTTAGCAAACAAAATCTATCTAAGGTCTCTTTTCTGGCTCTAGCAACTTGCCTTTGCCAAAAAACGTTTTGGGAAGCTCTTATGCAATCTTATCTTGTGTGATGACAGCAATAAAAGAATCTTCAGTCTCTAAAAATTTGAATAAAATATAGTTTATACCTGATTCATCCCTTGAATTCTGCTGAAATTGGAATTAAAAGTAGATTGAACATTTTAATTCCCATTTATTTTTCACCATCTCCATTTTGCCTAATTTTGACTTAGTTTCTCAGGGTTTATACTGAGAAATGACCTTGGTTCACTACTTTCTTCTTTGTAGCTAGAAACAGTCCCAAGAGATGAATGGAGGATGATGCTTGCCATCAGACCATGGGAATGAATGACTATAACTTAGAGACAAAGCTCTTTGCAAACCATGAGTTTTCTTGATTAACAGTGCAGAGGTGGGGCAACAACAGTCAAAGCTATACTTCAGAAAAAAGTATATGTAAAAGATATGTATAGTACTCATGTAAGATGTGTATATCCACGTGAATTGCCTAAATGCATAGATGTAGTTTGTGGGTGGATTTGATAGATACTCTCTAAAGCCTGCTTTAGATAAGAGAGGAAGGAGCAAAAGGCAAATTAGCTGAGGGTGGACGGTTGGTTATCAAAGAGGAGAGAAAAAGCTAGCAGAAGGTAGAAGTGCTTCAAGTTTGAACATACTTTTCTCCAGTCTCTGAGAGGGATATCAAGCTAGAATTATATCTATCTGCTTCCAATTCAAATTCTCTCATCTAGAGAAACGACATTTAGAGGTTCAGAAGGAAAGTCACTTCCCTGACTGCTCTTAAAGGAGAAGGTAGATTACAATTGCCAGCTTGGCTCCTTCCCACCAAACACTGGTTATACAAAAGACAATCACAAATAGAATATTCATTATTGGATAAGTAAACACATTTATCCAAACAAAACATGGAAATTGAAGAAGTTCTACAGTTTATAATATACAAGAAAATAAACAAGAATGAATGATGTCTTCAACTTTGAGATAATATCTCAGCTCAAACAGAGAGAGACAGAGACAGAGAGAAAGAGACTGGTCTCACTCAAAGAAGACTATGTTAGCAGTTTCTAGGGAGACAAACTAGAAATCAGGAGCATGTTGAAGATTTGGTTTCTCCTATATGTCTACTGCTTCTTTCTCCTTCTCTGTCCCCTAAAGACTAGATGGAACCATCTGGGTCTCTTGTAAGACTCTATGGTTCTGTACCCATCATTCACTTACACAGATGCTCAATGTTATCTCCACTAATCCAGAGTCATGTCTGCTTCTGCAAAATGCTCCGGTTTTGGTTGGAAGTTGAATTACATGTATTTCAAGTATTTTTTGGTCTTTCTTTTCTGGAATATGTCTTGGGAATCTTTCACCAAGTCTTCTTAAAGGTATAAGAAGCAAATGGAAGAGATGGAAAGAAATGGAAGAGATAAGGGACTGCTTTGAGGGATAGTTTTCTTACACTCTTGAACAAGCAGTCAGAAGATTTGAGCTCTAGTTTGGGCCTTAACAGTGGTTCTCTAGGTTCATGACCTCAAGAGCGCTGAATCATAAATTTGGACCTAGGAAGAATGGTCATGTATTCCAACCCTCTCATTCAATTGAATTTGAATAAAATAGAATTTGTATCTGATTCATCCCTTTAAATTCCATTTAAACTGGAATTAGAAGTAGATTGAATTGAATATTCAATAAAGCATCTCAGGCTGAGAATAGTGAAAAGTCTTGCCCAAAGTCTGAAAGTTGGGATTCCAAACTCTGACTTAAAGTCCAATACTCCTTCTGACTATATTGCATTATCTTACAAGTCATCTTGTTTTTCCTGAACCTCAATTTCTTCGCATGGAAAATTCAGAGAGCAGTATCTATTCTATCTAGGGCAACTAGTGGTACAGCACAAGTGCTGGAGTCAGGAAGATTTGAGTTCAAATCGGGTCTCTATGTGACCCTGGGGAAGTCACTGAACCCTATTTGCCTTAGTTCTTTATCTGTAAAATGGGGACACACTGGAAAAGGAAATGATAAACCACTTCAGTATCTTTGCCAAGAAAATCTGAAGGACAATTCATGGGGTCACAAGGAGTTGGACATGACTGAATGACTGGAAAACAGTCTATTTGAATCTACTCACAAATTGTTTCAAGGATCAAGTATGAGAATGTATGGGAATGTATTTTGGATTTGTACTCCAAAGATGAGATCTGAGAATATACCTCCCTCCCTCCTTTCTAGGGGCAAGAGATTATGAGTAAGGAACATTACATAGAGTGTTGGCCTTGGTTCATATGTTGATTAGTTTTTCTGAATTTTTTTTCTTGTTTTTCTACTTTTTTATTATAAGAGGTAACTCTGAGAGGGATGGTGGGAAGGGATACATTGGAAATTGAAATAATATAAAACATAAGTAAATTTTTTAAAAGAAAAAAAGTGGTAAAGGGTTTGTAGTTTTTTTAATAATAAAATATTGTCTCCGAGTATTTTAAAGGTGGCACAGTGGAAAGAACATTGGCCCTTGAGCAAAAAGACCTGAGTTTAAATCCCATCTCTTTCTCATATTTGCAAATCTTTGAACCTCACTGGGCCTCATTTACCATCTCTATAAAATGAAGGTGTAGGAATAAACAGCCTTTGAGATTCATTCCATCTCCAGGTCTGTGATTCTATGAAAAGAGCCAAAGTATGACGTAGAGCAGCCTTTAGAGACAGAGGGACAGAATAGAAAAGGTGATGAGATGATGGAGTCAAAGAACTTGCCATCAGGGATTTGAGCTCAGACCATTCTGAATAAGCAGGCCCCAAGCTGAAGCAGGGTTCAAAAAATCATTTAAGAACTAGGTCTTTCTGTACTTCAGCTGAAACCAAACTACTGAGGTCTTAATTGTCCTCTTTCTAGTGTTAAAGTGTTTGTTCAGTGTAATAACTGCCTAATTTCTGATGAAGCACATATGGAGAGTGGGTGTGGCTGTGGTTCCCCCTTTCCCAAGAGTGGGCCTGCTACTCTGAGCACCAGAGAGGCAGGGAATGTATTTGCTGAACCTATATTTGTTTGAACAAGAGTTTATTTTTACCTTCACCCTTCCTTCCAGAGCAGCGCGCTTGTTTCTCCAATCATCTCATGGCTTAGAGGCAGTGGGGTAGAGGAGAGAGAGAGATAGAGAGAGCTCAGGGCTTGGGATCAGAAGACCTGCTTTTTGATTTCTGGTTCTGAGGCTTACTATGTCCCCCTGGCAAGTCAACTTCACTGTGTCTCTGTAAAGCCAGATTAATACTGTGCCCTGCCTCACAGAGTTGTAAGGAAAAGGGTTTTGTAAATCTAAAAGCACTCAACAAATGGGAGCTATTTTTAAGGCATACAAGGACTAGATTGGGTGTCAGAAAAAAATACTAATACAGTTCTCAGTTTCCTTTCTTGCAAGCAACTCAAAGCATTATAATTACAATTACAGCTGGAATGGAGGTTAAATTCCTCTCCTTCCTCTGCCCAAACCATTCAGAATAGATGATTGCCTTAAAGATTTCAACAAGTAGATTCGCTTGATAATTTGTCTGTTTTCACTTGTCCTTGATGTCAGAATAGTGCCTCTTATCTAAGTTTCTATGGTATCCATTTAAATGCATTTCCGTTGGTATAGACAGATGGAAAACAGCTGGTTAGCATCCTCTTTATAATCGTCCTTGAAAATAGTTATTAAGTCACCTCTTTTCTCCAGACAAAATAACCTAACTCCTTTAAGCCTTTCATTTAGGTCCTGCTTTCAATTCTCTCTCTCTTTTTAAAATTCTCCTTATTGTTGCTCTTCTCAGAACTCTCTTCAATCTTGCTATATCCCTCCTTGAGCTGCAGAGCCTGGATTCAGTGCCGTGCCTCATGTTTGACCAATGCCAAATATGGTAGATGGATTACTTCTTGGCTCCTGCATGCCTCCCTCATATTGCTTCATTGTCAGCTGCAGGTTGGTCGTATAAATGGTTGCACTACACTGATGGTTTAGAGGTAGTACTTTATCTCTGTCATTACTAAATTTTGACTTACGTATTTTCCTTAGAAACCCTTGGAGCGACTTGGAGGCAGGTACTCATATATATGTGATATGTATATATGTATACATATTATATGTGTGTTTATGTATGTGCATATGTACATGTATATACAGATATATACACATATGAGTTATATAAAAATCTGATGGGTGCAGAAAATTTGGGGAGTCTTTACTTTTTTAAATTTTAAAAAAATTTAAATTTTAAACTTAAATACACAGTAAGAAAAGAAAAGGAAACATTACAAAGTTAAATATAAAACCAAATACAAAATAAGAAAAAAAAAGTATTGCCGTGTGCACAGCAGAATGCAAGGGAGTTTTGTTTTGTTTTGGTTTTTGGTGGAGAAAGTGTGCAATTACGTCAGTCTCTTGCATCATGGAGTCTTTTTTTTTTCTTTTTGGCCAGATGCACCAGTTTTTAAACCATTGAATTGAAACATTACTATGAAGGGTTACTTCTGGTGTCATCCTGCTTGGTGGGGGAAGAGGGAACGTGATAGGAGTCAGTATGGTGTCTTATAATAATAAGAAAGGCTAGAGAATTCAAAGCGTTTCTTCTTGTGGTTTGGTCTTTAAAAGAAAGCCAATAATAGTTAAAGTTTAGCCCTCTGAAGTTTAGCGAGGTCAAATCATTCCCATTTCTGCTTCATCTTACTCATTAAGATCTGAATGTTGAGAATATGGAGTCAAGAAGATCAAGATTTAAATCCTGCTTCAGACACTTAATGACTATGTGACCCTGGGCAAGTCACTTAACCATTTCTCTGTTTCTGTTTCTTACAATTCCTTCCAATATGAAGATTGGGGATGATGGTATAATTTGCCTTACAGGGTTGTTGGGAGGATCAAACAAGATAGTATGAGTAAAGCACTTTGTCAACCTTAAGGTATTACTTAAATATTAAGTATAATTATCACATTACTATTAGTTGAAATGATGTTAAAGTAGGTAAGGAAACATTTTGTTGTTGTTGTTCAGTCATTTTTCATCATGTCTGACTCTTTGTGATCCCATTTGAGGTTTTCTTGGGACACTGGGTTGGTTTGCCATTTCCTTCTCCAGCTCATTTGACAGATGAGGAAAATGAGGCAAACAGGGCTAAATGAGTTGCCCAGGGTCACACAGCTCATAAGTGTCTGAGGCCACATTTGAACTCAGGGAGATGAGTTTTCCTGACTCCAGACCTGGCACTCTATCCATTGAATCACCCACCTGCCCAAGGAAATATTAAAGATATGATGTATGAATATAAGGCAATCTGGCATAACATATTCTCATGTGAATTAGACGTGTCTTATACTCAAAACTCCTCTTGAGATTAGTGGGGACATATAGAAATTTAGCAGCATCTAGGAGTCTAGGACTGGATTAATTTCTTCTCCACACTCACAAACAAAATCAAACATAGATTTTGGGAGCAATCCTAAATTAGCTAACTAAAGTAAGTCCATTGTATTTAATAAGTGTGCTTTGAATGGATGTTGGATTGAATAAAACACTCACTGTGGGCAAGACACTGTTGCAGAAATAGTTGTACTAATGGTTTTTTTGTGAGAACAAACAAGGGCCTGTAACTAAATGCCTGAGTAGACTACTGTAACTCAACTTCTTGGAGAACCTCAATTGGAGAAAGAAGCTCCTAATTAGTCATTTTCAGTGTGATACTCATTAACTGTGACTGTTTTCCTAGGTTTTCATGATCCTGTTCTCTATTGGTCCTCTTCTTATCTGTCTGACATCTTCTCTGTCTTCTTTGATGAATCTTTATCCGAGTCATGCCCATTAATTGTGGGTGATACTCAATGGTCTGTCCTGGGCCCTCTACTTTTACCCCTCTCTACTATTTCACTTTGTGATCTCTTTAGCTCCCATAGATTCATATATGCTGATTCTGTGCTGCTGATTCTCAGATCTACTTATCTAGCCCTAACCTATTTCCAAGTCTCCTGACTCACATCTCCAACTGCCTATTAGATATTTCTAATTGGCTATTCTGGAAATATCTTAAAACTCAAGAGTCTAAAACGAACTTCATTATCTTTCCCTCCCTTCTTATAAACTACTTTATTCCTGTTAAGTGTTCCACCATCCTCCCAGTCACCCAGGCTTGTAAACCAGATGCTATCCTCAGCTTCTCCCCCCACTTCCATATCTAATCACTTATCAAGTTCTTTTGTTTCTACCTATAAAGGTATGATCTCTCTGAAAAGCTCTGTTTTCTCCTTTGATACTGCCACGCCCCTTATGTAGGCCCTTATCACCTCCATGATTAGACTATTTCAATAGTTCGTTGATGGTTTTTACTGCCTCATCTTTCTCCCCACTACAATCTATTCTCCACTCATTTACAAAATAGATCTTCCTATAATACAGGTCTTAACCATATCACATCACTCCCCTTTCCTGACCCCTTATTCAATATAACCTCTCATATCTAGGATCATGTATAAAATCTTATTTGCCTTCTCAGCCTCCTTATGACCTAATCCCTCCCACACACTCTTTGATCCAAGGCCACTAGCCAGGTCCTCCTCAATGTTCCTTGCATATAGAGGGTAAAGGGACTTACAGGGTGAAAAGGCAGCTCTGAGAGTCAGAGGCAGAGCCAGGAGAAGACTGCAGGGTCACTTAATATAGCTGTGCAACAGGAGCATAGAACATAGGCTGAGTCTTTCTTAAGTGCTGGCAAGCTTACAAGACCATAATTCCATATAGGGTTTGTTTTTTCCCTCTTTATATTTCAGCCTCATAGGATAAGGTTGGATCCTGGATTGCAAAAGCTGGATGGCTTCAATCTGACATCTGAGAACAGACTGACCATGGAGCCCTAGGCCAGGTAATTAAGCACTAAAACTGGTACTCCTCTGCCAGATGCCTTATAAAAGTTACATGGGCTATTAGCCTTAAGATAGATGGGTGGAGTCAGGCAGTTATTCTCAGGCAAATGAATAGACAAAAGGAAGGTCTATTTAAGATTGTGTGACATAAGTGATTTACTTGGCTTCTGTGTGTCCGAGATGCACTGCCAAACTAAGCTTCCCTGGGTTTGCATTGTCTTTTAAAGAATATAAATATTTATAATAATAATAATGCTTGTCATTTATATAGCCCATTAACATTTGGAAAGTGCTTTACAAATATCCCATTTTATTTTGATAACAACTTTGGAAAGCAGGTGCTCTTAATATCTCCATTTTACAGATGAGAATACTGAGGCAAGCAGAGGTTGACTTGATCATACAGCTAGTGAAGTATCTGAGATTGGAATAGAACTCAGGTCTTCTTGACTTCAGGTCTGGAGCTCCATCTACTGTGCTGTCTAGCTATAGATTATAGTTACTATCTGAAATTCAACCCATTACTAGTATTTTCTTTGAGCACTCTGTGGCAAAATCCAACTTTCAGGCATCACAACCAGGTATCAAAGAACACGTTCTAGACAGTTTGAATTGCAATATATTTGAATTTGACCTAATTTGACCTAATAGCAGCCCTGCATTTAAATAAATGGATAGCTCTTTCAATCACAAGAGTAGAAGTTTTTTTAATCATTGCATAGATGATTAAAATTCTGATGTAATTATTATAATATGAATACATAAGTGATATGTACTACAAATGTTTAATAACACATTCAGCCCAGAAATCAATTTGGAAATTGTCTTCCTCAGGTTCATGGGCCCAGCAACATACATTATAACATGACCTTGACTGGAAAGTGATATTGATATCAGAGACATCAATTCTTTCAGCTTTTCTCTCTTGGTATGGAGATAGACAGGGATCGATTAATCAGTGAACAAGCATTTATTAAATACCTACCATGACAGACACTGCACTGAGGACCAGAGATACAAAGACAAAAATAAAATAATACCTGCCCTCAATGAGTTTGAATTGGTTAGACAACATAGAGATAAAGAGAAATATGCAAATATACAAAAATATAAGTTTGGTTTTTTTTTTCGGAAAGTGATGAGAGACAGCCTAGTATGATGGATAAAAGGCAAGAAGATCTGGGTTCAAATTCTGCCTCTGACACATACAGGCTGTGTGTCCCTGGGTAAGTCATCTAACCTTTCAAGGCTTCAAAAATTATCAAAAATTGTAATTATCAGGTGTTTCAATTTATATCAGCAATGGTAACATGGATGAAACGACAATCCTGTAATACTACTACTTCTACTGCTACTGCTACTACTACTACTACTGCTGCTGCTGCTGCTGCTGCTGCTGCTTCTCCTTTTACTAGTCTACTTTTATATAGCATTTCAAAGTTTACAAAGTTCCTTTTCCATAACAATCGAGCTAGATGGTGTAGTGTACAGAACACCAGACCAGTTTCAAGCCTGTCTCAGGCATTTATCAGCTGTGTGACCTGTGTGACCTTGGGCCAATCATTTAACCTCTCAACCTCAGTCGCTGCATCAGTACAATGGGGATAATAATCACACTTACCTTACAGGTATTGAGAATGTTATGACAATCAAATATGAAGCACTTTGCAAACCTTAAGGTACTATATAAATGCTTCTATTATTATTATCATTAGTGGTGATGGTGGCAGTGTTAGTCTGGTGAGTTAGTTAGTGGAAATTATTATTAGCCCCATTTTACCATTGAGGAAACTTGCTCAAAGAGGTTAAGCTCTGAGTATGAGTACCAAGATTAGAACCCAGATATCTTGATTCCAAGTCTAGTGTGTTTATGTATGAAACAAAAGCATAAAGATGCTGAGAGACTTATTTTAGGGTAAGGAGACACGTACATTAATTGGACAGGGCTATATTAGTTTTTGCTACCCCTTTAAACAGAACAAAAAAAAAATCCACGAGTAATTCCTGGCAAAGAAGTGTTCAACCAACACTATAGACTCTGTAGTGTTTTTAAGGGAATTATGTGCTTTCTTTAATTTACAGTTTTTAGGATACTTAGGGTACATAAGGAAAAGAGCCCTAGTTTTGTATACACTTGACTGTACTCACTGCTCTCTTGTCACAGCTCAAGATTTAGAGTATTTGTTTTATTTGTCTGCATGTCTATTTTAAACCAAACGTACAGTCTTCTTCTAGGACAAAGATTGCCATAGTACAGTGTTAAGCTTTACTCCCTGATCTTGGTTAAAAAACGCTTTGCCCAAGCTATATACTACAAGAAGAAAAAGCATTCATTACTTAGTGCACTAAAGTTTTCCTGGTTCAGCAGGATTTGAACAAGAATGGCGAACAGCAAGCATGAAAAATGTGAGCGGATGTAAGAGATGACAAGCAGGACGATTTCAGAAAAACCTGGAAAGACTTAAATGAACCAATGGCTAGTGAAGTGAACAGAACCAGGAGAATATTGTATACAGTAACAGCAATATTGTTTGATAAAGAACTACGAATGACTTAGCTGTTCTCAGCAATTCAGTGATCTGAGATAATCTCAAAGGACTCATGATGAAGCATACGATCTGCCTCCAGAGAAAGAACTGATATTGATTGAGTATGGACTGAAGTATGTTATTTTTCCACTTTATTTCTTTCATTTTTCTTTTATTTAAGTCTTCTTGTACAAAATGATTAATATGGAAATGTTTTACATAACTGCACATGTATAACCTATATTGGATTGCTTATCATCTCAGGGAAGGAGGAGGGAAAAAAGAGAGAGACGGATAGAATTTGGAACTCAAAATTTTAAATTAAAATGTAAAAAAAATTTAAAATGCAAGCTGAACAAGATATTTGAGAGCCAAGTTTTCTAGATTTTTAGCCTAAGTTGTTTATAGATCTTTACAAAGGCTAAATTCAAAGCTGAACATGTAAAAGAGACTACCTATGGAATCACTTTGCAAATATATTTTTCTTACATGATAGTGTACAAGGTTACCCAAGAGGCATATACTCAATATTTCTATAGATGGAGTTGATAAACCTTCCAATATTTAAAAAATAAAGTCTATTTCCCAGGAAGAAGAAGACATGGAGGCCAAATGCAGCCTTACTGTCATGAGAGAGAGGTCAAAAATGGTACCCAAAGCAGAAAGTTCCTGCTGCCACCTATTGATCACTTGACTAATCTTTACCAGCATCATAGCAAGTCAACACATGCCTTTTGCTTAGTCCCTGTAGCATATGAATTAAATTGTTTAACTTATCTTGTTGGGATCCTGGGGAAACTTATGCTTAAGACATTTATTTCCTGTTGAAAACTGTATTAGGCTCTTTTGAAGATATCATTGCATCACTGCCTCAGATTCTTCAGAACATGACTGCCTCCAATTATTTTCATTGAATGAGCAGTTATTTCTGTCAAATAGCTAGCTAATAAGGAGTCAATGGCTATTCACTTCAGTTAAAGGGGTTTGAGTGTATAGAGTATAGACAAAGTCTTTTCTATACTCTTAATTTATCACTTAATTAATGAATCTAATTTCTAGGAAGAAAAATTTGGTACCAGAGCACAGTAGAAAAAGCCCTGAATTTGAATCAATGAACCTGCAATCTTGGGACCTGAGCTCAAATCCAGGTTCTTCCATTTACTACCTGTATGACCTTGTGTAATGGTCATGGGAATTTGAAGATCTTCCTTGCCCTTTAATAAGCCTAATGGAATTTGAAGACCTACCCTGCTTTGAAGATATACCCTGGCCCCTAATAGGCTGGATGTAATCACATGGAGCCTGTGGTGGAAGGAGCTTGCTAAAGGGTGGAGCAGAGCCCACAGGAAACTAGGAGTCAGACCAGCTAAATTGGAGGGAGGAGAGAATGCATCTGAGGGAGACAATTAGGCTTGTGAGTAAATGTTGGTTTGTGGGAAGGCTAAAGGATGCTGTGGCTCTCTGTGCTATTATGGCTTCTTAACTTCTGTGCTACTATGATCGAATTGGCTTACTGGTTTGGGGATTCAGTTTTCTGGTGTCTGAATAAATGTTTGCTTTTGTCTTCTATATGGAGAGTCTGTTATATTTTGTGATTGAGCACTAGGCAGGTATATTTTTAGTGACAGCTGGTGCTATGAATATCGCATCTGCACTACACCTTGGGTAGGCCACTTAACCTCTCTGGGTTCAGTTTCTCACCTACTAAATTATGATATTGAATTAGAGGTCCCTTCTAGCTCTAGTTCTATGTTCCTGCTAGCTGTACAAAGTTGGACCACTCACCTAACCTCTCTTTTGTTTATGAATGAATGAAAATAAAATTATTAGTGCTCCTGTGCTAAGCACTGGGGATACAAATAGAAAATAAGATAGTCCATGCTCTCAAGAAACTCACATTCTAATGGAAGAGACAATATATATGGCAGGTTTCAGCTGGAGGTCAGATGGAAAGATCCCACGATCCTTAGGGTATAGTAAAAAGGTAGATGGTAATGCCTCTTCTCTAAGGCCATTTCAACTGGGGTGGGAAACATCATTTTCAGATGATAAACCATTTGACAGTGCCAAGGACATTGATGACAAGAATTTTTTTCTTTGTCTTCAATACCTATGACTATAGCATCTGTAGGAGCAGTTGCCAGGTTGCATCTCCATAGGGGTTGCTCCCCAGGGTAATGGCTGTAGGTGTTGGATCAAAAGCATTGTTATTTCCAAGACTCTTGGGTCAGGGTCCTGGGGTGTCTCTATCAGGGTCTAATGAGATATGGTGGTCAAGTTGGTGATGGTGTGATTTGCCTGGCACTTGCTTCCCCCTCTCTCCCCTCTTGGTGCCATGCTATTTCAGGTAGGCTGAATTGCCTGTCCTGTGTGTGATAGTTGGTTGGCAGTTGGTGGGGTTGGCTTGCTCCTTCTCTATAGGAATTGCTTCCCCAAATTTTGGTTGGGGCTCTGCCTCTCCCAGGGATCTAGGACTTATATTCTTTTTGGAGGAGGGAAGGCAAGGCAATTGAGGTTAAGCAACTTGTCCAAGGTCACACAACTAGTAAGTGTGTCAAGTGTCTGGAACTGGATTTGAACTCAGGTCCTCATGACTCCCGGGCTGGTGCTCTATTCTCTTGGCCTTATCTTAAAAAATCTTTTTGCTTACCTTTATTCCTAATTTTCTCTGTTGTAAAAATCAAGCCAGTTAAAATCAATAAAGCTCCTACTATGTAGTAGGTGTTTAGGTAAAGAGGATCTAAAGATAGTTTCTACCCTCCAGGAGGTTATATTCTACTGAGAGAAAGCAGTAGGCGCACAGACAAATGACTACAAAGTATGTACAGAGTAAATGCAGATTATTTTTGATGGAAGAAAGATGAAAATCACCAATAATGGGGCATTAGTAAAGGCTTCAGTTATGAGGTGGCTCTTGACCTGAGTCATAAGTGGAGGCAGGGATCCCAAGAGGCAGATGGAAAATGAAAGCTTTGGACTAGATTTTCCCTCAGGTCCCTTAGAGTTCTAAAGTAAATCTGTGATTCTAAACTTTTCTCTGTACTTGTTTTACTGGACAGGATTTGCTCAGTTCCTTTTTACCCCTCAGAAATTTTTCCACCAAGTAATTTCAAAGAAATAACATCTTCTAATATTACAACAGTGGTAACTAACATGCTCAGTACAGTCACTCTGAGAGTGACATCTTATTTTTATTTTAGTAATCGAAGAGAATAGGAGCCAACCTGACACCTTAACCTTTAATTTGTGTTCTACAGATACATAAATGCAAGAATGGGTGCTGTCATCTCAGGCACAGTCTAAAAGATGAATCATTTTTATGCCTGAGAGTATAGAGAAGTCAATGAGGGACTTCACAGCCTGGTTTTAGAATCTAACTAAAATCAACAAGGCATCTGAAAACAAAAATGCTCTATTTAAATAGTCTAAGCAATAAAAGATAGAACTGAGGAGAGAGTCTGTGCTTCTCTTCTCTGCCCTTGTCAGACCACATCTGAAGTATTGTGTTCCATTTTGGTTTCTTCAGTCATACTGCTGACTCTCTTTTCATGATTTTCCTGCAAT